>QLOH01000305.1:600000-1188729 GCA_026901365.1 Sesbania bispinosa
TTCGGTGCAGTTAATGGCAATGCCCCATTTGAATAATCTGTAGTATCATCTTCATATTCCCTTACTTTGTATGACTCCTTGCAACCAGGGCATACACCAGTTTCTTTTTCTGCATCTATAAAGCAATCTCTACAAATCTTGTACCTAAATTTGAATTATTTTGTAATTTCATTAGTTTCTCTCGTATGCTTAACATGGAGTTAAATGTCATAATCAAGAGATAATAACTATCAAATTTCACACTTATACATACCTACATTCACATGGAGTTATATCATTTCCTCTCTCATCCTTCATAACCTTCCCGTCACAAATTGAACATGCAGAGCCTTTGGCGCCTGCCATTTGAGGATGAGTCACTTCTGAATCGATCACCTTGTCCATTAGATGAGCTCTTGTTACACTATTGAATCCCCCAGTAAATAGAGAGTTGGAAACATATTGTTCTTCAGCTTTCATTGCAATAGATGTGTCTGTGGGTTGATTATCTGGGGTAGGGGGAATATGAACAGTGTAGTTCATATAGTCCCCTGATAAGTCTGAGGACATTTCAATGTCATCTCTTGACAAATTCACATATCTCCCACTTGACGTTCGTCTTGCAAACTTGATAGTTGACCCACTGGAATTACGAGTTCCTTGAGAATTACTTTGTCCTGATCCTCCAGAATTACGTAAAGATTTCTTGGAAGGTTGATTGCTCAATGATGCCATTATTTTTAAATGCTACACCCCTTCAGCTATGACTACAACTACACCTATAATTTAATTTTCTATGAGCTAAGGAAATCTACATTTGTTGTCTTTCATGCTAGCCTATTTGCCATCTTTATTGATAGATAATTTCATAAGAATTTATAAAGAGGAAATTTATGTTCCTTAAACTATTATAGCTAATGACATTTGAAAGAAGAAAGCTAAATGAAATTATAATCAATTATGCCCTACCAAAGCCAAACTGAGAAACCCACCATGTTCTCACAACTACAATGAAGAATAAGAAAAGTTTAAATTATCCATTCTAAGAAAATTAAAAATGTTAAGAGAAAATAACATTAATTGACAGAGAGAGATTCATCATGATACAGAACGTTGGTGGGGAAGAAGATGGATTTATGGTGAGAGACCAAGTCCATCCTATAATGCTACTTTCATGGTCCTCGCTTCCCGTTTTCTAGGAGCGTGTTTAATGAGGAGTGTGTGCGTGCGTGTTTGTATATATATTACGTTGTTATTTATGTAAAATAGATTCTTACATTCAGATGCAATGATTTCTTTTACAAAATTGAACAATCCTATTTGAATAAAATTTTTTTGCAACTTTTTTTATTTATGTTTAGCCTTAACTCTTTTTATTATTTCAACATTTTATTTCATTTAAAATTTCTTTACATGTTGTTATGTTTATTTTATGAAGATCAAACTATTTGCACATAATTAAAGTCCTTTCCTAGTCAATATACAAATTGATTGCTCCATTTAATATCTTAGACAAACTGAAAACACAAAATTTTAGCTTCGAATTCATTTTATAGTTAACACACAAATAAGAAATGATAAAACCATGCCATTTTCTTAGCTAATTTACTAAACTCATATTGTCATCTTATTTCTATTTATCTCATCTGATGATTTGATGTATTCAACGATGAACTCGGTATTTATAAAAAAGAAGGGATAACTGGGAAAAATATAAAAAAAAAAACTTTTAATAATTGTTTAACTTGTTATACCTAATTTTATTTTCCTTGAATGGCTACAAGAAAATTTTCATATACATATGAATGCTTTCACTGATAGTCATTAAAACCATGGGTGTAACTTTTTTTTTGCAACTTGTTATCCCTAATTATGCTTTTGAAATTTTTTTATTTATGTTCAGTCTTAACTCTTTTCATTATTTCAACATGTTAATTCATTAGAACTTTCTTTACATATTACTATTATATTTATCTAGCTTAAATATATTTTTAGTCCCTATAAATATAGGTCATTTTGTCTTTAGTTCTTGGAAAATTTATTTTTGATTTTTCATTCCTACAAAAATTTCTTTTAGTGTGTTTAGTCCATAACGTTAAGTTTACACTGACGTGGCTAATAGACTGCCACATTAGCGTGCCACTTCCAGTTAGGACACCTTCGAAACCTCTTCTCTGGATTTTTCACCCTGTTATCGGTAATGAAAACAACTACCTCATCACCACAACACCACCTTTTGCGTAAGAATCCAGATGTCGAGTACAACTTTGAGCTATCAGCCATACTGGAAATAAGAGGCGATGAGAATGGAAACTGGTGATTGCACAGAGAACGAAAGGAAGAACTAAGAGACGATTAGGGATTTCTTCAATTTAACAGTATAAAACTGATGTGGACTTAATAAATGACTCAGCATGTGCCACCTGGTAGTAGGGATGACAATGGGTATCCTCTGGGCAGGGTCCGTGCCCGTTCCCGTACCCGCGTTTTTAAAAAAAAGCCGGTACCCCGCGCCCATACCCGCATGGGCAGTAACTTTAGTGCTCGTCCCCATACCCGCTGGGCACCTATATGCCCGTACCTGCGCCTGTTACCCGCACTTTTGTTAAGTAAAAAATTAACCACTTACTAAAAAAATATTAATTTAAGAAAACTATATCTCAATTAAAAAAATTACTCGAAGATCGTCCAAACATAATTTTTAAATATCAGTTATACAATAATTTAATTATATTGAAACACAATATGTTAATGTTCTAAAATACAAAAAATGATCTAAAGTTCAAAAATTTTATTAAATATTACAATATACTTTTACATCGCACTATTTTATAAACTTTGATATCATGTGTTAAAATTCTTTAAGATCTGTAAAAAATTATTATTAACACTAATTAGTCATATATTATAAAGTAAAAAAACACAAATAGATATTTATAAAAATATATTTTTAATTTGTAATATATTATATATATTAATTTTAAAAATATGTATATATATTAGATATTTTAATAAAATAAATATATCCCTATTTATAATTATATATGGTATTTTTTATTAGATAATTATATATATGAGTGCGGGTATGGGGCGGACTGGGCATCAAAGTGCCCGTACCTGCGCCCGTACCCGTAAAAAATGCGGGCTTTTGCCCGTACCCGCGCCCATACCCGCTTTGCGGGTTTTACCCTGCCCATTGCGGGTAATTTTTGCGGGTACCCATAGGGCTTTGGCTCAATTGCCATCCCTACCTGGTAGGGCTACATATGGGTCCACCCAACCCGTCCAACCCAACCACTATTTGGTGGGTTGGGTTGGGTCATCGGGTCTGTTTGGGTTGGGTAAGCATGAACCCGACCAGTTTGGGTTGAGTAACGGGTCTGGGTAAGTATAACCTGATGTATCCAACCCAACCCGAACTCCCATATAAAAACTATTATATTATTAATAATTATCTTATCAAAATTAAATTCAGTAACAGTAAAATAAAATTCAATTAAAAATTAGTGCCATAACAGGACAATAGTTTGTTAATTTGTGAGATGGAGACTTTTATGGTTGTGGAATATCTTATTTGGGACATCTCTTTATTGCACTCTGCTTATTATTTGAATTAAATCGTGTGTGGAAAGTGTATGTCATATTTTTTTTCTAGTTTTGATTTATAAAATTTTTGAAATATTATATAGCCAAGGTGTCAAAATCATGAAAATACAAGTTTATATAATTTATGAAATCCAAACCGTGATAAAAAAAATAACAAGTTTCTATAAATTTGATTTTTTCTTTTTTCTGATTTTTTAATTATCATGACCCGATCACCCAACCCAACCTGACCTTGATCGGTTTGGGTTGGGTTAGGTCCATAAAAGAAAAATGGCAAAATCGACCCAACCCAACCCGAACACGGTTAATCGGGTTGGGTCCAAAAGTAGTGCAAATCAAACCCAACCCAACACATGTGCAACCCTACCACCTGGGTTTTTTAAAACACGTGGCACGCTGATGTGACAATCCGATAGCCATATCCTCATAAACTTAACGTCAGGGACACTAGCAGAAAATTTTGTAGGGATGAAAAACCAAAAAAAATTTCAGGGAGTAAAGAAAAAATGACCTATATTTATAGGGACTAAAAATATATTTAAGCCAATAGGCTTGGCATAATCTTCCTATTATATTTATGAAGTTTTTCACTGAGAGTTGAAGTCCTTTGCATGATGTAGGTCCTTATCCATTTGAACATTGTGATGATGGGCTTATCTCTTTCCAGTAGAATGGTATTGTTGAATGCCTCATATAGGTTGTTATGAGCACATTAGATCTTGGGAAGAAAGTAAAAACATGTTTACACCATGCTTTTGTTGGAACTGTAGCAAGCAAGTCATGAGCCTTCTCATTGTGTGCCTTCAATTCATTCATCTTCTGCCTCCATGCCTTTACATAGGTACACTTAGCAGCTGCCATTATTAAATCTCTCATTTGAGTGCCCCCACCGAATTTCTTTCTGAAATTTGCATATATATGATGTAGACAAAATCTATGCTCAATTCCTCTCATCATTTCTTCAAATACTTGTACAAGACCCTGTAAAAAATATCATAATCAGTAAGTTACAATGATTAAAATTATAGTAACATAGAATTGAATAAGTTTAAATTTTTTAAAAAGAGTTAAATTACCTTATGTTGATGATAGATGAAAACCCATCTCTTTTGACTCAAAACTCCAATATCCTCTAGCAGTAATGACAAAAACCACCTCAAACTGTCTTTGGTTTCCATTTCCACCGCAACAAAAGCAAGGGGAAAAACCGGTCATTTGGATCCCTTCCAACTGCAACCAGTAAGATTCCTCCATATGTTGTCTTTAGGTGGCAACCATCTACTCCAATAAATGGCCTATGAACATGCAAATAAAAACCCTTTCTTCACTGATGTAGTTTTAGTTTTCATTTTCCTATTATTTACCATATTCTGTTGATCATTAGTATCCTCAAAACCATCATCCATCCCCAAGTTCCCGTCTTCCTCACTATCAGAGAAATGCACATCATCAGTGCCATCATCAGAATCACTCCCATCATGATAACAAATGGATCAAAGACATAGAGTACATGGGAGACACAACAAAGCCAAGCTTGGGCGTGTAGGACATGGTCCTACAAATTTATTGGAGTTGACTTTCCTTACATGGGTCAACATTGACCTCCCTACTTGATGGTCAAGGTATCATGACACTCATTGGATACTTTTTTTGTTTCTTTTAGTTTAATTCCCTAAAAGGCCCCATGATTATGGCCTGATCTAAACTGTTGTTTGATAGGATTTCCATGTATTTTAATTTTAGTTGTATAGCCAGTACAATCTCGCATGACCTCCTATATACATAATGCGATGGAAGCTTCTATCAATATTGAGTTTGGTGTAACCATGAGGCAAAGGGGGCCCAAACTAGTCCAACATACCAAATGGACATTTCTCCATCTCCAAGAGCAAAGTCACAACCATCCCAAAGAGAGTTCTTAGCTTTTAAAATGCTTTTCCAAACAGTTGTAGCCACTGTGGGAGCATGTGCACTTAATAGTGAGTCTTTTTTGAGAGCTTTATGGGACAAAGCTTGGACCCACAAAAGGTCTCTGTCCTGCAACAACCTCCAAACCATTTTCCCAAGCAAAGAGATATTAGTATTCCTGGTTTTATGATTTCCAGTCCACCTAACTGTCTCAGAAGATTGATCTTGTCCCAGTTTACCAGATGAACAAAATCTGTGTTGTCATATTTTGACCAAATAAACGACCTAACAACCTTGTTTATAGTATCACTATAACATCCCAATTCTAACTATTTTCATGAACCAAATTAGTAATGGAAGAGGTTTTGTAAAAGGAACTAGGAAAGGGGAAACAAAAAATTGAATTAGAATCAAAGAAGAGTAAAAATCAGGAAAATTGAATCCTGATACTCTCGCTCAGGGCTCGCTTGAGCACGCCTGAGCAAGGTTATCAACAATAAGGAGAATTTTCATTCTGGTTTTCTCGCTCAGACTCGCTCGAGCGAGGATTGAGCGAGAAAACAGAGTGAAAATAGAGGGTTTATGTGTGAAATTCAGCTCGGGCTCGCTCGGAGCGCGCCTAAGCGAGAAAGGCTTCTCGCTTAGTCTCGCTCAAACGCATGCTGAGCGAAAGCGCGTGAGCAGATTGGTTTAAAAACACATTTTTGGGTTTTCTTTCATACTTCTTTCCATTTATTCACCTTTAGAGAGAGAGAGAGATTTCTAGAGAGAAATGAACCTTTGGAGCCAAAAGGAAGAAGAGGAAGCCAAGGATCTCCTCCCCCAACCTCCCTCAACTCATTCCCTCTCCTATTTAAGCTCTCTTGAGGTGAGTATAACTCACACACCACCACCCAATCTTGCTTGAATCTCTCCCATGAACCCTAATCTCTCTCTTTACCTTTCTTTGGTCTATGTGTGTGATTATTTTGTTGTTCTTCTTTATTAAGATGTACGGTATGTTTATATTGGTTGTAATATGAGTTAGGGTTTCTTTCTCTAGCTAGGGTTCCTTACAATGCTTAGGATAGTTACCTATTACTTCATGAATCATGTATTATGCCCTATGTGTGAAATGTGTACTTGGCTTTGGCCCCAATTAATAATCAGAAAATGAATTTGGCTTCGGCCCCAGTGAAAATGGCATCGGCCCCAGTTCACCTTAATTAATCAAGATTGGACTTTGGTCCCCAATTAATTGGATTCGGTCCCCAGTTAAAACTTGGGCCTCGGCCCCCAGTTAATGGCGGTGATTAGTACCCAAGGAAGACGTTCTTTGTAGTCTGAGCTCAGGTCTAGTCCTGAGTTAGTGATAAGACCTCGTCTGCTGGGTAATGCATTTCATGTTTATGTTCAATTTAGATATCCTGTCATGAATTGTTTTACTTATCTTGTTTCATTTCATTTGCTTGCTTACCCACACTACATGCTCCATAGTTATCTTCCCTGAGACATCTGTCTCACCACACGTTTTGTGGACTATATTCTAGATGAATAGGTTCCTCCCCGCACCGGACAGTGAGCATGGAGCTTGGGAAGCTGTTTTTATCATTTTTTGGTTTTGGGCCCAGGGTGTCATGTCATAGTTGTTAGGCCCCGTTTATGATTATATTATGCTACTTGTATATTTATTCTCTTGCGGGATATGTCTGTACATGTGTAGCCTCCGGGCCCCTCATTTTATTCAAGGCACATGTATGGGGGTATCCCAAGTCATTATCGTGTATTGGATTGACATGTAGCCTTAATGACATTTATGTATGCAGTTTGTATTTCCATATACTATTTAAGTAATCGTTGGAAACTTAAACGATATATATGATGTATGTATTTGCGATATCTAAATGACACGAAATAATTTCAGAAATTCAGGAATTTTGCTTTCAACGGGCTTAATTCTCGGATTTAGAAATTAGGACGTTAAAATCACAAATACTTGTATGCACCCATAGGCATTGCATAGTATGAACATGAAGTGATGTCAACACTGAACGCACCATCCAAGTCTTCCTAGCTCTATTCAGAAGGGAGCTTTTTTATGTGAGATGTGATAGGTGATATAATGGATTAACACAATTTATAATTGTTTATTTAGTTATATAGGAATTACTAAATTAATTATAAAAAAAATCTTCACGTATTAAAGAAAATTTAAAATTACCGATAAAAAAATACTACATAACTATGAGAACTTTTTCTTGGATTTTGCTTGATCACTTTTTAAATATTCTACATAGACATATTTTAGTTAATCTAATTTGGATACATGCATTGAGGAGACGAGAGCGGAAGGAAGGACATGAATATTGCATCCCAATTTTATAATTTGCCATATATTTTTTCATATGGTAAAAGAAAAAAAAAATTATATAGTTTATATATTTGGCACTATTTCTACATTAATTTCTGCCTCTGCCACTACATTCATCAAATTTGTCATGAGAGATAAATAGAGATAATTAGGGGAAAATGAGATTAAAAGTTTTGTACAAATTACACTAAAAAACCCTATCGGTGCTAACTTTTATATGTACATTAATAACTAATTAAAAAATGGAATTGAAGCTAAACTATTGTGATCTCAATTGTTCAATGATATAAAAAATGAAGTAATTAAGTAGTTTTCATAATGACTTGGATATAGGATTTTAATGATATGGAAATGGGTTGATCATCATAAAATAAACATAATAGAAACATGCATAGAAAAGTTCTAACAAAGAAAAAGACTGAAATAATAGAAAAGTTGAAAAAAAAATAATTTATTAAAGCATGAGTGTTTATATGCATGTATGCAAGATTATATTTGTTTGCTATATGCCTATGTGTTTAAATATTCCTCAATTCCTCAACAAACACATTCCTAGAAAATCGGAAATGAGAAGCACAAAAATAGAATTATATGATGGACTTGGTCTCCCACCATAAATCCATCTTCTTTTCCGCCAACTTTCTGTATTCCGACAAGTCTCTCTCAATGTCAATCAAAATTCTCTTCTCTAACCAGTTTTGTTCTCCTACCTTGAATAATTTGAACATGCGTTCTTATTCTTCATCGTAGCTATAGAGTAAATTATGGGTTTTACCATTTGGATTTTGGTAGGGTCTAACTGATCTTGTTAATGTTGATATAATCTAATTTTTAGTTTTTGTTTCAAATATCAGTATAATTAATACACATATTTCTTCATAAATTCCTATCTAGTTACCTATCAATCAAAATGGCACATAGGCTAGCATGAAATATATATGATGATATACATACATTTTCTTAGTTTCTAGAAAATTGATTTATATATATAGGTCTAATTGCAGGTCTAGAGGTGTAGCATTTTAAAGATAATATATGGCATCATTGAGCAATCAACCTTCCAAGAAGTCTTTACGTAATTCTGGAGGATCTGCATCAGGTAGTTCTCAAGGAGCCCGAAACTCTGGTGGGCCAACTATCAAGTTTGCAAGACGAACATCAAGTGGGAAATACGTGAGTTTGTCAAGGGATGACATTGAAATGTCCTCAGACGTATCAGGGGACTACATGAACTACACTGTTCATATTCCTCCTACCCCGGATAATCAACCCATGGATACATCCATTGCAATGAAAGCTGAAGAACAATATGTTTCCAATTCTTTATTTACCGGGGGATTTAATAGTGTAACTAGAGCCCATCTAATGGACAAGGTAATCGATTCAGAAGTGACTCATCCTCAAATGGCAGGTGCCAAAGGCTCTGCATGTTCAATTTGTGATGCCAAGGTCATGAAGGACGAAAGAGGAAATGATGTAACTCCATGTGAATGTAGGTATGTATGTGTGTGAAAATTGATAATTAATATTCCGACATCTAACTCGATGTTGAGCAATCAAGAGAAACTAACAAAATTATAAAATAATTCCTATTTATATAGGTACAAGATTTGTAGGGATTGCTTTATAGATGCACAAAAAGAAACTGGTCTATGCCCTGGTTGCAAAGAGCCATACAAAGTGGGGGATTATGAAGATGATAACCCAGATTATTCTAATGGGGCATTACCATTACCTGCTCCAAATGGCTCTAAGCAAAATACAAACATGTCAGTTATGAAGAGAAATCAAAATGGAGAATTTGACCACAATAGGTGGTTGTTTGAGACCACAGGTACCTATGGGGTTGGTAATGCTTATTGGCCCGAAGATGGTGATGATAGTGATGATGGTCTACAAGGAGGAACACTTGATGCAATGGATAAGCCTTATAAGCCTTTAAGCCGAAAAACGCCAATTCCATCTGCCATTATGAGTCCTTACAGGTTAGATTTATATTGACTTGATTATAGTGAGTGAATTACATGACCAAATGTATGCTTATTATATTCACTTGTAGGTTGCTTATTTTTGTTCGCTTAGTAGTATTGGCCTTTTTTTTACATTGGAGAGTGATGCATCCAAATGAAGATGCAATATGGTTATGGCTTATGTCAGTTGTTTGTGAGATATGGTTTGCCTTCTCATGGATACTTGATCAAATTCCCAAGCTTTCCCCAGTAAATCGTTCCACTGACCTTGACGTCCTTCATGAGAAATTCGACAGTCCATCTCCTTCCAATCCCACGGGGCGATCTGATCTACCTGGTGTAGACCTTTTTGTGTCCACCGCCGATCCTGAGAAGGAGCCACCTCTAGTAACTGCCAATACCATTCTTTCCATATTAGCAGTTGATTACCCAGTGGAGAAGCTTGCTTGTTATGTTTCTGATGATGGAGGCGCTCTCTTAACTTTCGAAGCCATGGCTGAGGCTGCGAGTTTTGCTAATTTATGGGTTCCTTTTTGTCGAAAACATAACATTGAGCCGAGGAATCCAGATACTTACTTCAGCTTAAAAGTTGATCCCACCAAGAACAAAAGCAAATTAGATTTTGTGAAGGATAGGAGAAGAGTCAAGAGGGAGTACGAGGAGTTCAAGGTGCGTATAAATGGTCTTCCCGATTCCATCAGGAGAAGATCTGATGCATTTAATGCAAGAGAGGAAATGAAAATGATGAAGCATTTGAAGGAGAGTGGGGCTGACCCTTCTGAGCCTGTCAAAGTATTAAAGGCCACATGGATGGCTGATGGCACCCATTGGCCTGGTACATGGGCTTTTTCTTCTAGTGAACATTCTAAAGGCGACCATGCTGGAATACTTCAGGTATTATACTTGACTATTTTCTTCTTTCTTTACTAGCATAGCATGTATATCATAAATAATTATCTACATTTGAACAGGTGATGCTTAAGCCGCCTAGTCCTGATCCATTAATGGGAAGTGTAGAAGACAAGATTATAGATTTCACAGAGGTAGATACACGATTGCCAATGTTTGTATATGTATCCCGAGAGAAGCGTCCAGGTTATGATCACAACAAGAAAGCCGGTGCGATGAATGCACTAGTTCGAGCATCTGCAATTCTGTCAAATGGGCCATTCATTCTCAACCTTGATTGTGATCACTATATCTATAATTGTAGGGCAATAAGGGAAGGGATGTGCTTCATGATGGACAGGGGTGGTGAGGACATATGCTATATTCAATTCCCACAAAGATTCGAAGGCATTGATCCCTCTGATCGTTACGCCAATCACAACACTGTATTCTTTGATGGAAACATGCGAGCCCTTGATGGTGTCCAGGGTCCAGTCTATGTGGGAACTGGATGCATGTTCAGGCGATTTGCATTATATGGATTTAACCCACCATTGGTAGACAAGGACAAGAAAAATCCTGAAAAGAGTGATGGCTCTGAAACACCAGCCTTGAATGCTACTGAGTTTGATCAAGATCTTGACATAAATCAACTGCCTAAGCGCTTTGGTAATTCAACCATGTTGGCTGAGAGCATACCCGTTGCTGAGTTCCAAGGTCGTCCTCTAGCCGATCATCCTGCGGTTAAGTATGGACGCCCTCCTGGTGTTCTTAGGGCCCCCCGCGAACCACTTGATGCCGGTACTGTAGCTGAGGCTGTCTCTGCCATTTCTTGTTGGTACGTAATTAATTAGTATATGGTATATATGTGTGTGATATACATTACTTGTTGACTAGCATTATATATGTAGGTGTATATTATTAGAATAGATGAAAAAAAAAATCATTTAATTAACTAAAGATATATAATATATTGTGTTACATACAGGTACGAAGACAAGACAGAATGGGGAGACAGAGTGGGGTGGATTTATGGGTCAGTGACAGAAGATGTGGTTACAGGGTATCGTATGCACAATCGTGGATGGCGTTCTGTATATTGCATAACCAAACGAGACGCTTTTCGTGGATCAGCGCCAATTAACCTCACTGATAGACTACACCAGGTGCTTAGATGGGCAACAGGTTCTGTTGAAATCTTCTTCTCTAAGAACAATGCATTCCTTGCTAGTAAGCGCCTCAAACTTCTCCAACGTCTTGCTTACCTCAATGTTGGCATCTACCCTTTCACCTCTCTCTTCCTTGTTGTGTATTGCTTCCTCCCCGCACTATCACTATTCTCTGGATTCTTTATAGTCCAAACTCTTAGCATTGCTTTCTTAATATACTTGCTTACCATTACTATATGCCTAGTGGCGTTGGCCATTCTTGAGGTTAAATGGTCTGGCGTGGAGTTAGAGCAGTGGTGGAGGAATGAACAATTTTGGCTCATTTCTGGAACAAGTGCTCACTTGGCTGCTGTGGTGCAAGGACTTCTTAAGGTGATTGCAGGGATTGAGATTTCTTTTACTTTGACATCCAAATCTGGAGGGGAGGATGATGATGACATATTTGCAGATTTGTATATAGTCAAGTGGACTTCCTTGATGATTCCACCAATTGTTATTGCTATGATGAACATTATTGCCATTGCAGTTGCATTTATACGGACCGTTTATAGTGTAAACCCAAATTGGAGTAAGTTCATCGGAGGAGCATTCTTTAGTTTTTGGGTGCTTGCTCATTTGTACCCTTTTGCAAAAGGGTTGATGGGAAGGAGAGGGAAGACACCCACCATTGTGTATGTTTGGTCAGGTCTCATTGCAATTACTCTTTCTCTACTTTGGATAGCTATTAGCCCACCCAAGGGTGGTGATGGACAAGGTGTAGGGGGAGATTTCCAATTTCCATGAAATTCTACTAGATGCTTTGTTTTCATCTTTATATTTGTAACAATAATGTATACTCGTACACTTCTATATGACATGTCTTGAGTATGTATAATTATAGGAAAGCAAATTAGTTTTTTTTGGAGATATTTTAATTAGTTAAGGAGATTAATGGGGGAAAAAAGCATATTTAGTGAATTAGTTTTCAGTTGATTGATATTTTTAATATGGACTAGTTGATAGAGTTCATACTCTACACTTTTTATGTTGGTGAAAATGATCTTCGAAGAGGAATGAATAAAGTCACCTAAATAAATTACAGACCCAAAAAAGGTGTAGAAAGAGTTACATATGGGAATAAGTAGCATATGATATATATTTTACTTTGAAATGAGCAAATTACTCTAATTTCTTTTTATTTTGTGTAAATGACACAAAATCCCTTTGTTTCTAAAACCTACTTGAAAACTGGTGAGGGACCGTTGCATTGCACGAGAACTGTATTTTAGGAAAATAATAGGTAGATTTTAGTTTTATCCAATAATTTATTTGTAAGTAAGTCAAATTCTAATTATTAAAACAAATAAAAAAGTTGGCAAAAAGCATCTATGAACATATAAGTTATTAATAAAGTTTATTAGGAAACTATAATAATAACTCAATGCATTTGTTTACTCCATCATTAAGCTGATTTTTTTTAATTACATTAAATAAAATTGAAAATAATAAGAAACTCTCAAATTATTATAAATAAAATAAAGTTGCGCCATAATAAGTTCCTTGTAGATCCTGTCAAAGAATAAAAATTACAAAAAAATGTAAGACTATTGTATTTAGTCATTACATATAAAAAAGTATAATAAATTAAAGTGAATGACAAAAAGAATCTTAATTTAAAATTGAGGATAAAAACTATATTTAAGCTTATTAATACTTAATAGAATATATAATATTTTCAGGAGTTTTATAGTAGATATACTAGGAAGAAAAAAAGAACAATATTATGTAATTAAGTAATCATTTCATTTTTTTATTAAAAAAATTAAAGCTTACAATCATTCATATATTTTTTACTTAAAAATGTATCTACAAAATTATCTTTTGAAAATAAGTATTATAATAACAAATTAAATAAATAGATATTTATTAGTTAATATTCCTTCTAGACTCAAATATAATCAACTCAAAATTCAATTTTAAAACCTAACTATGTTCACCCTGGTAGTGTCCCAACAATACTATTATTTAATTTAAATTTCCTTTCCCTGAGATCCACTTTGCAATAAATATTAGAAAGGATAGTTTAGGAAATTTTGTTCACTTTTTATGTGTGTTTGAAATATTTAATGAACTCAATTAATATTCTTAACTAGCATGAATTAATTAACTTTTATTTATATTCAAAACCAGAGTAGTATCATATTTACTCAAAATCTTCAACTTCTCTCTCCAACTCTTTTATGTAACAAAAAACTCTTTTATGTAACAAAAATATCTCTATGACGACTTTAATTCTTTCTTCCACCAATTCTTATTTTATATAACTCTTATTTCAAATTTTACTAAGTCTTTGTACCGAATTGACTTTTTTTTTTTTAAAAAAAAAACCTCTCCAATACCCAATTTCCTATCCAAAGGTCACTAATCATATTTAGCTAAAAGAATTTTATTACAAAAAGATTATTCATTTTTTTACTAACATTCATTATTTCCGTTTGTAAAAAATGCTAAATTAAGTAATTCCACTTCTTTTATTTTTATCCGTCTCTCATTTTTTTTATTTACATACTTTATCTCAACCAATACAAAACACTTTCCTTTTCCTTTTTTCTTTATCCTGACAAAAACTCTCTCATAAGTCTTTTTAATATAATATATAACATTTGTAGGAAGAAATCATAGATATATTGACATACAGGAAATATCAACTTTATCTAATTAACTAAACCTTTAATTTTTATTACTAAAAAAAATTAAAGTGTACAATGATTTATTGTTTTTATGTTTTAAGTCTTCATTAAAAATTTATCTTCTAAAATAAATATATTTTTACTATATAATTATTCAAAAAAGTAAGTAAATTATTAATAACAAGAAAAAGTTATATAACTTTTAATAAATGTTTGGGTAAATAATTAATTTAGAAATGTTTATTTTTTAACCATATAAATAAGAAAACAAGCATTTCAAAAAGTTGTACAAATAATATGATTTGTTAATTATATCCCCATACTATTAAGTATTTATTCTAATATTTTTTTTCTATGTCAGAGATAAAAACTTTCACAGATCAACAAAATTTCAAATCACAGCTAGAGCATTTAATCCACCAAGTATATTTAGGAAAGAGATGGGTTGAAGCATCTAGTTTGTGGGCTACAGAGTTTGGTGATCTAGGACTAAATTGAACTAAACAAGAAATAAATTGTTGTAGCAAAGCTAAACAATATTACAAATGATAGGGAAAGAATATGCTCTCTGTGAGTCCTGAATGAGTTGCAAGCAATCTAGCTAACTGTACAATGATGTGATCTATTTCCCACGATATCGCACCTTTGAGTCATTGCCTAGCTATTATCCATTTTGACCTTTCCATGATAATATTTCTCATGCCCCAAATACTACTCCAAGTATAGCTGGGTTGATAAGCCAACTTAGCATCAAAGACGGATTTACATGGGAAATATCTAGCCTTTAAGACTCTAAAAATTAAGAAGTGTATCTTCCATTAAGGCAAGTCTCCAAACTTTTTATATAACTAGAAAGGATTCATTAAATTTCTCCATATCCCTAAATCCCAATCCACCTTTCTCCCTAGTTGTACAAATTGTGCAACCATCTAATTCAGTGGATCTTTCTTTCAGTGCCTTGTTCCCTATCAAAAGTTAGCCATCATTAGCTCTAGGCTATGGCATAAAGAGAGGATAGTAGTCTAAAGTAACTCATATTGTAAGTTGGAATTGCTTTGGCCATAGACTTTAAGAGAATATCCTTCCCCACTCTTGATAGCATCTTTTCCTTCCATCCTTTAAGCTTATTGAAAAATAGAGAAAATTGCCTTCTTTGATCTCCCCACAATAGTAGGAAGGCCAAGAAAGTGGTCATAAGCTTCAACCGTACGTCTTTACACCCATCCTATTCTAGATCAATTGACAATTAACAAGAACATTTTGACTAAAGGAAAACTTAGTCTTGTCTAAATTGACTTTTTGTCCTAAAGCCACTTCATAATCATGTATTAGTTGCATTATACTTTCTGCCTCCTCTAAGGTTTCTCAAGCAAAAAATAAACTATCATTGGCAAAAAAAAAAAAAAAATGGACGTGAGATGGAAGGGGCACTCCTTGCAACCTTGACACTGGATTTTGTTGGCTTGTACTCATCGATGAATAGGGTCAGAAAAGACTTCTACACAAAAAATAAACAGGTAAAGAGAAAGTGAGTGATAAATACAATTCTTACACATTAATTATTCCTCAAATTTAATAATAAGTATTTTATGCTTATTTAATAAGTCATAAGCATATTTTTCCAATTTAGGTTCATATTGGACTTAGTTACATTTTTTTTAGCATAATTGAAGAATTATACAATTCTGGTATTTCAAGCATAAAGTGAGTTCTATGAATCTAAAAGTTATGAAATTTATATTGTAGGAGAGATGGATGAAAGCCCTGCAACTTTGCTATTGAACCCAAAAGCTGACTCTGATGTCTAGTGGAACGAAATGGGCTTGGAAGTCAAAATAGTCATCTTGTCATGAGAACTTGAACATTACCCAAAAATTAGTCCATAACTTGGGCTAAAAATATCATTTTGGGATCAAATCAACGACATTTGAAAGCTAACACACAAGGCTTCAACGCTTCTAAAGACAATTTCCTTGGATTTGGCCATCTCAATTATGCAATTCTAGATGCAAGTGGGAGACAAGTTGCTGAATGATAGTTAGGAAAAGAAATAACAGATGAATAATTCGAAGTAATGGACAAAAGTGATAAATAATTGATCAATAATTTCATTTATGGACAAAACATGTTGAGTTATGGCTGAATGATCAATATAGGAATGGTACTTTTCACCTCCTATAAATAGGAGGGGTTGCTAGATAGCAAATTATTCAGGTTGAAGAATTACTAAGTCTTATATTTACTTTTACTGATCTCTTTGTTGTCAAGTACTTATGAAAGGCTAAGTTTGTATGTAATTTAAGGATTCAAGCTTATTTTCATCTTGGTCGAGTTTTGATCATTTACATGCATATTGAATTATGCCTTTGCTTTTCTACTTACTTCAAGTTCATATTGCTTTGGTCAAAGCTTAATTGGTTAACATGTTTTGGTTGTGAAATTTGTTACTAAAGTATGTTGTATTTTTGAATTGGTCAATCATTATGCAATAATTAAACAACATAGGGTAAGTAATTGATAGAAGGTTTTCATTTAATTATTTACTTCAACTAAGTTCTCACTATAAAATTGATTTGGATATCTAACAAAAGATTTAGTGGTTATTTGATCATGTTAATCTTAATCAATTAAGTTCTAGAAGTTATTTTAGTAGTGAATCTGAGGATCATTGTAGGGGTTTCATATGATCCTAAGTTGATAGATTGAATCCCTTGTATGCATTCTTTTAATAATCAATGATTAACAATGAAAATAGACTATGAATTCTTTTAGATTAATCTTATCTTGATTTTATTCAACTTTTGTTATTATTTTGATCATTTTTTCTTCAATTAATTACAATGAATCAAATTCCCCCAAGAAGGATTAATTTGAGTGATTCTTCGTGGTTCGACCCGGTTTGTACCCCCTACTACAAGTAGTTTGTAAATTGGTTAATTATATTTATAATTTTGTGTAGGTTTGACAACTGTCAAAGGGTCCCCTTGTGTAAGCCCCATCATAGGAATAAATGTTTGACATTCATGTCCATTCATAAGTATAAAGTAGGAAATAGTGGACACATATCTCATTACAAAACTTATAAAAGAACAAGGAAAATTCATAGTCTAAAGGACCCTTTCCAAAAAAAAAAAAAAATGTTCTACTCTATCACAAGCTTTATACATATCATGTTTAAGAGCCATGATTCCCCCTTTTCCTTTTTCTTATTCATATTGTGAAACATCTCAAAACCTACTAGAGCATTATTTGTAATAAGTCTACCCAAAATAAAAGCACTATATGGTTTTCCCCAACTAGAGAATTTAGAAAAGGTTTCAATCTATTCTCAATGCACTTTATGACAATTTTCATGATAATATTGCATAAACTAACAGGTCTTAGATCTTTTAGTGTTTGAAGTACTTTTATTTTTGGGATAAGGCAAATGAATGTATTATATAGGGTCAAAGCCATCATTCAGAATTTGAAGCACGGTATTCGTGACATCTCTATTAACAAGGTCCCATTGATGTTGACAAAATAAAGTTGAGAATCAATATTCTTGTTAGACAAATATCTATAAATCCAAGAGGGGTGAATTGGGTTTTAAAAAAATCATAAAAATCTTCTGATTTTTAATTGTGAGAGGCACTATTATCGGATAGGAATGAATCTTTCTTGTGTCACAATAGATATGTATGTTCGAAATGATCCTACCTAATGTTAATCGTGTAAAAGAATAAAGTAATTGTATGAAATGATCCTACCTAATGAATACTAGGTATAAGGAATGTAAAAAGAACATAAAAGCTAGAATAATTCAACTAAAGAGAGCTTCATAAAAATTAACGGTGGCTTATTTAACCAAAATAAATAATAGATTACATAATATATAATCTTGCATAAGTGAAACTAAATAATATAGAATATAAGATAGATTAAAGTAAGTATGTAGGTAGTATTACTTAAACCTCCCTAAGGGAAGGCATATATATATATATATGTATGTATATAATACAGACATATATAGTTATATATATATATAGTTATATACTTATATATATACTCATATTTGGAATGAATTTAAGGAATCAAAATAAATAATAATAATTTAGAGCAACCCTCAGGCCTCATCTAATGACAATAAATAGCTTGTAAATAGAATTAAAACTAAAATAAGCTTATGGAATTAAATTGTGAAATATAAATGAATCAATTATAAGCTTTAAAAATAGGACTTGTAAGGCATTAGATCACTTAAAAATAAATCCATTCAGTCGTTTTGATAATTTCATCATCTGATCTAATTATTTATTGCGGTTTTATATATCATTTCATTAACCGATGTATTTCATTTTTTTAAGTTCGATCCATTTTTAAATTGGATTGGATTAAATCAATTTTTTATTTTTCTAAGGAGACAATAAATATTATATAAAACTGATAAAATTTTGAAATAATAGTAAATATTTTTATTTTGAACTTATATTTATTAATATAGATATAAAATTATATAAAAAAAAACCTAAGACATGAAAACCAATATTAAACTATTTTAATATATTTATAGAGATATTAAAATGATTTTAAATAATAAAAAATCATAAAAGTATATTAGTATATATAAGTAATTTTATAAATATATATTTATACAACTATAAATATATAATTATTTTATAAATAAAATAATATATGTTTATATAAGTTTGATTTGGATTAAATCTGTTTTTAACACAGGATCTGAAAATCAATCCAGTCCAATAAAAAAAAGTTTGGTTTTTACGATTTGTATTGAATTGGATTTGATATAAACACCGATATATAGAACGTGAAGTTGGTTGAACGTCTCTAGAAGGGGGTTGAATAGAGACTTGAAAATATTGTACTTGAAAATTCACACTTAAATTCACGTTGAGACATGATTTCAAGTTTGACACTTGGAGTCTCAAATAGGTTAAATGAGATGTTGTCTTAACAATAATTTTATAATCAAGTAGAGATGATTTGTTAATTTATGAAACTTGATTATCTCTTAATAGATTTGATTTTGTTTAGCAAACAGATCTTAGATGTAAGATTAATTAGCTCAGCAAATTTTAAGACCTTAAAAGAGGATGAGTGAGAATATTGACTGATTCTCAGGTTGAGATAGGATCTGAGATGAGATGTAAGATGAGATGCATGGACAGATTTTAGTAATTACAACTTCATTTTCTCTGAACAGATTTAATTTATATTAACAAACAGATTTTAGATATGAGATGTGCAATATAAATAAAGAGATAGGGAGAAGAGATGCACACTGAGATTTATACTGGTTCACCCACAACCTTGGGCTACGTCCAGTCCTCACAACTCGTGAGATTTCCACTATTGACAAACCCGTCAATACAAGTATTCTTACAGCCTCTTTAGGACGTCCCTCACACCAAGCATAGGCACTCCTACCTTGGTTGAGCCACAAGTATTCTTTGTTCTCAACTGCCTCTTCAGGCAACTCATGCAGTATTCTTTGTTTTCAACTTCCTCTCCAGGCAACGCATGCAGTATTCTTTGTCTTTGACTGCCTCTCCAGGCAACTCAGTGAGTATTCTTCTTACAGTGCCTCTCCAGGCCTTACAAACGCTCACACTAAGCTCAGACACCTCCTAGCTTAGTTGAGACTTGATAGTATTGTAGAAACACAGGGAAACACTAGAAGGGGGGTTGAATAGTGTTTCTTAATAATTTATGAAAGCTTTTCTCAAACGGTTAAGTTTACAACAGTTTCAGACATGTTTAAGAGGTTGTCTGAAGTTTCTTAAGAAAGCTTTTGAAAAGATCTTTAAAAAGGTTTCTTGCTTTTTAAAATTATCAGAACAGTTTTCAACACCCTTTGGTTAGTATAATAAATTGACAAGAGATAAGGATAGAAAACTTAGCCAAGGAATTTATCCTGGTTCACTCACTACCACTGTGAGCTACGTCCAGTCCCAATGCCAACTAGCACTTGGATTTTCTCTTAATCTTCACCAAGATTACAAGTATTCTTTTACAGTCAAGCCTCTTCAGGCTCTACAACCAAGTATTCTTTTACAGACAAGCCTCTTCAGGCTCTACAACCAAGTATTCTTTTACAAACAAGCCTCTCCAGGCTCTACAACCAAGTATTCTTTTACAGACAAGCCTCTCCAGGCTCAAAGACAATTTTTACAAAGAGATGTGTCTAAGCTTTTAAACTACACAAGTTTGAAACTTAAACAGAGATGATGTACAATAAAAACTGAGGTATGCTCAGGATATACAAATGATGTACAACGAATATGAAATCATAGTGTTTTTACAGAGAAAAACTTGCAGCGTGATTTCTCTTAGACTTTCTTGTATATGCAGTCCCTCTCTTGATGGTCTTCATGAAGGGCTATTTATAACCAATCTTCAATCCGTTGAAATACCACCGTTTAGAGATAGCATTAAATGCTATTTAATCCATTGTGAGACATGCTTCTGAGAGTTCTGATTTTTCTGACACTGTACAAGGTTGCTGCTGCCATAAAGTTGCCACTGTTGTTGCTGCAAAGGCTGCGTTGCAGGGATTTCCTCAGTGGTGTATGAAATTCAAATATACCAGGAAAGGTCTCTGTGTTCCTTGCCATAAATATGTTTGAAAAGGTACGTGCAGCAGAGAACGCTTGACTCAGCAGAATTCCAGAGATGTCTTCACATACTTCAGCAAAGAGTGTCACGTCATTAATGAGACTTCAGACGGCTTCAACACTTCAGACGGGTTGCGCACTTCAGACGGCTTTAACACTTCAGACAGGTTGAACACTTCAGACGGCTTCAACACTTCAGACAGGTTGAACCTTCAGAAGGCTTTTCCACTTTAGACAGGTTGACAACACTTCAGACAGTCTTTGTAAGTTCAGAATGGCTTGCTGAAATCATAGATAAGTCATTAAACATTTATGTATCTATGATAAGTATTTTAACCCAAATTTATTAAGCATTAAAACTTGAGAAGTGAGCTATCTAAAATATCATAATTTACCTTATGATATTTTTGAGACTCAACATTCTCCCCCTTTTTAATGATGACAAATTTGTTTAAAATAAAGAAATCTGAAAGGAGTTTTAAAATAAAATAAACTAAAAAAAAATAACTCCCCCTCAGATAAAGATCTCTCAGGTCAAACAGATTCTGATCAATTACTCTTATCAAATACTCCCCCTGAGACCTGTAATTACTTCAGATTTTGTTAGTTTTAATACTTCCCCTTTTGTCATCAATCAAAAGGGAATTTCAGAGCATAACTTCAAAATAATCACAGTAAAAACATTGAGATACCAGCATTCATGAGAACAAACAGAATATATTATCAGGCAAAAGAGTTCACATAACAAAAATTAAGCACTCAAAATGAAGTTAACACCAAACATGGCTAAACATCATAGACTATCCATCTTTCTTCAGCAAGGCCTCTTTCATAAAGGAGAGAAATTCTTCCTTTGCCTTGTCAATCTGAGAAATGACAGCAGTCTTCAATTTTTCTTGCCCAGTTCTGATGTGTTGTTGCTCTTGAAGGATTTGATCTTGCTTAGCAACAAGAGTAGCATTTCTTTTCTCCAAGCTCTTCACTTGATGCCTCAGCTTCCTGTTCTCTTCCTCAAGATTCAGTTCCACTTCATATAGAATGATCTGAATGTGCCTGCAAACGAATCTGAGTCGATCGAATCCTGGATGCAACCCATAATCTTCGGGATGACTCACACGAAAGAAGAAAGTTCTGATAGGGCATATTAGCTTCCAGTCTTCATTAAAGGGTTCAGACATGGGGAATCTGCCTCTGATATATTGATACTGCACATTGGTGGAGACACCATAGTCTGTGATGGAGTCATCATCTAGTCCTGCAGATCCAGAAGAGGATCCAGCATCTTCTCTGATCTTCCAGTGGGATAACCATACCCTATCCCTGTAGTTGTGATCTAAACCTCCACCTTGTCTTTTGATCCGAGCAGGTAGCTCCTTCCATTCTGTTGGAGTTAAAGGTTTCTGGGGAACTGGATAAGCTTTAGGTTCCTTGAACTTGTTAGCAGGGCCTTCTTCCAGGGGGGTACCTAGGAACAATCCTGTCAGGTTGCACCAGAATCTCTATGGTTGGCCTGATGGAGATTGTTCTAGGTGGCCTATAGCCTCTCATGCCTACTGACTTCATGTAGTCCCTCTAAAAAGTTCAGCTTCAGTGGACAGTTGCCTAACAAAACACCATTCATCATTAGACAACCTGAGGGAGTCACCAGAGAAGGGGTTAAGTGGAGCCCACTTATGAGCAGGTGGAACTGCACCCTTTCTGATCTTTTCAATCTGGCCTGAGTAAAACTGATCTGAACTGCCTTGATACTTTGCCCTTTCTTCACCAGCAGTGTGCTTGATAAGGCCATGGTGAAGAGAGATGGAGGGTTCATTTCTGAAAAACTGCAACTCTTCAAATAAGTTGGGGAACTTGGGGACTCTGACCCTCTCACTGAAAGGTTCCTTATACTTTTTGTGAGGTACTTCAGCAGCTTCATCATATTGGTGCTGAGTGAAAGGAAAATCATAAGGATCAAATGTAGGCTCTGTGAAGAAGTCCTTACTTTTGGGTCCTAGCCTTATATGCTCAGGCAGCATGCTTCCATTCCATACTTCAGAGTTGTCACCTTGTTGATGTTCATCTGTGGGGTCTTCAGACTGAGTGGATTCTGAAGATGATGAAGGTGGTGATGAGGGAGGTGATGGAAGTGCTTCTTCTTCTTTCTCCTCTACTATTTTCTTCTCGGGTGATGAAGGTGGTGATGGGGTCACATTATCAAACCTAACCCTGAGCCTTTTCTAAGGAGGTTTAGCTTTCTCAGGTTCCCTCTCCTTTTCCTTTTCAGATTACTTCTCTTCTCTCATTCTCTTGAAATACAGGTTTGCTTTGACAAAGTTTTTATACTTGCCAGCCTTATCCATTTCCTCCAGTTGACTTGCAATGCTCCTTGTAATCCTAACAGAGGGTTCAGGAGCTGGCTGAAATAACTTTGTTTTTGTTCTCCTTCTTTGATGTGTACTGGATCTTTTTCTCTTCTTGGTCTCTTGAGCAATGGAAGCTAGCCTTTCATCTTCAGCAAGAGCTAGCTGAGAGGCTACTGCAAGAGCATAATCAGTCTTTTCTTGCTCAGCCTTCTTCTCCATTTCTTCATTCTCCAAAGTTGTAGCAAGGGCTGCTACTTGAATAAGCTCAGGATCAGAAGGACATGCAGCCAAAGGTGCTGCTGCCAAAGCTTTAGGATCAGCAATCTCAGCTACCTCTTCCTCATGAGCCTTTCCTTCTGTTTCAGAAGTAGGCTTAGGAGTAAGAGTTCTTACACCTTCAAAACCCTGACCCACAATTTCAGATAGCTTTTGCAAAGCCTTCTGAACAAGTTCAGATGTCTGAGTGTGCAAGTCCATAGCTTCTAGAGACACCTTTGCTGAACTCCTGACATGGAGCTTCTTCCTTTTCAGATGAGGGGATGGCTTGGAGGGCTTGAACTCATCTTTTCTGATATCCCCCTGAAGCTCTTTCTCAAGAATCTCAAGGGTGGTTCCTCTTCTTGAGGCCTTCTCCATAAGAACACTCTCCTTCAGAGTAGGAGATGGAGGTCGTGGAGTGAGCTTGATTCCCATGCTTTTCAAGTTTGACTCACCAAAGAACACAGGAGATATATGGTCACATAATCTTTCAACAGGTACCTTAAAATGCATAAGTACCTTCATGATTAGAGTGTTGTGGGGAAGATTTCCAGCAGAGTCTCGAATCTTCTTCTGCATATGGAACATGATAATGCTTGGGAGATTGACTTTCTTCTTCTGAAGCAGGTGAATCAGACAGAACCTTTCCAATTCTGAGGCATGGTTTCTGCTTCCACTCTTAGGGATTATTGCACACCCTAAGATAGCATGAAGAACTCTGACCTTCTCTAGCAAGAACTTGGAATCCAGGCTTTTAGGTTCTTCTGTTCCATACAACATCTTTGTAAACAACTTGTGCCCACCATTCTTCATCTCCCACCTAGGAATGAAGGTTGCACCTTCAGCCTTAACATCAGTGATTGTGGAGATAATGTCTTGATCAACAAAAACTGAAACCCCTAGAACAGAGGCTTTGATGCTTACATACACTCCCTTAGAATTAGGTATTCCTCGAGCAGAAGACCAGAAATCCACCACACTTTGTTCATGCCATTGACAGTTAATGTGGTCGAAGAAAGAAGTCCACCCAGCTGCATCAAATTCCTCAACCAAATCCATGCCAATGTTACGAAGCTCGTCAAGATTCACTCCCTTTGATCTAACCACATTTCCACCAGAACCAACGGTCTTCTTGGGTGCCATTGTTGAGTTGCAGGGAAACTTTGAGAGAAAAAGGTTGCTTGAGCAGTGAAGAAGATCAAACGGAATATTGAGGAAAGAGAGTGTAAGGCTTCCTCGACACACTTACTCCTGCATTTATAGACCCATGATGCAATGATGCCCTGTACCGGCTGCGCAGACTTCGGGTAACGTGCGAAGTGGAAGAGACAAAAACTTTAAAAGAAGGAATTCAACCGTCTCAGATAGCCACGTCAGCCAGTTACTTCAGATAGGTGAAAATTTCAGACACACAAATAAATTTCAGATAATCTAAAATTTCAGACATGTCACTGTTTCAGACACACTGAAATTTCAGACGCACTAAAAATTCAGATAACATAATAATATCAGACACAATTAATTTTTAGAGAATGCATGTATATTTAAGTTGTTGCGTATGAACTTAAATCTATCTTCAGCCAGGGGTTTTGTGAATATATCTGCCCATTGATGCTCTGTGTCAATGAACTGAATATCAAAAACACCTTTCTGAACATAGTCTCTAATGAAATGATGTTTGATTTCTATATGCTTTGTCCTAGAATGTTGAATGGGATTTTTGGATAAATTAATTGCATTGGTATTATCACAAAGAACAAGTATAGCAGAGATAGGAATATTAAAATCCTCAAGCTGATACTTAACCCATAGCAGTTGTGAACAACAACTGGCTGCTGATATATACTCTGCTTCTGCTGTTGATAAAGCAATGGTGCTTTGCCTTTTGCTTGACCAGCTGATCATGTTATTTCCAAAGAAATGACATCCTCCACTGGTGCTCTTTCTTTCTATTCTATCTCCAGCAAAGTCAGCATCACACTATACTATTAACCTGAAATCTTTGCTCCTCTTCTTGTTGATTGTACCCTTGAGCCACCAATCTTGCTTTGTTTCTGACCACTTTTCCTTCTTCAGACAGCTTGTTTCTGAACACCCATTTGGTTCCAATAATTGTTTTCCCATGGGGTTTAGGAACAAGTGTCCAGACATCACTCCTAGTAAATTGGTTTAGCTCCTCTTGCATGGCTAGAATCCACCCTTCATCATGCAGAGCTTCATCAATGTTCTTTGGCTCAATTTCAGACAGGAGAGCAAGAGAATTCAGATTCTTGAATTTTAATCTTGTCTTAACTCCTTCTAAAGTGCTGCCAATGATTTGCTCTTTTGGATGATGTGATTTGTATCTCCAGTCAGGTTTCTGAGGTGATATCAAATCAGTCTGAGACTCAACATTGGTCTGAAGAGGTTCAGTGACAGATGGTGCTTCAGACACCTGTTCATCCTTGATGCTGTCAGGATTATTCAGCTCCATTCTTGCAAAGTCATCTTCTAGATCTGATAATTCCCTACCAGTCTTTTTCTTGTCATTAAATTTAACATGGATTGATTCCTCTACAGTTAAAGTTCTAGAGTTATATACTCTATAGGCTTTAGATGTTTCAGAATATCCTATGAAAATTCCATTGTCAGATTTTGCATCAAATTTTCCAAGATCATCCTTGGTGTTGAGTATAAAACACTCACAGCCAAAGGTGTGGAAATATGATATGTTGGGTTTTCTTCCCTTCCACAATTCATAAGGAGTCTTTTTCAGAATTGGTCTTACCAATATTCTGTTTTGAATGTAGCAAGCTGTGTTAATAGCTTCTGCCCAGAAAGATCTTGGTAGATTGCATGAGTTGAGCATGGTTCTTCCCATTTCTTGCAAGCTTCTGTTCTTTCTCTCAACAACCCCATTTTGCTGAGGTGTTCTTGCCACAGAGAAATTGTGTGAGATCACATTCTCATCACAGAACAGTTGAAAGTTTGCATTCTCAAACTCTCCGCCATGATCACTTCTGATAACAGATATACAGAATCCTTTTTCATTCTGTACCTTCTTGCAGAATATTGTGAAATTCCTGAAAGTCTCATCCTTGCTTCTTAGGAATAACACCCATGTGAATCTAGAATAGTCATCAACAATGACCAAACCATATTTTTTACCACTAATTCTTTCTGTTATAATAGGACCAAACAAGTCAATATGTAACAATTCTAAAGGTCTGCTAGTGGAAACAACATCCTTACTCTGAAAATAGTGTCTTGTTTGTTTTCCTTTCAGACAGCTTTCACATAAAATGTCAGATTTGTAAGAAAGCTTGGGCAGTCCTTTAACAAGGTTGTGTTTTGCTAACTTTGAGATCAATCTCAAGCTGGCATGCCCAAGTCTTTGGTGCCAAATCTGTTTTTCATCTTCAACAGAGAGAAAACATTTTACATTTTGACTTGCCAAATCCTCTAGATCAATTTTGTAAACATTGTTGTGTCTCTTAGCAGTAAAAAGAATTTGATCACGAGAGTCTTTGACTATACATCCTTCTTTCGTAAAGGAAACCACATATCCACTGTCACACAATTGACTTATGCTCAGTAGATTGTGCTGAAGTCCCTCTACTAAAAGAACATTCTTAATAAGGGATAGAGGAGACATACCTACAGTCCCTATTCCTGTGATCTTCCCTTGTTCATTTCCACCAAAGGTGACCAAACCTCCTGCTCTGGGCCTAAGGTTTTGGAACAAAGACCTTTCTCCTGTCATGTGTCGCGAGCACCCACTGTCCAGGTACCATTTGTGGGGTCTCCTTTGTCCTGTTAAACACATCTGCAACAGGAATGGTCAAGTTCTTAGGTACCCATATTCTTTTGGGTCCTTTCTTGTTAGATTTGGGTTTTGCTTTTCCCTTGTGTTTACACTGAGCCACATTGTGTCCAGGCTTGCCACAGTGAGAACACCCAATAGATTTCTCTTTGCCTTTAGTAAAATTTTTGAAAATATGAGATTCAGAGGTATCATGATCACAAAAGCCTAATCCACTTTTGTCAAGGGGATCCCTTTGATTGCCAAGCAATCTGCTAAGGTTTTCTGTTCCTTTAACAAATTTAGCTAAGTCTTTTGTCAGTTCCTCAACTTATTTCTGAAGTTTTTTGTTTTCTTCAGAGACAGTTTGTGAACTGCTGCTTTCAGTCACAAGAATTCTCTCCTTGAGCATAATATTTTCTATCTCAAGAGCCTCATATTTACTGCACATTTCTGTGTGGGCCTTGGACAGATTCTTATACTCTTGGAAGAGTTCCTTGGAACTTTCCATCAGGTCATCATACATCTCTTGAGGGCAGGCTGGCCATGAGACATAAGTTGGCCTCTTGTGAAGTGTCTTCCTCTTCTTCTGAGGTAGACTCATCAAGATCCTCCCATGTTGCCATCAGATCCTTCTTCTTCTTGAAGAATTTCTTCTTTTTGAAGTTGTTCTTCTTCAGTCTTGGACATTTAGCCTTCATATGACCTGACTATTTACACTCATAGCATATAATTTTGTCATTTTGAGAATCCTTAGCTGACTTACCTGATTTAGAGGTTGAGGGTTGGTTCTTTCTAAACTTTCCCCTGTTCTGCAGCATCCTCTTGATTTTCCTGCTGAGAAGAGCAAGATCATCATCTTCTGAGCTATCTCCAGAGTCTTCATCTGCTTCTGAAGTTTCCTCAGCTTGCATTGCTTTAATGCTGCCATGCCTAGGGTGTTTGGCTTTGGAGTTTAATGCCAGAGATTTCTTCTTGATGTCATCTTCCCCAAGTTCAAGCTCATGAACTTTGAGAGATCCCAACAGTTCTTCCATTCTAAGAGAGTTTAAGTCTCTGGCCTCTTGAATGGCTGTAACTTTGGGTCTCCAGGACTTTGGCAAACTTCTCAGAATCTTTCTATTATTGTCTCCAGATTCAAAAGTTCTACCTAAAGACCTGAGTCCATTAGTTATAGTCTGAAACCTCCCAAACATTTGATCTATGGTTTCAGATTCTTCCATCTTGAACATCTCATATTGATGTATAAGCATGCTGATTTTGGATTGCTTGACAGTCTCAGTCCCTTCATGGGCGGCTGCAAGTGTATCCCAAATCTCCTTTCCAGATGAACATCCATGAACCTTCTCATACTCTGATTTGTTCAGAGAACATATCAAATAGAGTTTGGCTTTAGCATTTAACTGAACTCTAGCCTTCTGCTCTAAGGTCCATTCAGCCTTAGGTATTGGCACTCGGTTATGTATAGGCACATAATCTCCATCAGTGACCACATCCCAAAAATCAATGTTGTTGCTCTCAATGAACAACTTCATACGATCCCTCCAATAGTGGTAGTCTACTCCATTGAATGCTGGGGGTCTTGTGATAGAGGTTCCTTCAGTGATGTACTGTCTGTTGTTGGAAGCTTCCATCTAGATCTTTAATCCTCAAACACTTGTAAGGTGCTCAACCCTGAGTTGAGCTCTGATACCAACTGTAGAAACATAGGGAAACACTAGAAGGGGGGTTGAATAGTGTTTCTTAATAATTTATGGAAGCTTTTCGCAAACGGTTAAGTTTACAACAGTTTCAGACAGGTTTAAGAGGCTGTCTGAGGTTTCTTAAGAAAGCTTCTGAAAAGATCTTTAAAAAGGTTTCTTTCTTTTTAAAATTATTAGAACAGTTTTCAACACCCTTTGGTTAGTATAAATAAATTGACAAGAGATAAGGGATAGAAAACTTAGCCAAGGAATTTATCCTGGTTCACTCACTACCACTGTGAGCTACGTCCAGTCCCAATGCCAACTAGCACTTGGATTTTCTCTTAATCTTCACCAAGATTACAAGTATTCTTTTACAGTCAAGCCTCTTCAGGCTCTACAACCAAGTATTCTTTTACAGATAAGCCTCTTCAGGCTCTACAACCAAGTATTCTTTTACAGACAAGCCTCTCCAGGCTGTACAACCAAGTATTCTTTTACAGAAAAGCCTCTCCAGGCTCAAAGACAATTTTTACAAAGAGATATGTCTAAGCTTTTAAACTACACAAGTTTGAAGCTTAAACAGAGACGATGTACAATAAAAACTGAGGTATGCTCAGGATATACAAATTATGTACAACGAATATGAAATCAGAGTGTTTTTACAGAGAAAAACTTGCAGCGTGATTTCTTTTAGACTTTCTTGTATATGCAGTCCCTCTCTTGATGGTCTTCATGAAGGGCTATTTATAACCAATCTTCAATCCTTTGAAATACCACCATTTAAAGATAGCATTAAATTCTATTTAATCCGTTGTGAGACATGCTTCTGAGAGTTCTGATTTTTCTGACACTGTACAAGGTTGTTGCTGCCATAAAGCTGCCACTGTTGTTGCTGCAAAGGTTGCGTTGCAGGGATTTCCTCAGTGGTGTATGAAATGTAAATATACCAGGAAAGGTCTCTGTGTTCCTTGCCATAAATATGTTTGGAAAGGTACGTGCGGCAGAGAACGCTTGACTCAGCAGAATTTCAGAGATGCCTTCACATACTTCAGCAAAGAGTGCCATGTCATTAATGAGACTTCAGACGACTTCAACACTTTAGACGGGTTGCGCACTTCAGACGGCTTCAACACTTCAGACAGGTTGAACACTTCAGACGACTTCAACACTTTAGACAGGTTGAACCTTCATATGGCTTTTCCACTTTAGACAGGTTGACAGCACTTCAGACAATCTTTATAAGTTCAGAATGGCTTGCTGAAATCATAGATAAGTCATTAAACATTTATGTATCTATGATAAGTATTTTAACCCAAATTTGTTAAGCATTAAAACTTGAGAAGTGAGCTATCTAAAACATCATAATTTACCTTATGATATTTTTGAGACTCAACAAGTATGAGATGAGATGTGATTGATCTAGCTTAGATTACATACAAAGTATGGATAAACCGTGAGCTCAGCTAGATGATAGCTCTCTAAATCACTCAAATAGTGTATAAAAATCAATACAAAACAAGAGCAAAACCTACTACAAGATATTAGCTAAGATAGCATAGGTAGGTAGGTTGAGATTCACTTGAGACTTGGATTTTTCTGGTTGTGCAGCAGCATCTCTGCTGAGTCTCACCGTGTCTCTCACTCGTCTCATCATAATCAGACCTCCTTTATTAGTCTTCAGAAAACTAGCCATTATACTAGCCGTTGGAAGAGAGAGAAGTTGTTTTTCACTTTTCTGACGTGAGACAGGTGCTTTTCTGATGTTGTCTCTGCTGTGACAGTGTACTTGCGTTGACTTGCTTTTGCTGCTGAGACTCTGTCTGCATCTCATGTCTGCGTCTCATGTCTGCATCTCAAGTCTGCATCTAATCTTTTCATCTCAAGTCTGGGTCTTATGTCTGCATCTGATCTGAGACTGTCTCATGTCTGCATCTGCATCTCTGCGTCTGAACTTGAGACTGCGTCTGATCTTCAGACTACATCTGATCTGAGACTTTCTCATGTCTGATTCTGCATCTCAAGTTGAGTCTACATCTCAAGTCTGATTCTGCATCTCTGTTGAGTCTGCATCTCAAGTCTAACTTTGAATCTCATCTTTGCTCAGCTTCATATTTCAAAGTTCTTCTTTGTCATGCTTGGACTGAATAAGATCTTACAATGAATTTGAGCTTGTCTCAATCTGACTTTACAGTTTGAGCTTGTCTCAAGCTGACTTTGAATCTCTTCTTGGTTTGGCATCTTCTATTCTGATCTTATCTCTTGATTTCTAAAGCTAAGTTAGAGTCTTATCTCTTGGCAGATCTTGCATCTGACTGTTGATCCTTCCTTTTAAGTTTGTAGATGAGTATCTTCTTTGAGCATTAGTCTTAAGCTGATTTTTAGACTGAGCTTGCATCTGAACATGAGATAGCATCTTATGCTTGAGTCTGCGTCTCATATTGAGTTTCAAATATTGGTCTTCTTGATGCAACTTAATTCACTGTTTGAGCTCATCTTGACTTGACTTGATGATTGGCATTTCTAGTAGAGACCCTTTCTTATTGTAGCTGAGACTTTACTCTGATGTGCACCTCTCTCAACTTAGGCTATCTTCCATTTCAAAACTTTTGAAGACTTTATGATAAAGGATATTCCTAAGGCCTTCTTCAGAAATTACCTTCAGCATATAGAACATCTAAGCTCTGCCTATTCTTCAAAGACAATTCTGAAGTCTGATGTTTCTTATCATTTGGATTCTGATCTTTCTGAATCTCATGAAAGACTTGCATTAATTGTTCAATCTCAGGCTGATCTTTATCTTCCACTTAGGTCTGAGGATTACTACCAGTCTCAATCTTTGGTTTCCTCTCAATCTCAGTCTGAGCTTGGTCGTGGTTGATCTTTCTAAGTTCTTCATGAGAATCCTGTCTTTCTAAGATCTCACATACAAAAACATCAGTAACTTCAAGAACAGAAAACCTTAAGTTTGGTCAAAAGGTTTGTTGTCATTAAAACTAAATCTCAGAGGGTTTTTGCGCTAACAGAACGTTGAGAGAATTATTTTAAGAACTAGTATATTAACCCGTGTAATACGCGGATAATTGTATATTTTTATTTAATTAAAATTATTTTTTAGAATAAATTAATATATTCAAAATTAAAAGAAATTAGAATAATTTTAGACAATTATTTAATTTTAAATTTTAATAGTAGATTATCTTTTATTATTGAAATCTAATTTATATTATTATTTGTAATAAGTTGTAATTAAATAAATCAAAACCGTAATGATCAAAATGAATATTTATATTAAAAATAAGAATTTGAATAGAAAATGATATGATAAAATTTTGAATGTTAATAAAGTTCAAATTTTGAAATAGTATTTATTAGAATTTAAAAATTTAAAAAGGAAGAGAGAATATTAGTATTAAGGATTGAGAGCCATCAAATTTCACTACAAGAAAATTGCCAATTAGTGATCGAATTTTTGGTCACTGATGTGGTGAAATCGGTCACTAATTGAATTAGTGACCGATTTAGAGACGAATTTTTTCAGTCCCTAAAACCATGGTCGCTAAATATTGGTGACTGATTTAGTGACCGATACTTTAGTGACTGATTTAGTGACCGATATTTTAGTGACTGATTTTAGAGACCTATTTAGTGACTGATTTTTAGAGACAGATTTAGTGACCGATTTTAGAGACAAAATTTGTGACCGATTTTAGAAACAGAATTTTGTGACCGATTTTTAGGGATCGATTTTTTAATGCATTTTACATACAGAAAATTTGGTCTCAAAATCGGTCACTAAATTTTTAAAAAAATTGGAATAAATTAATTTAAGATTATTTACTAAACAATACATAATGACATTTGTAAAACATCAAATGCCTATATATATATATATATATATATATATATATATAAGATACAATAATAATCAATTTAATCACAAAATATGTTTAAACCATAATGTTGAGAAAAATATGTTGAGAGTCTTCATTTGGAGGATTTGTCCAACATGCATTCAAAAGGAATTTTGATACTTGATTAAGAAAAATATGTTGAGAGTCTTCACTTGGAGGATTTGCTCAGATAGAAGATTATTTCTCTTTATCTTCCTACATTTATTTCATCCAACACAGCGAGACAGGCAAGTTTCTCTCCCATTGTTGGCTCACTCAAATCATCAAGAAGTACTCTTTCTTCAACCTCGCATTGATCTAAATAACAACAAATATTAATCAATACTTTATAAAAAATGCACATGCTTAGAAGAGTAAGTTTTACACAAATCAACATGCAAAGCAGGAAAAGCATTTAAGATTTAGTAAAGTTGAAAACACAACAAAAAATAGAATCACCGAATATTTACTTAATAGCTAGGAAGCAAAAATGAGGTTGTAAACCTTTCTGGGTAATCTGTAGCCATTTTTAAAACATTCCTAATTAGAAAAATATTTTGGGTTTTCTTTCCTATAAAACCAAACCTACAATTTAATCTCCTAAATAGTTTATTTTAATCCAACTACATGTGTTATATTTTAGTGTATTTAAACATAAACAATGCATATGCATTACCTACTCAAGAAATTAAAGACGCCACAAACTGGAAAAAAATGAAATTTGTAGTATAATACATGTGTTCCCTTTTGTAGAACTAAAAGAAAATGAATTAAACAGCAGAGACAGCAGGCAACAGCAGCAAATTAGTAATCAATAATAAAACCGAAAATAGTAGCAACAATAAGCAATCAGCAGACAACATCGGGTTGAAATGAAAAGTGAAACAAAAAAAAACAGTATCCAACAACAAATTAAAACAGCAGCCAATCCAACAACAAAAATGAAAAACAACAATATTAAGAAAACAACAAAACACAGTTCAAATGGCAGCATAAACCTTATCTACCACAATATATATCATGGTAGAAAGATCAGAAAACAGAGTTAGAACTCCCTAGAAACAACACCAAAATAAATTTCTATCAATTTTGAAACAACTAAAATGGGCATAATACAATATGAAAAGGATTTTGTATACCTTAGTTAGCATTCTATATTGAATTTATTTCACTCATATTTAAACAACTAGAAAAGTCTCATATTTAATTTGATTTTCGATAATTTTGAGATGTTTCACTATATTGAATTTTGCATGAATGGGGCAAGAAGAAAGATGCCAAAGGGGCAAATTAAAGTAATAGTGGTATAAGAGAAGATAGAATGTTAAAAATCATTGAGATTGAGAGTATGGTGAGTAAATGACCCACTCTCCAATCTAATGTGAGGTCTCAAAATTATAATATAGAAAGTTGATAATTTAATTTTTCAATCTTTTTTTTATATAAATCACAGGTATCATCTACGAGAAGCAATCTTCTCAATTCACAAGACTCAAAATCGGGAACTTGCTTAAAGGAAACCAAATATATACCACTTGAACCAATGGAAAGGAAAGGAAGGTGGATGAAGATCCTCAAAATCCAACAAGCCCCTATTATCTCCATCTGGGGGAAAAACCCAGGCGCTGTCCTTGCCAGCCCAATTCTTGATGAGCCAAATTATCATTCTTGGAGTATAAGCATGATGAGAGCTCTCCTATCCAAGAACAAATACAAATTAATTTGTTGATGGCTCCATTCAAGAACCACAAGAATCCGATCAACTCCATGATGCTTGGGTAAGATGCAATATCATGATTCTTTCTTGGATAACAAAATCTGTCTCTGTTCAGATTGCACAAAGTGTCATCTACATCAACAATGTTCAAAAGCTTTGGGAGGATTTGAAAGAAAGATTTTCAAAAGGGGACTACTTCAGGTTTTCAGATTTGCTACAAGAAATCCACTCCATCAAGCAAGCTGACCAGACTATATCAAGCTATTTTCCTGAGTTAAAAATCCTATGGGAAGAATTGGAGTCATTGAGGCCAACACCAACTTGAACCTGTGAAGTAAAATGCTCATGTGATCTTTCCACCAAAGTAAAGGACTACAAGGACACATAATATGTCATATGCTTCCTTAAGGGTCTTAATGTTCAATACAACACTGTGAAGAGTCAAATTCTCATTATGGACCCTTTGCATGTGATTAATAAAGTCTTTTCTTTAGTGTTGCAGCAAGAAAGAGGCAAAACACACCCAATCTTGCAGATTCAAGAATCCTTACTATCAATACAGAATCTAGTGGAAATTTGAGATCTCCTTTCAATGGTAGAGGAGGAAGCTCAAGAGGAAGAAGATGGACATGTGGTCTAGGTTCTTTCACAAATACTGGAAAGGTCTGCACCTTTTGTGGTAAGGAAAATCACACCATAGACACTTGTTACTTTAAACATGGATTCCCTCCCAATTTTAAGTTCAAGAACAAGGGAAATTATGCATCCCTGAATAGTATCAGCAGTAAGGCTCCCAATACTCAAGCTAATGAGTGTTTAGAAAAATCAATAAAATAAACTCATTTTAAAGAAGTCTAAGCCTAGATTTTAAACATCATGTCAATATATGTGATTGCATAATATAATATTGGGGAAAAATATGTTTTTCGTCCCTATAGTTTCAGTCAACTTTAGTCTTTGTCCCTGTACTTTAAATCATATGTTTTTTCTCTCTAAACTTTCTAAACCCCAAAACTATGGTCCTTGCTGGTAGTGAGATTTGTTAGCCTGATGAGCTAGCTAACAAAAGTTACATGTCAATCTCAATAATGAGTCCCTAATAACTAACTCATCTAATTAACTTTTTTATATTAATTTTTAATTATTAAAATAATCAAAACTACTAAATTAGGGTTTTCACCTCAGCAATTTTACCCGATAAAAAACCTAATTTTATAATTAGGGTTATTTTAATAATTAAAAAATTAATAAAAAAAGATTAATTAGATGAGTCGGCTATTCGGGACCCACTATTGAGGCTGACATATAATTTTTGTTTCTCAGCTCATCAAGTTAACAAATCTCACTAACGACCAGGGATCACGGATTGAGGGTTTATAAAGTTGAGGGACAAAAAACAAAGGATTTAAAATACAAAAATGAAGATCAAAATTGACCGAAAACATAGGGACGAAAAACATATTTTTCCCAATAATATTGTTAACAATTACAAGATCAGACCAACACGAACATGCTTACTCACCGCATGGAATGCGTTGTGAATAATTAATTAGTATAAATAGATAATGTTGATAGCCAAGAATATATATAACACCAAAAAGTTACGAGGATGGGCTTTGCTAGGGTTTCTGTCGTTTCCATTGGTGCAGTTGATCCGAGTGCTGATCTCTCAGAGCAAGAGAAGGATTTACTTGATCGTAGCAAAAAGAAGCTGAAAGTTATAAGGACCGGGGAGCCATGCACGACCAAGGAGTCAAACCAGGGGAAACCTACTCCTGTTAATAGTCATGTTGAGGTTCCTTTTCAAACAACTATTGGCATAGGATTGGAGAGGAAGATGATCTCGTACAAGGACGTGTGTCTAGGTGTGAATGGCCATAATACTAGTGAGGAAGATACCCTATTCTTCGATGCTATTGATCCTGGTAATGGTACTGAGGGTGGGAATGCTTTAAATGATCATGAACATGGCTTCTTGGGGGACCCTCTATGCCCAGTTGTACGGTTAACTGAAGTCGAACGTGAAGGGATAAGGATGCCTTGGAAGCGGTCAATCATTGTTAAACTTCTTGGCAGGAGAATGAGTTTAAAATACTTCCAAGCAAGACTGTATAAGTTGTGGCAACCTAGGGCCAGAATGGAAATTGTTGATCTTGACAATGAATACTTCATTATTCGTTTTGAAGACTTGGATGATTTACAACATGTGTTTGATGATGGGCCTTGGATGATAACCAACCATTATTTGGTTATTCAACGATGGCAGCCTGAGTTTAGACCGCATGATGATGATCTAAAAAGAGTCTCAGTGTGGGTAAGGGTACCTGGGCTTCCTATTGAATTTTATGATAAGAGAGTTTTATGGCGTATCGACAATGTTTTAGGGAAGACGGTGAAAATGGATGCCAACACCTTGAGGGAGAGAGGTGATGTTCTTGGAGAATTTGCAACAGAAAGAGCTCGGTTTGCGAGAATATGTATTGAAGTTGATCTCAATAAAATCTTGATTTCCAAATTCTTTCTGGAAGGAAGAACTTATCCGGTGGAGTATGAAGGATTGCACTTGGTGTGTTTCCACTGTGGGAGGTACGGGTACAAGAAAGAAGGTTGTCCCTTATTGTTTCATGATAAGGAAGCTGAGAACAATAACATTGTTGCTTCTTCGGAGGTTCCTCCCCCTGGTCAAACGACGGTGACTACTCCGGCAAAGGAGACTTCCTTCGGTCCCTGGATGCTGGTCCAAAAAACTCAGAGACGGAATTCACGGGAGCATGGCGGTGTTAAAGGCGAAAAAAAGGGGGTCTAATAAGGAAGGTAACGTTCAACAAGGTAGTAAATCCCTTGGGTCCAGATTTAATATCCTATTGAATGAGGGAGACGATCTTCCCATGCAAAAAAATGCGCCTAATATTGATTTACATGTTGTTAATTCGGGCACAAGTCAAGGGGTGAGTCAGGGGAATAAAAGGAAAGGAAAATTAATTGGGCAGTTAAACCCATCAGCTGCGGGTGTCAATCCAAGTGGCTTGGGTCCTATCATGCGCGTGAAAACTAAGGCTAATCAGGAGGGGCATGCTAAGATAACTAAGGTGGGCCAGGCTTCAATTACTAAGCTTCTTAAGGAGAATGGCGATGTGGGCCAAGTGTCCATAGGAGGTAAGGGTGGTGCTGGGTCTTCTTTTTTACGTGGGGATGATGGAGTGGTATCCAAAGATAACAATGGGATAAAAGCTCCTAGTGGGCCAGGTACAAGTCAGCCTAGGAAGAACAAGGTGGGCCTCAATCTAAAGTCTCAAGTGCGGTTCAAGACGGTTAAAAATGTTGCGCGTAGTGGTGGGCCACTTCCATTGCTCTCCATGCCTTTATTATGGGAATCAATTAATGTTATCAATTCTGAGGCCCATTTAGAGGAGAATACCTGCGGAGGGCCAAAAGAAATTGTTGAAGTATGTAGTGGGAGACCTCCTGACTTAGAAGAAGCCCATTGTGCGGATGTTGACCAAACATTGGTTTTAGTTAATTCCTCAAAAAGTGACAGTGAGTGTATGTTGGATGGGACCTCCTCTGTGGGGGTCACGGCTGTCCCCAATAGCCTTTAGGCTACTTTTTCATTTTTTCCAACTTGTTTTTATGAAGTTAATCTCCTGGAACGTGCGTGGAGCTGGGTCCAAGGGTTTTGCTGGTATTGTGCACGATCAGTCTTCCCGTTTTAAGGTGGACATTTTTTGTATTTTGGAGCCTAGGGTTAGTGGATTGAGGGCATCTCGTATTATCAAGAGATTGGGCTTTCATTCTTCTCATGTTGTTCAGGCTCACGGATTCTTGGGTGGAATTTGGCTTCTTTGGAGAGATGAAGTGTGTAGGGTGGATATTTTGCAAGACCACCCTCAATATATTCATGCTCGGGTGTCTCCTTTGGATGGTTCTACCCCGTGGTTATCCACTTTTGTATATGCATCTCCTCGTCCAAATTTACGAGAAGAGCTATGGAATCAACTTTATCATCTTGTTGGATCTATTACGAAAGCTTGGGTGATTCTTGGTGATTTTAATTCCTATCTTGCTCCGGAAGAAAAATCAGGGGGTGCCCCACCAAATGACAGAGCTATGTGCCGGTTTAAGTCGATTCTTAATCTCTGTGGACTTATGGACCTTGGATTATCTGGGCCCCCTTTCACTTGGGAATGGAGTGGTATTAGAGAAAGGTTGGATAGGGGTGTTGCAAATTCTGATTGGCAGCTTCAATTTTCGGATACGGTTATCTATCATTTACCTTCTTTTTGTTCTGATCATAAAGTCATTCTTCTTGATAATATTCCAAATGGTAATGCCCAGGTGCCCAAAAGTTTCAAGTTTTATGCGAGTTGGTTGCAGGATGATTCTTTTAAAAGCATTGTTTTGGATGCTTGGGGTGGGAGTTCTACTTGGTCTGATGGTGTTGCTAAATTTCAACATTCTGCTATAACATGGAACCAAGCAAATTTCAGAAATATTTTTCAGAAGAAGCGAAGAATTTTAGCCAGACTTGAGGGTGTTAATAATCAATTATCTATGACGCATCACAGGGGCTTGGAGAAATTATATAAAAAGCTTTGGACTGAGTATCAGTCTATTTTAGTTCAAGAGGAAGCTTTCTGGCATCACAAGGCGCGTAAGGATTGGATTGTTTTCGGGGACTATAATACTCGCTTCTTTCATGTTAGTACTGTGGCCCGCCAGAGATTGAATAGAATTGTGTCTTTAACTGCTGATAACGGAGACTTTGTTGCTGATTCTATTCTTATTAAAAATTTAGTCTGAGACTTTTACAGGAACCTCTACCATGACAATCATTCTGGTCTTGCTTGGCAGGGGCCTAATCGGTTTCCTAGTTTGCCCCGGGAAGTGTTGGATAATATTAATGCCACCCATACAGCTGAGGAAATTTATGCAGCAGTGTGTGATATGGGTTTTTGGAAGGCTCCTGGCCCTGACGGTCTCCACCCTATTTTCTTTCAGACTCAATGGGATGTTGTAGGTAATTCTGTTTGTGATTTTGTGAAAGAAGTCTTCGTTTCCCCCACAAAGATTGCTGAGGTAAATCAGACCCTTATTTCTCTTATCCCCAAGGTTAATCATCCTACTTCTATTAAGCAATATCGCCCTATCAGTCTTTGTAGTGTTATTTATAAAATTGTTACCAAAATTTTGGCTACTAGACTGAGAGGAATTATGAATTCTTTGGTTCGACCAAATCAGACCAGCTTTATTCCGGGTAGAAATGGTGTTGATAATGTGATTATTGCCCAGGAAATTTTCCATTCTATGAGGACTACGAAATGTGGGGATGGCTTTATGGCTATTAAGGTGGACCTAGAGAAGGTGTATGACAGGCTTAATTGGTCCTTCATTATTGATACTCTCAGGGATATTGGGTTTTCTGAGGGGCTTTGCCATTTGGTTTTTAGTTGTATTTCTACTTGCTCTATGCAGGTTTTGGTTAATGGAGATCCTACAGACGCTTTTATTCCTTCTAGGGGTATTAGACAGGGGGATCCCCTTTCTCTATATCTTTTTGTTCTCTGCATGGAGAGGTTGAGCCATCTAATTGAAGAAGCTACTCAGCATCATCATTGGTCTCCCATTGTTCTTAATCCAGGTGGTCCACCTCTCACTCATTTGTTTTTTGCTGATAATTTATTGCTGTTTGGTAAAGCTACTATTTCTCAACTGGATGTTATGATGAATTGTCTTGATATTTTTTGTGCTTCTTCTGGTGAAAAAGTTAGCTCTGAGAAAACTCGATTATTTGTTTCTAGAAATGTGCATGCCTCCAGAGCCTTGTCCCTTTGCAATCATTCTGGCTATGTTCTTTCCTCGGATTTGGGTAAGTATCTTGGTATCCCCATCCTTCATTCGAGACAACGGAAGAAAACTTATGAGCATTTGCTTCATCATGTTCAGAGTAAGCTTAGTGCTTGGAAGGCGGATTCCTTGGCTTTTGCGGGTCGGGTAACTCTTGCCCAATCTGTTTTGGAAGCTTTACCTACTTATACAATGCAATCCACTCTGTTGCCTAAAGGTATTTGTAGGAATATTGAAAAGTGTTGCAGGGATTTTATGTGGGGTGATACTGCAGCCAAAAGAAATTGGCATTCTGTTCATTGGGAGGAGTTCACTCTTCCCAAAGCTATGGGTGGTTGGGGTTTTAAGGATCTTTATCACTTTAATAAAGTGATGCTTATGAAGCTTTGTTGGGGGCTTATCCATAAACCGAATGATCTTTGGGTTAGGGTGCTGAGAAGTAAATATAAATGTGGTGATGCCTATCTCCCTGTTATATCTAGGAAAACTAATATGTCAAATGTGTGGAAGGGTATCCTTTCATCCTGGTCTGAGTTTTCTCAGGGGTTAAAGTGGATATTGGAAATGGTAATAGCATTTCTTTTTGGTTTGATAGATGGCTTCCTTCAAATGTTATCATTGGAGATATGGTCTTCGGGGATATTCCTGATGACCTAGCCAACTGTACCGTTGTTGATTTTGCCTCAGAAGATGACAGGTGGAATATTGATAGAATTGCTTGGTTGCTTCCGGATGATATTCAGGATGAAATTGTGAGAATCATGCCTCCTACTCCTCTTCTTGGGGATGATAAGATTGGATGGAGGCTAACTAGTGATGGCTGGTTTTCTACCCGTACAGCTTATGCTATGATTGAGAATGTTCACAGTTCACCCACGGTAACTAAAGTTTGGAAGAAGTTGTGGTCCTTGCAAGTTCTGCAAAGGGTCAAGAGTTTTATTTGGCTAATTCTTAAGGGGGGTCTCAAGACAAATGATAAGAGAGTTAAATGTCACCTAGGAGGTTCCAATTTGTGTCCTATTTGTCATAATTGTTGCGAGACCGAGCTCCATATTTTAAGAGACTGTTCTTTTTCAAAAAATTTGTGGGATGCAGTTCTCAGGAATCATGGGCTCAATTGGGAGTATTCGGATTTGCGTTCGTGGATAGAGAATAATATCTGCAGTAGTGCTTCTGTTATGGACTGCCCGCTGTCTGCAGTCTTCGCCAACACCTGTTGGTTTATTTGGCGATGCAGGAACGACTTGGTCTTTAATAATGTAAGCCCTTCCTTGTCTTCAACAACGGCTATAATTATGTCCCTTGTGAGAGATTCTTCTCCTAGCTCCTGGAAGACTACTTTGGTTCCTACTAAGCTCGAAGTCCTGGTGGGTTGGAAGCCTCCCCCTGAGGGGTGGAGTAAGTTTAATACAGATGGGTCTGTTAAAATTAATGGGTCTCAGGCTGCTTGTGGGGGTGTTCTGAGGGATCATTTGGGCAGGTGGCTTAGTGGTTTCACTCAAAATTTGGGCACATTTACTGTGTTGGACTCTGAACTACGGGCTATTTTAACAGCTTTGGAGTTGGCTTGGCATCTTGGTGTTCGTCGTTTGATGATTGAGAGCGATTCGGCTATAGCAGTGAAACTCATTCATGATGGAGTTCACCCCTCTCACCCTCATGCTAACATAGTAAAGAGGATTTCTTTGTTGCCGCATAATGATTGGGAGGTTTTAATATCCTATATCTGGAGGGAAGCAAATTTTGTTGCTGATAGGCTTGCTAATCTTGCTCATTTGGATGTGTTAGGTGTTCATGTGGTGGACACTCCACTTCCTTCTCTTAGTTCTTTTTTATTTTTTGATCTTGCTGGGTGTTCTATCTCCAGAGTAGTTTCTGTGTAATTTTGGCTTTTCTAAACTCCTTTTACCCAAAAAAAAAAAGAATATATATAATATCTATTTTTCGCATTACATAATAAATTCGAATCCTTATTTTTATATGAGATAATCTTGAAACGATTTTATTATTGTGTTATAATATATCTTGAATCAAATCAATATTACTTTTTTCTGAATAAAAAAAATCAATATTACTTTTTAAATTCTTAAAAAAATATTAAAATCGTCTGTTTAATATTCTTCAAATATATTACTTTTACATAACCATTTAATAATATGTTCTCATATTATTGAGTTTAACAACTCATGATTCATGAATTATTGTATTAATTAAATGATGTTATAATTAATTATTGGATGACAATGTAAAACTTATTTATACTGATAATATATATTTATTAAACTTACTTTAATATATATATATATATATATATATATATATATATATTACCCTAAGGGGTTGGTCGAGTGGAGCAAGACAGGGTCTCGTATCTGACAGGTTGCAGGTTCGAACCCCCACTCGTCCCCTTGGGGTGAAGTAAAATGTAAGTACCTCTATACGTGCTTTTTGAACCCGAAGGCATTACCCGCCTTGGACTGGGGCACCATCCCCTCACCAATATAAAAAATTTACATAACAATCCAATAACATGTTACTACATTATCTAATCAGTATGACATTATTAAACTCAATAAATGATATGAAGTAGGTTGACATTTAACAATATGTTGTCACATTATTTAATGAATTTATAGTATATGAGACATCATATTTATTAAATGATGTGATAACATATCATTAAATGTCTATGTAATTTTACTCTGACTATGTATAATTATTAAATTCTATAATATATAATGTAGGAATATGATTATGGGAAATGTAGAAATAAAAAAAAACGTGAAAATGAAAGATGTGAATATAATGTGAGGACAAAAGAAAGAATAAGATAGAGAGGAGTATAAATAACGATAACAATGGCATTTAAACCCAAAATCTCACGTAAGTTATATAATTTTATATTTAAATCTCGAACATTGAGTTTTCAATCATTGTCAATTTTCAATCCTTCACTTTAAACATGAAAATTCCTTTCACGAAAGCACCGTGCAAGAGTGCTTGAGTAAGAATTCCGTCGGGAAAGAAGTGAAGTCATCTGTCGTCTTTTGCAAATATCGATTCATCACCATGGCACCCGATGCCGAACCAAAGAAGATCATAATTGATACCGATCCCGGCATCGGTAAAATACACATCTCACTTTCATTTCATTTCATTTGGTAATCTGTTTATTTGCTTTTGCTCTCAAAACAGACTTTTCCAATTCCTTCTTTCTTTCTCTGAGAATTGCAATTGGTTTCTGTAGATGATGCTATGGCAATATTCCTTGCCCTGCGATCACCTGAGATACAAGTGATTGGACTTACAACTATCTATGGCAATGTTTACACCACCCTGGCTACCAGAAATGCCTTGCATTTGGTAATGTTACTGAGATTATTGTTTCCCTGATTTTGAAGGATTTGAAGGATTTGTTTTCTATGGATGAAGTTGACTCTTGACTTTGACTTATATAATAATAAAAGCTTCATACTTAACTTGCATATGTAGTTGGAGGTTGCTGAAAGAACTGATATACCAGTTGCTGAAGGATCTCATGTGACATTAACTGTAAAAACTCATATCTCTACTTTGATTGATTGGTTTTGAACAATGTCTATTATCTGACTCCCTCCACCATCTGTTTCATGTCTTCTATTATTGCCCATTTTATTTACTTCATTTTTCCTCTTTTTTTTTTCTACTGTTATGAATGTTATTTGAGCATTTAGAACTAATTAATATTTGTGATCTTTAATTAAATGCATTATATATGGTAACCATATAATATGGTTACTTCATACCTTTTATATTAAATTTGTTTTCTATGGATGAAGTTGACTCTTGACTTTGACTTATATAATAATAAAAGCTTCATACTTAACTTGCATATGTAGTTGGAGGTTGCTGAAAGAACTGATATACCAGTTGCTGAAGGATCTCATGTGACATTAACTGTAAAAACTCATATCTCTACTTTGATTGATTGGTTTTGAACAATGTCTATTATCTGACTCCCTCCACCATCTGTTTCATGTCTTCTATTATTGCCCATTTTATTTACTTCATTTTTCCTCTTTTTTTTTTCTACTGTTATGAATGTTATTTGAGCATTTAGAACTAATTAATATTTGTGATCTTTAATTAAATGCATTATATATGGTAACCATATAATATGGTTACTTCATACCTTTTATATTAAATAGTCTGCACACATTCATATAATCTTACACTTACACCATCAACATGTTAGTTTTTCCTTACATCAACCTGAATGATCACAGAAATTTAACACTTCTCTAGACTTGGACAAGATAATTAATCAATATTTGCAGCTCATTGAAATCCATTTACTCCTTTCAAGTGCATTATAGTTGATTGTCTTACTGGTGAAGTCTCTCAGTATTTGTAGTATGAAATTAAAAGATCTGTAGTATTTCTTAGTATTTGACTAAATTAATTATTGTAATGCTTGTCTCTTCTACAGAAAGGTACAAAACTGCGTATTGCAGATTTTGTTCATGGTGCAGATGGACTTGGCAACCAAAATTTTCCTCCACCAAAGGGGAAGCCTGTTGAAGAATCAGCTGCTGCTTTTTTGGTTCATCAAGCAAAAGCTAACCCTGGAAAAGTCACCGTGGTGGCATTGGGCCCCCTTACAAATATTGCTTTGGTCTGATTCTGCACAATTTCCAATATGGCATTTTCATGTTCTTCTTCATACTGTGTTTCATAACAAGATTCTATTTTAGCAGGCTATACAGCTGGACCCAGATTTTACTAAGAACATTGGGCAGATTGTTCTACTTGGTGGTGCTTTTGCAGTAAATGGCAATGTGAATCCAGCTGCTGAAGCCAATGTGAGTATCTCCATTCTGAATTCAAATCCTTAATATAACTTCCATAAACATCTCAATTTTCTAACTCTTTGGTTCAATTTGGTTCCAGATATTTGGTGATCCTGATGCGGCAGATGTTGTATTCACAAGTGGTGCAGATGTACTGGCAGTGGGAATAAACGTTACTCACCAAGTTGTATTGACAAGTACCTCTTTGACAAATTCCTTTTTTCATTTTTGCTATACTTATGTAGTTGTCTTAAATGTATAATTTTTCCTTGATAAATCCTGCGTGGTTTAACATCTCTATTTTTTCAACATTTTGATAATTTTATTTGCTTTTCCTTTAAGGATTTATGCATCATTCATCCAGCAACATTTTATGGGAATATTTCAAATTTTTATATTTAATAAGTTCTCTTAATGTTTTCAACTCAACAGAACTCCTAGAGGTATTCCCAAGTCCCAACTGAACTAGTATTCTCTGAAGACCTTCTTTGATTAATGGATAAATATTGCATTAGATTACTTATTGATTCATTTATTGTCTACCCCAGCCCCAAAAAAATTGTAGAGAAATCAGAAAGTGAAGATGAGAATTAGAAGCCATCTTTTTTCTTTTTTCTAATGAAACATGGTATGTTTACCCTAATCTATGTAGGACATGAATGATTTCATATCTAACTATAATATTTTGAAACCATGGATTTCTGAAAGCCACATTGAAATTTTCTGTTACCTTTGAGTCTCATATTTGCACTCTTTTAGCATTGATGAGAACTTTCCATCAGTTCAACAGCATGACTGTGCTGCTATTTAAATTATGGTTCATGTCACTTATATTCTCTTTTCGCTAATGTTCTGGATTATTCTTATCCAAATTCCAAAATGACTAGGTTCTGATCGAGAAAAGTTGGCAAGTTCAAATGGAAAATTTGCTCAATACTTGACCAAAATCTTAGATGTGTATTTCTCTTACCATCATGAGGCATACAACACAAAAGGTTAGTGTTCATAGTCAATTAAAGAATTTGGAGAGACTTAATAATCTGAATTACTTATTATAGTTATTTTGTATACAGGGGTTTACCTTCATGACCCAACAGCACTTCTTGCAGCTATTGATCCTTCACTAGTAACTTGCATGGAGGGTACTGTTAGAGTCCAAACCAGTGGCATTACAAGGGGACTCACAATACTCTACAACAAACAGAAAAGGTAGAAAACACTAGCAGTTGATATAAGGTCTTGGAGCGGAGGACACAGGCTAATAAAATTTATCTATATTCATATGCATGCTAATACCCATTTCTTAACAAGTTCTAGTTCTTTCTGCATTACACAAAAATAGTGTTAACATGGTATGGGTTAGTACTTTGTCCTGAAACTTATTCTACAAAATAACCACCACCTCCAAGTTTGTTCCATTGGCTGTATCAAAAACTGTATCATTGTAATTTAGAAGAAAAAAATTAGGGTCAGATCAGATGAAGACCAATAAATTAGGGAATTGCTTTTTGGGAGGGGCCCAAGGTGGTATATGGATAATGTTAGTGTTTGTTGGATTGTTTTAGGTATATGCTTGACTATATGCAGGTTTGATGTGCTTAATCTTTGGTTATTTTCAGTTTGATCTAGTATATATGAATTCTTTAGGAGAAAAGGAAGTAAATGACTTTCCACAGATGTTTTAGGATGAAATCTGGTAGGAGTTTGGATGTTATTAGAATTTAAACAAGCGTTTCCTTTATTCCTTGCAGAATGCTGTAGTTAATCCTAATTGGTTGTAGAGAGACCTAAGAATGATCGCACTTATTGGAGTGTCGCATAATGAAAAGTGAAACCATAGTTACAAACTGTCTTACCAGAAATTATAAGAAATGTAACAATATGGATTCCTGAACCTCTTGTTCACGTATTCCTTCTATTTGATTAGAAAGAGCTATTGCAGTACACATTTCTGAAATCTAGCATGTTTTGTTGATGAAGATAATTGTTCCTACCCGAAATGTGGATGTTCGTTTGTGCTGGCTCTGACCTTTATTCCTTCTATTTGCCAAAATGTGCCTTCCTTAGCTGAACATGATGATGGCAATACCTGCAAAGACAGTCTGATGACCAAGTTTTTTTGTGCGAATTAAAAGTATCCCCCAGCCGATAACTAGAGGCTAATCTCTTTCGAGACATAGAGATCACCGAAGTGAGTTTTGCCTCTCCCAACAAAGTCTTTTCCATACACACCACCAGGGATCAAACCCCTGTCAAAATGCTTAAGGGACCTAGCTATCTGCCAACTGTGTCAGACTTTGTTAGTAGTTTGATGGCCATGTTAGTGCATGCATAAGTAGATAAAGAGTGTTTAGGATGAATAGAGAACATAACCTAGGGTACACTAAGCTCATTCCTATTTATATGGACTAAAGGAGACAGCTTGATGAGGGAGTGCATAGTGTGCCCCCTCCCATGATTGAAATGATTAGGGAAGATAGTCTGTTATCGAGTTGACCTATCCTGTGATGACATGTGTCCATTTTTTATGATGAAGTTCAGATGCAAGTACCTTGATTGGTTGTCAGGTTGGTAAGATCAGATATTGACCCAGTTTGGATACAACTTCTATAGAAGATCTTCTGGAAGAAAAAAGTAAAATAAATCAAAGAGATAAGATGAGTTTAACTTCTCCATAAGTAAAAACTAGTCTTTGTAGTCTACTTTCTCTAGAAGTTCTCCCATTTAACTTCTCTATAAGTAACTAATTTTAACTTATGGAAAAGTTAAATTCATCCTATCTCTTTGATTCATTCTATTTTTTTCCTCCAAAAGTTATTCTACAGAAGTTGTATCCAAACTATGCCATTGTCCATACCACGCCTCCCTACTTTAGAGGTTTATTAAACGCTGTAGCTAAGAGCTTTTGGTAGGTTGATGGGTAGGGTCTGGTGACCTTTCATTGGGTTGTAACCTGGTTGCTAGTGTCCTAGTATAGTATGGTCCAAGAATATATGGACTCTGACATTATGTTGGCTTTTCCATTCTTGTTTTTGATATGTTGCATGTATGAACCTGATGTTATATTTTGTCCATTACAATCCAATACAATGGATGATTTAGGAAGGGGAGACACAGGAAACCTCTTTGTAATGATTTTTTGTCTTCACCTTGTATTGCAAATTTATTGTCAACTTCATGTTTGCATTACCTTCACTATATGCCGCTTCCCTTTTATATCTTTTTCTGTTTGTAATAAACCAGGTTTGGTGAAATCACTGAATGGTCCAATAAGCCAACAGTAAAGGTAGCTGTGACAGTTGATGCTCCTAAAGTTGTGAAATTGGTCATGGATCGTCTTATGGACTCTTGAAGTAGCCACAAAGCCGTTCAAATGCCACGTCACTTTTATATCCTTTTCTCATTGTAATAAACCAGGTTTGGTGAAATCACTGAAAATGGTCGAATAAGCCAACAGTAAAGGTAGCTGTGACAGTTGATGCTCCTAGAGTTGTGAAATTGGTCTTGGTCTTCATGGATCGTCTTATGGACTCTTGAGGTAGCCACGAAGCCTTTCAAATGCTTTATTAGTTCAAGTCTACTTACTTGTGCCTGGTTTCAATGTTTTAAGCTGAAGACTATGCTCACTTAAAAAGCTTTTTTCTTCATTCTTCGTGCTATAGCGGTGTTTTGGAGCTCTGGAGTACTACTTTTTACTTTACAATTTTACATTTCATTTCAATTTCATTGTGAGAGGAAAAAGAAAAACTGTCTTGCTCCCTTCTCTTGATTTGTTCTTCCTTGCTTTCCATGTAAGGCGGCATTTCACTAGTTTCCCTGTTTTTTTTTGGTCAAAACACTAGTTTCCCTTGTCTTCACTAATTACGAATGGACAAGGGTCGGTCAGGTTTGCAATATTTATGAACCCTACCCAATTAAATGTCTATGGGTTGGGTCAATTTTTTTTTGGGTTAATTGACCCGACCCAAACCAAGCAAAATCGGGTAGGGTGATGAGTCATGGAAATAAAAAATAGGAAAAAAAAAACCGGTCAAATGGTAAATTTAAAATTTGAAAATTTTGGTTGTTTTATCAGTCATGTGAACAGGAAATTCTGCAAAAAAAAAATCGTAAGCAAACAAAAATTGTGTAAACTATAAATTATAGATAACTGTGCAAATCATTACTGTGTATTGTACTCAGAGAGAGAATTGAGAGAATGAATTCTCATTGAATGAATGTTGAAACGATACAGAGTGAAGGATTAAATACAAGATAAAAACAGAAAAGAGAATAACAACTATAACAACTACAAGTAACTAACTAACTACTAACTAATAATAGAATTTAACTAACTTTGTGCAATACTCCCCCTTGAGATGGAGTGAATATGTTGAGAACACCCATCTTGCCAATGAGGGAATGGAACTGATGTTGAGATAGAGGCTTAGTGAAGACATCTGTCAATTGATGTTTGGATGGAACATGAACAGGTTTCAAAGTCCCAGAATTAACTTTCTCACGCACAAAATGACAATCTATTTCAATGTGTTTGGTGCATTCATGGAATGTAGGATTAGTAGCAATGTAAATTGCAGCTTGATTATCACAAAAGACCAAAGAGGGCTTAGGAGAAATCCCAAAATCTTGTAATAAATTCTGCAGCCAAGTTAATTCGCTGGCCAAGGCAGCAAAGGATCTGTATTCAGCCTCTGCAGAAGAACGAATGATTGTGGTTTGTTTCTTAGACTTCCATGAAATGAGGGAATCACCAAGAAAGATACAGAAACCAGAAATGGATCTCCTAGTATCCATACAAGTAGCCCAATAAGCATCTGCATATGCTTGTAAATTCAAGTTGGATTTAGCAGAAAAAATCAAACTCTGTCTAGGAGTACCCTTAAGGTATCTAAGCAAGTAATGAGCAGCATATAAATGAGGTTCTCTTGGTTGTGAAAGATACTGGCTTAGTTTGTGAACTGCATAACTTATGTCAAGTCTGGATATGGTCAAATAAAGAAGTCTTCCAATTAATCTTCTATAGATGTTGTCAGATAGAAGGGAACCATCAGTCCGATTAAGTTTCAGATTGGCTTCCATGGGAACTAGAGCAGGTTTGCATTCTAAGAATCCAATATCTTCTAGCAGAGATAAAGTGTATTTGCGTTGGAAGAGAAAATGCCTTGCTTGGATCTAGCAATTTCCAAACCTAGGAAATAACTCAGTGTACGAAGGTCTTTGAGTTAAAAAACCTGCTTCAGCTGAGTTTTAGTTTGCTCAATCAAGGTTGGAGAAGGACCAACTATTACAATATCATCAACATACACCAATAAAGCTACAAAAGTAGATTGAGAACCTTTTGTGAATAAGGAGTGATCATTCTTGGATTGATGAAACCCAAGCTGCAGCAAAAGAAAAGCAAGCTTATTGAACCACTGCCTAGATGCTTGCCTGAGACCATAAATTGATCTATGCAATTTGAAAACCAGCTTCTCCCCCTGACTGGAAGAAAGATGCTAGACAGAATATCCTTGAGGAAGATCCATGTAGATTTCTTCAAAGAAATCACCATTTAGAAAAACATTATTGATGTCTAATTGAGCTAATGACCAACCATGTATAGCTACCAAGGATAATAGCACTTTGACAGAAGTAAGTTTAGCAATAGGTGAGTAAGTCTCATTGAAATCTAGACTAGCTTGTTGAGTGAAACCTTTTGCCATAAGCCTAGCCTTATGTCTGTCTATACTGCCATCAACTTTGTGCTTGACTTTGTACACCCATTTGCAACCAATAGTGTGCTTTCCAGCAGGTAAAGGGACCACACTCCAAGTATTATTGGATTCCATAGCCTGCAACTCATCTCTCATTGCTACCTGCCATTGTGGTAATTTAGAAGCCTGATGGTAAAACTGAGCTTCATATTCAACAGAAATGTTGCATATGAAGGAATGATAGGTGGGATTCAATTTGTGGTAAGAAATAAAATTGGTGATGGGATGAGGAGAAGAAGTGTTGATGTTGTAGCAATGAAAATCATTTAAATGTGAAGGAGGTCTATGAATTCTGTGAAATCTCCTAACATTATAGGATGGGGGATTAGGTGAATGAGGAATAATAGTTTGATTAGTGTTTGGGGTAGGAGAAGGTTGGAAGTCAATATTTGGATCATAAAAAAAAATGGGAATGACAGTTGCATTGTATGGTGTGGATTGGGAAGAATGCCATTTAGGTTTATGAAAGGGATAGGTGGTCTCATGAAGAACAACATCCCTGGATATAAAAAATTTATTAGTGATCAGATTGTACAATCTGTATCCTTTACAGCCTTTAGGATATCCGACAAAAACTGATGGGGTGGCTCTTGGGGTGAATATGTCCCTTTGAGATGATAGAGTGAATGCATAGCAAAGACATCCAAAAACCCTCATGGTTGAGTAATCTGGTTTCCTCTGATATAGCAATTCAAAAGGAGATTGAAACTTCAAAACCTTGGATGGAATTATGTTTATAATGAAGGCAGCAGTGGTAATGCAATCACCCCAAAAAGAAAGAGGAACCTGAGACTGAAACATCAAGGATCTTGCAACATTCAAAAGATGTTGATGTTTTCTCTCCACAACTGAGTTTTGTTGAGGTCTTTCTGGGAAAGAGAACTGATGAGTAGCTCCTCTAGATTTCAAAAATTCAGTAAGGGCAAGCTCCTTTGCATTATCAGATCTAATGCATTTAATTTTAGTGTCAAACTGTGTATCAACGAAGGCAAAAAAAAATCCATGATGATCTTAGGTGCCTTTGACTTTTGTTGTATTAGAAACAACCATGTGTATCCGGTATGATCCTCCGCCGGAGTTAAGAAGTATCTTTGGCCAATATGTGTTTGCTCATGGTAAGGACCCCAGGTGTCAATGTGAATCAAATCAAAAGGATTAGAAGAAAAATGGTTGTTAGAAATGAAACTCAATTTGTGTTGTTTAGCTAAAGGACAAATATGACAAGTAGAGTGAGGAATTTTAGAAGAAACAAGATTGTATTTATTATTGAGTGAAACAAGAGAATCATGTGACAAATGACCAAGTCTATTGTGCCAAATACAGTGTGACACAGAATTACAAGAAGAATTAACAGATACAAGTTCAACATGCAAAAAATACAAGCCATTTTGGGCTTCACCCTTCCCAATCATCATTGAAGACTGCTTGTCCTGAATGATGAAATAATTGTCAGAGAATATGATGGTATAAGAATTGATAGATAAAAGAGCACTCAAAGAAATTAGATTGAATGTGAAAGAAGGAAGAGACTTGAGCAACCACACTAGGACCTTTAGATTTGTTCTTGAACCCAGGTGGATAACCATGAAACTTGAAGCATTTGTCAATGGTACGACCAAGAATACCACAATGAGAGCATAGTGGTCGATCCTTCTTGCTAGGCTTAGAGGATCTCAAAGGAGCTTTGACAGCAAAAGCATGTTGAGGATCAACAATGGAGGGAGTAGATAGCTCTATTTCTTTCTGTTTTTCTTCTTGAAAAACAAGAGAAAACACATTGTTTATGGGAGGAATAGGATCCATGAGAAGTATCTGACTGCAGACATGGAAAAAAGAATCATTCAGCCCCATCAAGAATGACATAACATGCTCAGTTTCAAAATACTCAAGCATAGGACGAAGTCCTCCACATGAACAATCACATGTAGGCTTGAAAGTAGTCAGTTCCTCCCAAACGACTTTGAGTTTAGTGTAATATTGACTAACAGAATCTTGACCTTGAGAAAGAAGCACGAGTTCTTTGCGAAGTTGGAAAACTCTAGGGCCATTTTTCTGCTGAAAATGAACCTTCAAATCTTGCCATATTTCAGAAGCCAATCGAGAATACATGATGCTAGCAACAATGTCCTTGGAAATGGAATTGTACAACCAAGAAATGACAACATTATTGCAACAAAACCAAGCGGTTGAATAAGGATCATCTGCTGCAGGTTAAGGAGTAGAGCCATCAACGAAACCAAGCTTGTTCTTGACAGAAAGGGCGATGATCATGGCGCGGCTCCAAGTGTTGTAGTTGGAAACAGTGATAGGTTGAGAAACAAGAGTAATACCTGGACCATCTGAGTGATGAAGGAATAGAGGATTCGACGGGTTTTCCATGGCGGAGAGGAAGAGCAGAGTATGAAAGCAGAAATGGATAGTTACACTGATACCATATTGTACTCAGAGAGAGAATTGAGAGAATGAATTCTCATTGAATGAATGTTGAAATGATATAGAGTGAAGGATTAAATACAAGATGAAAATAGAAAAGAGAATAACAACTATAACAACTACAAGTAGCTAATTAACTGCTAACTAATAACAGAATTTAACTAACTATGTGCAATACTGTGTAAAAGAATTAATAATAGAAAAGTTTAGAGTCCCACTCTCAATTCTCAAGGTCCAAAGTTCAAATATTACATAACAAATTGTTCAATTATGTTTAGCTCGGTTGGACTGGTACTGATCCCTCATAAGCTCCTCTTATTCATTAGCCATCAACAACTATTGAAGGCAGAAGTCAAAAAATAAAATGAAGGGGAAAATAAAAAAAACAAATTGAAGGGGGAAAGGAAATTGAAATAGTATCTTAGAGTTGTAGAAGGTGCTGGTGGTGAGGAGTGGAGGGCGGACGACGAATGATATTCTTCCTCATGCGAGCGACGTTCGCTGCGGAAAAGTTCTTGCTCGTGCGGTAGCGGGCGTTCTTCCTTGCGCAGTTGCGAAAGACGGGATGACGACAGAGGCTGGAGAGGAAGGGTTGTGGCGACAAGTGAGAGATTGGTTCTTTCTAGGGTTCTTTTTTCAGTTAGTGAGGATGAGTGACTTTTTAGGAAAGTCTCTTTGATCTAATTGTGTTAGTAAATTAATTTAGTATGATATTTTTTTTAATGTTTTATTATGGGTTGGGTTCATCGGGTTATAATTACCCAAACCCATTATGCAACCCATTCTGATCAGGTTCAAGTTTACCCAACCTAAACTTACCCGATGACCCAACCCACCAAATATTGGTTGTGTTGGGTCGGGTTGATTAAATCCTGCTAACCCATGTGCAGCCCTACTGAGTAGTATTCTTATTATATTTTCTTTGGATTGTAAAATAAAAAAGAAAAGCCAACTATTGTTAAATGTCCTAATAGTAAACAATCTTGGTAATATAATTTCTAGATATGTGAGTACGAGATCACGTGATTAAATAATATATACTAATCTACTATAAGTAGATGAAAGTGAAAAAACCCATTTCCTCTCTACATTAGGTTGTTATAGTTTGCTATGTCGAACCTTTCATCTCTATGTAACTTTTGTCTTTCTCTTCTATATTTGGTAGCTTTGAGGGCGAGGATGAGATGCAAGGAGTGTGGTTCAATTAAAGATGAGGAATGTGATTTCAATAAAGGTATTTAGAGGTGTGAATTGAAACTTGTTAAGAAGATTATTAATGAAAGTTAAAGTTTACTAGAGATGTTATAGAACCATATTAGGCAAGGCATGATATGATAAATTTATACAATTTATTATGACTTTTTAGTTGTGTGGTATGAGTATTTGTATAAACTTATGTATCTCTCTTATACATTAAATTGAATTTTATAAAAATTATTTATTCCGTGTTTTTCTTGTATTATACCTTAATAAAATTTTAAGTAGGATAAATATAATGTTGGGTTGACATGCATTATATGAAATGCGTATGTTGGACGAGAAGCTACAAGTGCTACATTGAGAAATAAGAAGGAGAGGCGGTGATGGACATTGGGTGTTTTATTAGGCCTTGAGGGTGGTGGGCCCGAGTCAAGAAGGTCCCAATGGCACAAAATTAAGTCCCTATAGCTGAAAAATTCTCTTTAGAGGACTGGGCACCCTTGACGAACACATGATTATTATCATAATCAGTGGAGAACGTTTCTGGTACCCGAGGTGATGCTAACAATGATTATTATAACCGGAACGGATGATTATGCCATGATGGGATTGAGACAAAATGTGTACTCCTGATCGTTTCTCTGGAATAAATGGTCAGAGTTGAGAACTTTGAGGTGCACCAAAGATGGTGATGGGTCCGCATGCATTGCATTGCAGTTAAAGGGGGTGAGTATAACAAATCTGCTTTCACTTATTTCATTGCATGGCATCTGCATCTGTTTTCGAGTGAGTCTTTGGAATGGCGTGAATTGTTCATTTAAATTCTACTCACCGTGAATGCCCTTATGAAATTACTAGTGTGTGCTGCTCTGGTTTCATTTTCTTTTATGCCGATATAAGTTATTATATTTTTTCTCTCCTTGTTTTCTGTGTTATGTAAATTACTGTAATTTTAGTTGACCCGAGCCTTGCTGATATTTACGCGAGTGTCGGTGATTTGGAGTCCCGGAGGAGTATGGAATTATGACAAGGAGTTTCATGAGGTTACACATGTGGGGTGGATAACATACATGATTTACCAAGTCGACCCACCATTACTGCAATGCCTTTACGTTTTTGCATCCCTTTAGAATTTACGTTTCATTTGCCATCGGGATATGAGCGCCTTGACGACATTCTCCCACCATAGTTTGCGCAACCCCTACCCTCTAGGGGAACCAACAGGCCAACACTAGGTGGAGGTGACGATCGTGTTTATTTCCATCGTCGTGTGTCGGCTCACCGTACATGGACAACCCCTCCGATTGGTCACCTAGTCCAGGCTGGCCACAATGGTCAAAATGGCTCACCAATGAGGAGGTAGCAATGTTTGATGATGAGGACGAGAACATATAGACGTATCAGCTAGAGGGTTGTGGCTGCATGAAACTAACATCAATAGTTGTTTTGGAGGGGAATGAAGTTATTGGTCCTTTTTTTATTTTTTTTTCTTATTTCATTATTAGACTATTATCATTCTATTTATTTGGATGATTGTACTACTTATTATGACTATTAGAACTATGTCATTTATTCAATGATGTATGTCATGTTTCTTATTTCAAAATGTGACATTGGGTAATGTGACTTTGTGATTTTCAAAATTACGATAATTGTTTCCTGTACAAAAAAACGCAATTTTTCATAAACATACAATTAGTCTTAGGTTATGAAAGGGATGTCACTTGAAATAATAGCAATGCTAGTAGAATCTAAGTTACATAAAGGACAAGTGGCTTCTTAACAAAAGTTTATCCAAAATTGGGTGGAACACGTGGCTCCTTAACAAGAAGATTATCCAAAATTGGGTGGAACACGGGGGGAATAGTTTAAGCTTAGAGACACTTTGTCTAAAGATTTGGCTTTTACAAACCTCCATCTACTAATAAGTGGTTGTTTGATTTATAATTATAAAAATTGATTTTAAAATCAATGACTAAAAATGAATTAGGCACAAGTTACTATGTATGCTTAATGGGTGTGATTTCATTTTAATTTTTTAAAACCATGGTTGATTTATTATAGCAATGTTTTTCTAAACAAACCCTAAATCACATAGAGGGATCAAATACCTTTATATAGCCTTACACCAAAATCAAAAGATTATTATACTATTAAATTTGGCTACTACCACAGAGAAAGGGATAGGCACCTACCAAGGAATGTAGCACATCCTGCAATCTACTATTCTATCCCAAGAGAGCTATGGAATGGCTTTGACAAATAAAAGCTCCAAAAAAAATATTCTCATCAAAATGTTATTTGTTATCGATAAAACCAAATTTTTTAAGAAACACCTAGCCCCAAATGATCTTTACGCCATTTGTCTGGCTTTTGGAGAAAAAAAATTCAACACGCCTTTTTATTGTGCTCGTGGATACATCCCATATTGTTTGCCTCATAAATTCAAGTCAACACATCAAACGAAAATTCGATAGGTGGGGGAAAAGCTACTGGTATTAAAGGAAATTGTCTGTTTTCAATAATCTCAAATATACCCGTTCATTCTCTTTTGTCAGAACAAATGTTCCGAACAAGTGTTACTTTGCTGCTACTAAATACATCTGTGCCCTATATTGTTTGGACTATCTTTTTAGCCTTGTTTCTTGTATGCATTCACCCCTTAGCCTTCGCCCTTTTGAGGTTCATTCGCAAATCAACCCCAACACAACGTACATGTCATCCATGGTGGAAGGTAGTTATAACATTAAAAACAAGAATTTATCATGTTTTAACACTAAATTAAACATATTCTAAACCAGCAGCAAGAGATCCTCTTGGTGGAAGGAATTTATCCCTGCTTGCTTATTATTACTTAGGTATAATTAGTCATTGTAATGTTTGAAATGACATAATTAGTTGGCACGTTGTTAGAGTTGGCATGGATCGCGGCATATCTGAACCGTATTGTGTCCTAGGTTATAGGTGGTGGATAATGCATGGAAAGAAATAAGAAAAAATTGTTTTGCACATACCCTTTTCTTCCTTCAGGAGGTTTTCCCACGCCTCTTCACACAGGGTGCTCTAACACATTCCCTATAAATTGAAATCACATATTCGCAAACAAATAGACTGGGTGATCTTAAGCCAAAAATAAGATCCACCTTTAAAAAGGCAATGCATTTGAATACCCATGATACATGACTATCAACGTCCAATCATAATAGCAAGCAATTTACCATATAATTTTACAGGTTATAAGAAATATGGAACGCCTGTCCTGGGTCCTCTCATCTGGTTGTTCTCCTCTGTTTCTGTGAAAAATTTAACCTCTCTCTCCTGTTACAAGAAAAATGCAAGCGTCTATAACCAAAATGCCAGCAACTTGTACGCACAATCATAACCATGAAAACCCAAGTTCGTAAAAGCAGATATATTATTTTCAAGCTCATCCATTCCATCAACATGTTGCAACACTCAAATGTCATGCACACTACAAGATAGTAATTTTCATTAGGTCTGCAGAGAATTCTGTACATTTACCACCTTAAGATCAAATAAGTAGTGCTAGATTTAAGGTGGCGAATTCTATTATCCTGGACGAATCCAGCTTAATTGTTGCCTTAAGGCCAGGGCATGTAACAGCAGTGGGACAATTATCATCAGAAACACCATATCTCACAAATGAGTTCAAATCAAAACTACATACTTTTGTATTTTAGTCTCCTAAAAAAGTATATTTTTCTACCCTCCTATTTTATAGTTGACTTTAAGTATTATTGGCTTGACCTGATATATGACTGAGCTCAAAAGTTAAGTACTTGTAATGCACCCCAAATAAAGAGTATAGTTGTCTTTTCCTAGTCATAACTTAAGTATAAATAAAGGTGTGCGTCATCTAACCATCTTCCCATTGTGTTGTCTCCAAGTCGCTCATTTCTTCAATTGTAGCACAGTTGCAAGTCATCTATAAAGCTTAACACACGTTGTTGTTTGGGAGCTTCACTAATTTACAAAATATTCTATTGAGTTTGATGCTTAGTTGCAAGTCATCTATAAAGCTTAACACAAGTTGTTGTTTGGGAGCTTCACTAATTTACAAAATATTCTATTGAGTTTGATGCTTCTTGTTGTAAGTTGTTTATATGTAATGTAACAAGCAGAGTTACTCCAGCTTGAGGGAGTCTGCTGAGAAATAGGAACGTTTTTAGTTACTTAAGCAAGTATTTTTACCGGTAGCACAACCAATATAGAGTTCAGGAGCGCATTTGCTGAAATTGAGATACAGCACATGCAGAACAACATAACACAAGTAGCTGAGTCACAACACAACATTTTTGTTCTGTCAGTTGTTTGGTAGTTGATGCACAATAAAAGTACTTTTGAGTACAAAAAGGGGAAGGATGGAGAAGGGTGGAGGGAAAGCAAGGGGACTTGGGGAAGAGAGTTTATAAAGAAGAGGAAGAAAAAGTGGGTATTTTTTGACTATTGGATGATGTTGTGCATGGGACAAAAAGATGTTACAAGTTTTATTGAATAACAAATTAATAATTTTGTCCGGTGCTTCATCTTATGTTTTGTCTTCTTCCATGATTATTTTTTAAGCCAAACATAGAACAAGTATTTTTGTTCTGTCCAGTCTGTCATTTCTTAGCAAATCAGATACACCCTAGTTGCCTTTTCATAGATTAGCAGCAATAAATTAGTCTTTTTTATATGTATTCGTATCACAATTTGTCAAATTAAGAAACATTAGTTAGTGAAATATATTTTCATTCCTTCCCCGTACATCTCCTTTTTTTCCCTTGTCCATCTAATCCCTAAAATTTCAACAGCATATACAAGAAAATATGTGTGTCTTCATATCTTAATTTATTAATTATTTTAATATTGTTTCTTTATAAATATTTTACAGGATTTTAATTTGTTCAAAGTTTAAAGCCATGTTCTACTTGCCTATTTAATCTACACAAAAACTCAGGTACAAGCCCAACCCCCAGGCTACACAAGTTAAAAAAAGACACATTAAACTACAATCTAAAATCAGAAGCACTAATCCTGCCTATAAGAAACACCTTTGAGCTGCCACGAGAGAAAATGCAGCCAGACTCATCTTAGTAAGCAGCAGTTTGAGGGAGTCAATGCAGTCCAGTCACCATACTCTCTTCTTTTCTTCCTTAATGATCTCCCTCTCACTATCCAACTACAAGAGAAAATCCTCTAACTAACATGAAAGTGATCATTCTGAACCAGGAAATAATCAGCAGAGTCTAAATCGCTGATTTGACCAGTACTTGATAAATATCCACTAAGTTCATTGAAAAGTACCTTCTTTGACACACCATATGTAACTGACATATTGTAGATCAGTGTTCAAACTGTATTGGACTCGCCAACTATCTCAAGAAGTCATTTCTTTTTCCTTGCAGAAAAGCACCATATAAATTTTAAGAATAAACGTATTCTATTTCTGACAGTAGTAGGAGACTAGGAGCAATGAGACATGTATTCTCCCTTGTCTCAAAATTTCTTTAATATGAAGGTCACAGAAGAACAAATACTATTTGATGCTACAAACAAAGAGGGTATGATTTATATGAGATGTGTATAAAAACAAAGGCACCACATACATCACGAGACCAAATGATACAATAACCAAGATAATCCTAAAAATATATTTTAAAATAAAACAAGCTTCAGGAGACTCACCATATTTTCATTGAAACTAAGAATAGAAGCTACATTTCCACAACGGTAACAGTAATTAGGCGCAGACCACACCTGCAAAATTCAAAAGGAATTACTTTATTGACCTCATAACTCTGAAATTAAATTGGAATTTATATTTTCAAGAAGTTAAATACAACAACAATCAAGCTTTATGCCCCCAAGTGGAGTTGAATAAATGGATTAATCAACAATACTGCACCATTGGGCTCTAGCAAAAAGCCAAAAACCAAGGGTGTGTCTGATTTTGTTTTTGGTTTTTTAACACTATTTTATAAATCAATTTCAAATAACTATTTTTAAGAAGGAAGAAAAAAAAATCTGTTTGATGATATTATTTTGAACAGTTTTAAAACTCATTAATGAAAAAATCTGCATGATAAACTCTCATGGCTCGAGAAATAATCCCCAACAATGCCAACAATCTAACACAATGAAGTTTCAATAGCTTTGATGGCAGTGGGAATGGGGGATGGGTCTGACAGCGGAGCTTGCATGGCGGCCTGAGGTTGACAGCCTGAGCTTGAACAGTGGCTGGCCTGAAGCTAATGGTTCTGACTGATTGTGACAGTGGCAAGGGTGGTGGGTTGAAGAAGATGCATTACATTTGTTTTGGGAACAGAAAACACAAAACAAGAACAACCTGAGCTTGTTCTCTGATTTCAGTTTTTAAAACTAAAACAAATACTGTTTTTAGAAACAGTTTTCACAAAACATTGCTTTCAAACAAGTTTTAAATTTTTCTGATTTTAAAAACAAAAATCAGTTTTTAAAAACAATAAACAATCATGCTCCATGTTTAGAAAAACCATTTAGAGCTGTTAAAGAGTTATTATTAGGGCTATGAGTTAGAATTAGATTATTTGAAGTATATTATGTACTTTGTACTACACTCTTAACCCAGTAATATATATAATAAATAGGAAGACTGTGCTATATAGTTTATGATCCCATTACATTATACTTTATACTTTTCTCCTATTCCCTCCTACCCTCTTTACACTCTTTACAATTTACCATGAGCCTACTCCTGGGGCAACCAACCTATTAGATTTTGGACCGGGCCTAACTCAACCCCAAAAGCTAGCTTGTAGGGTAAGGATTGCCCAAGGCTTATATACCACAATTTGGCCTTATCTCTAGGCAACGTGGGACTCTAACACACCCCCTCACGCCCAGGACTGGACATCTGGAGCGTGGACAACTATACGGGTGGTGGCCCAACAACAACGGATCATCTAGGATAGGCTTTGATACCATATTAAATTTTGGACCTGGGTCTAACTCAACCCCAAAAGCTAGCTTGTAGGGTGAGAACTGCCCAAGGCTTATATACTATTAAATGGCCTTATCACTAGTCAATGTGGGACTTTCCAACACACCCCCTCACGCCCAGGGCTGGACATCTGGAGCGTGGACACATCAAGGGGTGGGGGCCCAATAACAACGTGGGACTCTAACACACCCCCTCACGCCCAGGACTGGACATCTGGAGCGTGGACAACTATACGGGTGGTGGCCCAACAACAACGGATCATCTAGGATAGGTTTTGATACCATATTAGATTTTGGACCGGACCTAACTCAACCCCAAAAGCTAGCTTGTAGGGTGAGGATTGCCCAAGGCTTATATACCACAATTTGACCTTATCTCTAGGCAACGTGGGACTCTAACACAACCATCTAGGGCAGTCATCCCCTAATAAAATAAATAAAAACTAAAAAAAAAAAAACCTACTAGCCATCTCAGAGAAGGCCAACCAAGGCTGGTGGAGAGTGAAAGAATTGCACTGTGGCTATATCTGAGGATACTGTCCAGATCTCAAGAATGCATGTGTAACTGCATGCTCATTCAGGGGCTGTTTCAGAGCTAGATGGATTGTGTTTAGGGGGAAGAGAAGGGTATCTTGGAGGTCTGAGAAATTGCAAAATTACCACGAAATATCGAAAAACTTCTTCAAAAGCACACAAAAAATTATGGGTAAGAAATGCAGCAACAAGGATTTTGATATCCCAGGATAGCAGCCACAACTCCAGCTACTCCAAAATGGTTGCTTACCACTTAAGCAACCTATTACAGGTTTCCTATACCCCTTTTAAATTTAATTGGAATATATCTCACTAAAGCCTCTATTGGTCTTCTCACATTACCGAACCACCTCAAAAGATCAGTTAATCAAAACATGAAGCACCAAAATACTTCTTAAATTTTCAAAACAACTGGATACTTACAGTTACAAGACCTTTATCTTGGAACATATACTTAAGTCCTTCTTGAACAAGTTGATGTGCTCGACAAACAAGATCGAGATTGTTTATGTGATTGAACTGCATGAAAACAATGTGCTTATAAAACCCACACCACATATAATATTCAGTTCAATAAGCATTTGACAATTAATGGCATTACCTCCGATGTGACCCGGGATCCAAAAAGCCAACCTGCTCCACGAGGACTGACTGCCCATGTTTCAATATCTTCAGGATCACTCCACATTAGATCACAAAATGGCCCCTCATGAGGAATTTCACAGTTTCGCTCGATGACCCTTATCTGCCATAAAATTATATTACTACATTTAAAATAACATACAAAACTATTAACATTTTAAAAAAGTAACATAACATTTCAGTTATACAAAAACAGTAAATGATCCAACAATAACATATAAAGTGCTTGCTTATTGTAGTGCTGAAAAAGTAACTTACAGACTTCACATAACTTTTCTGTTTCAACTTTCAAGCCTATTATTTTGTTACTGTTAAAAATTAAACCAGACAAGCACATCAAAATGAAACACTGAAGGATTTCAGCAGTAAAACAAACATAGAACACAGTAGGGCCTGTTTGGTTTGAGAAATATTTTTCTATTTTCATTTCCTGTTCTCACTTTTAGTTGCAAAAATGTCACCTTGGTTTCACACTGTTTCCTGTTTTCAAAGATTTGTATAAGAAATAATGAAAATAATGTGACATTTTTTTAATTAAAAGTGACAGCAAAAAATGAAAACAAAACATTTTTTCAAACCAAACAGACCCTTATTGATTTACTTGTATAAAGTAAGGAAAAGGAGATATAAATCTGTATGCAGAATTCTTAATTTATTCAAATAGTGATATTTTCTTCTCTCAGGAATTAAGGATGTATGGGGCAGAAGGGAGAACCAGCAAGCTTATTTAAATAAATGCTGCACAATATGAAACCAAAGTCAAGAGGTACCAGAAATACAAGCACATCATATATACATATCAGTCCTACATGTGATGTATTTAAAAACAGAAAAGGCAAGGATGGACATATTCACATACACAATGTGAATGTGGGATTTTGCAAAATCTGTGACGAGATGTAAGACATCTGGCCACAATAAATTACATTGACAAGTTGACATAGCACATATTTGGTTTTGCTTAAGTTTTAAACAAAATTCTTTCTGCATCCTTCTTTATATGTTCTTCTAAATACAAATTAAGCTAATCCAAATGCACACACAGTCTTAAACTTGACAATATTGAGTTTGACCAGCAACTGAAAAAGGGACTAGAGAACCTGATCAATTGTTCGAATGTCCGGAGAAAGGCCACCATGAACACAAAGCACCTGGGTCAACCAAAGCATATAAAAGGGTAAGTTTTCTTAAAAATAATTCAAAATAAAAATAACAAAGAACATGCACATAGGGAAGAGAGAGGGGAGGGAGGGAATAAAAGAGATTTTACAGTTCCATCTATAATTGCAGAAAGTGTAAGATAGTCGAACACATCTGTACAATATCGCCAAGCATTAGCATTTCCATACTTTCTCTGGCATTCATCATAAAATCCATAGACCTAGCAAAATGTTAAATAACAAAATTAAAATAAGTTGGCATGATAAATTTTTGACATTTCTAATTTCTAGTCTTACAACAACGATCAATCCTTGTCGCACAACTCGCAACAACAATAATAACAACCACCAAGGCTTATCTCACAAGGTGGGGTAAGCCACATGGATTAGACATGCCATAATTTCCTAACATGTATTAAGTTTATAATTAGATCATTTACCTCTATATATCTCTTAATGATTTTCCCTATAGTTCCCTATAGTTTCCCTTGGTCTCCCTCTACCTCTAGCTATTGGATTATCCTACATCTGCTCAACCCTCCTTACTAGTGCTACTTTTGGTCTTCTCCACACTTGTCCAAACCACCTAAGGCAATACCCTTTTTTTACTACACCAATTTTCTCTAATAATTGTATCCTGAGTCATATATTGTCTTATGTAACCACTCATCCATCTTATTATTCTCATCTCCACAACACTTGTCTTGTTAGCTCTCTACTGCCCAATTTAGTCGCATATAGCAATGTAGGTCTTATAACTGTGCAATAAGTTTCTCCTTTGAGCTTTAGTGGTTCTTTTCTATCGCAGATCACGCCTGAGGTATTCTCCATTTCATCCACCCTGCTTGGGTCCTCTAGTTAACATCTCCCTCCATCTTCCCATCATCTTGCATAAAAATCCAAGATACATAAAACATGAGACTTGTGGTATAGAATGTTCTCCAATTTTCACTTTTAAGTAATGATTTGTGTGTCTTCTGCTAAATTTACATTTCATATACTGTTTTATTCCTACTTAGGTGGAAGCTGTGTGTTTCTAAGGCTTCTCTCTTTATTTCTATCTTTCTTTTTATTTCTTCTCTCGACTCTCCAAGTAGAAATACATCATCTGTAAAAAGAATGCACCATGGCATCGTCTCTTGGATATGTTCAATAAGCACGTTTAGAACCAAGATAAAAAGCAAGAAAGCAAGGTTCTTGTATATTTATTTCTAGCATTTCCACAATTTACATTCAATCTATAAGATCTCATAGAAATTCATAATTCACATTTCTTACAACAAAAGCAGAAGTGAAAAAGCAAAACTAGAATGATAGCTCATAAGTCCTTACACCATTGAATCAATTGTATAATCAACAAACTCCTAATTATTTTAATAGATCAAAATCTCTTAATTTCACCATAGTTACCAATCCTATCCAGCGATGGAACCAAACCACTAAAGGTATATATAAGTCAAAATAAAAAATGCATCATTAAACAATAAGTTTTGCACCACCACAACTTATCAATAAATTTTCTCTTGTGCATACCTCTAAGGCTTAACATCAGTACATTCCTATGCACATTTTCAACCAAGGTTGTCTAAGTTGTTAGTTCTAGGCAGAAAGATGAGACACAGAACTCACTGGGATGGGATGTGCCAATTAGGATAAAAAAGATCCCTTTGAAAAGCACAAACTGTGATTTTGTTTTAAGATAAAATCCATTTGTTTTTAATGTTTCCTATCACGTACAAGTCTTCTTTGAAGAAGCTGAAGTGCTAAATGAACCATTTAGAGTCAAAGTTTGTTTCAAGTCTAATATAAGTTGCGACTATAATAAAGGACTAAAATCTTTAACAATAAGACCAATTTTACACCCAATGCAGCTCCAATTAGCAATAGATAATTGCAAAGTAAGTAAAGCTAAAAAATCAATTTAACTATTTTCTGTATTTCCAAACATAAGTAACATGGATAAACATTTTATTAGGGCCACTGCCTTTTTCGACATACAACAGCAATAACAATCAAGCCTTATCCCGCTAGCTGGGGTGGCTAGACGGATTAGGCAATGCCATAATTCCCTATCATGTACAAACTGCCTTTTTCAACAAAACTTATGATAATAATTAATAAAAATTAATATAGCCAGAACCCATGACACCATATGCAGTTAAATTCACCCCAACTGTCAATGTGTTATGCCAATAACCAATATATGAATCCTCCTTGCTATTCAAAAGACAACTATAAACATATTACCCTGCCATATCAAAGGCAGCTTTTCACTAAGTCTAAAAGTGTCAAATTCCCAGAAGTAATGCACTGGAAAAAAAATCAGGTAACCAATTAACAAAGACCCAAAGTTAACTAATTGACTTCACATCTTGACATCTTGTGTTGCAGCAACCTGGTTTCTGCTTTACTTATTTGTTCTCTCCCAGACCTCAATCTATTAAAGATGAGACATCCTGATGAGCTACATTGTAGGGTAAGGCAACATGTAATGAAGTCATGCATATAATCAACTCACAAGCACAATCTAAGAAAGGATCATAGGATGGGCATGCGCTAAAATGACATGGTGAGAAAATCTTCAATAGCTCTCTTCTTTTCAATATGCTGTTTACTAAAAATAAAATCCAACAAGTCTAGAGTTATTCATGTCATTATTCTGGCGACAAAAAATGAAGTCATGCAAACAATCACATCAAAATTTACTTTTAAGCCTTGAATTGGCATTCTAGAATGACATGGAGCAGATATCTTCAATAAATTCTCTCTTTTGCACAAGTTGCTTACTTAAAATAGAATTCTAAAAGCCTACAATAATTCGTGTAGTAGCCAAGTAAATGATAGGATAAAAGGATACCTGTGTTAGTTGTCTACTTTCATGGTTTCCACGTAGAAGGGTAATATTAGCTGGGTATCTATGAAATTAAACAAAAATAAAAGGAAGAATAATTAAAAAGAAAAGTAATTAGTAAGTCACAATAATTGTAACGTTTGAGATTCAAAAATGATCAGTAAATTACAACATCAAGATAAAACTGAGGCATGTGTTTGATTATAGTTAGCGAAGGGTGAGAATTGATTCGCGCAAATCCCGAGTCGCATTTAATGCTATCGATTTGTTTTTCGATTCTCATGGAATCAATTTTGTCATGGTCTAACGGTAAAGCAAACACGGCTAAAGTGACTGTAGTATTAACCAAAGTCATGTGAACAAGTTAAGACAAATGCAAGCATATATGGAAGCAACATACCTAGCTTTTAGAAGCAAAAGGATGGTGAATACTTCAAGACTATTGTAACCCCGATCAACAAAGTCTCCCTAACACACATTTAGGAAAGATATATCACTCAAGAAAGGATATACTGTAAAAATGCATAATAACATCATCCAGTTCCGAGAGAGAACTGCAGTACATAGTAAATACCATAAAAATGTAATTTGTCTCTGGCACATGACCCCCAGTCTGAAAAAGTTTCATTAGATCATGAAATTGACCATGAATATCACCACAAACAGTTACTGGACTATTGACAGGCTGCACATTGGACTCCTCAATAAGAATCTCTTTAACCTGAGACATAAATCATCGGTTAAATTTAAAATTTAAACTGAAAAATAAAACCTGCAACTTTTCAAGTATAGAAGGTTCAACTTATCACAATTACACAAAGAATGCATCAGCACAGCTTAGAAAGGTAACAATCGGGGACAAACAGTGCCCTAAAGTTTTCTTTCTCTGATGTATAGTGCAGTCCAAAAATAACCATATCTTCGGAGAACTTCCGATTTGAAAATTCGGTAAGTATTCAAAAGAACCAGATGATTGATCTGGTTCATTTGAACATTACCTGAAACCCTAAATGGAGAAAGTGAAGAGTGAAAAGAAAGCATACATATTCGCAAAGAAGTTGAAGCTCGTCTTCAAGAAGGTGCTGGCCTTCCTTCACCTTCGAGATCCACTGGTCCAAATCCATCTCTCACTCTCTCTCTTTCTGGCCTCAGCGCTGCCAAATACCAAATACGAATGAGATGAGAAGAGAAGTAGTGCCAAAACCGGAGAAGGAGGCTCTACTACTAGTTTCCCTCCGGTCAACAATAAACACCTATATCTAATGTAAACCAAATTATTAGTATGTATAATGTATAATAATAAATAAATGTATAAATGTAAGCGGGAGTGATTGTTGTTCTTAATATTTTTTTTATTGCATAAGTTTCAATTTAGAAAAATATATAATTTTTTGAATTTAGAACCTAAAAAATAAAATTCATTTATAAATAATAGATATCAAATGAGATTTTCTCTTATAATGTTAAAAAAATATATAAATTAATAAAATAATGTAATAAATTTATCTTAATTAATATTTATTATTGTAAAGTTTGAAATCATATATAAAACATTCTCTTGTGTAAAAATTTAGAATTCATAAGTATTTGTAATAATTTTTACTTTAATTCATATCTATTATTTTAATATTAATTGGATTATTATTAAGCGCGTAAATAAGAGCTATTTCAATTTAACTCGTGATCTCAGATTTGAGTCACACAGCTACATCAAATACTCAGTTTAAGCATGATTGTCTTTTTTGACAAAAAAAATTATCTCTAATATATGATATTTGTGGCTTTACACAACAAAATTATTCTAATTAGATTAATTAAAGATATACGATATAGAGAAAAAATAAAATTATATTATGAAAAATGTTAAAAATGAAAATTTAAAATTTATTAAATTAATTATAAATAATAAAATAATATATATTTTAGAAAGAATAACACATAATGTTGGTAATAAAGTATGTCATTATCATTTATATTTGTCGAATTAACAATTTCTAATAAAAGAAAACAAACTAAATTAAGGTATAAATCATCACCAAAAAAAATTGAAGGTATAAATAGTGTAACCCATACTCTAATATTTATAACAAAATACTTAAAATTTGAGTAATATTGAATGTTTCAAATCTACTTCATATTCAATTAAAAAGTTGTATTTATCTTAATAAGTATCCTTTCAACATTTATTAGAATCCTAAAAATAATATGCTTTCAAGTAACATGTTTACTTATAATGTAGATATTTCGGTATATGAACTTTATTTTGCACAATAAAAATAAACTTTACCTTAAAAATGTATTATTTGAAATATAACTTAAAGTATGTAACTTTTTTAAGGTAAAATTAAAAAAAAATTATGTAACTTACTCGATTAATTAAAATTATATAGAAGCATGATACATTCTCCATAAAATTTAAAGTGATTAAATCGTTTGAATGAATTCAATCAAATTAAATATATAAATCAATAAAATTAAAATAGCATAGAAATTCAAGTAAGATAAAGTGTTAAAAAATTATAAAGATTAAATTTGGATAAGAAACTATTATGGATTATTTTTAAAATAAGATATTTCTAATGATATTTTTAATAAATTAAAAGAAATTTGATTGATACGCACAAACAATGTAATGTACTAGCATGTAACCTTTGCAATGGATAGGCCTTATATTATATTTCATAATAACTTTTATGTACCATTAATAATTCATTTTAATATTAATATGATATGTAATATCATTTAATATAAAGTAAATAATATATATATCTAATATGATATGTAATATCATTTAATATAAAGTAAATAATATATATAGATATAAAATTAAAGGTTCATTTTATATACTGTGGAAAAAACTACTTATGCGTTAAAATACTAGAATTATAATTTGCTATCGTGATATCTTCATATTTTACACTTTTTAAAATTATATATTAGGGTAAAATATGTTTTTGATTCCTATAAAATTAGTGAGTTTTGCTTTTAGTCCTTATATTTTTTTAAAAATAAAAGCATCCTCTCAAAAGTTTATTGTTCTCAAATCGTCCTTGTTGTTTTATTTACGTGTGTTCAGTGATGATGTGGCACACTTTTATCCCAATCACCATTCCTAGTTGGCAATTACTAATCCTAGATTACATTTAACATGTTCAATTAACCCTAATTAACTATAATTATTGACACAAAACACAATTAAAAAATTAAAAGAAATCAAGAAAAAAAAAACAAAGACTCCATTGTCTTCTTCCTTGTGAAATTAGGGTTAGAGTCCACTTCACCAGATTCTTCACCTGCAAATCAACCCAAGCTACAATCCCCATCAAACCCAGTCCAAAGCACAACCAACTCTAAGTGTTCCATTCCTATCATCTTCGATCACTTCTACTTTGAGGCCGCAATGACACTTTCACAATATGAACCACTGTGAACCAAGCTCCATCCCCACCTTGTCGCTGTCGAAGTGAGTTCACCATCGCTCTCAGTCATCATTCATTCAACCTCTATGGAGACCCATCTTCTTCAACTCCCTCCCTATCCCCTGTGAACCATCTTTTATCCCAAAGGAATGCATCGTTGCTCATGACCAATCTCCACTGTGTAACCACCGTGAATCGCGATGTTGCACGCTATCGCGCCTTTTCAGCCCCTCATCACTCCCATGAAGCTTTCTTTGTTGACAGCTTACTTCCATTGTTGCAGACGACAGCTTCCTTATCCTAACTACCTCCATCTCCCCTTTCCCCATACTCCCATTCACTACAAGAAATTTCTGTTTTAGCGACGGCTATTTCGTGATGACCCCGTGCGATGGCCACACCGTCGCTAAGCCGTCGCGAATGGTCTTTTTTTGTTTAACAATTTTTTTACGAAATAAAAACGTTAGTGATTGCCCAGCCTCTAACTGTAAAAAAAGAGCGACGGTTTAGCAACGGAAAGGCCATCGCTAACTGAAAATTGTCGTTAGCGACGGCTGAGTTTCAAACTAGCAATGGTGAAGACGTCGCTAATTGAAAATACAGACTAAAGACGACTAGGCCGTAGCAGATATGGAAAAATTTTCGCGGGTTGTAATTTAAAATTCAATAGTAGCGACGGTTTTATTGTCGTAGTCGTCGCTACGGCTATTAAATGTAATTTTGAGACTTAAACGTGGTTGTCCCTTCTTTCTTCTTTCTATTTTCTTCTTCCCTTCTTCTCTTCTCCTCCTCCGCCGTGGCCATCACCGGAAAACGTCCCTCCACGTCTCCATCACTGTCTCTTGAGCTCTCTTTCTCCTTCAACCTCTCCCTCTCACTAAACCCTTCAATTTTACCGATTATTTTTGTGAAACAACCACTGTTTTGGGTAAAGAGGTGGTGGACGGCGGCCAACCACCGTGGGTAGGCGTTGCTGGCAGTGAATCTCCGTTGTGGGCATCGAACGGGTATTGTGTTCACTCCTATATGTCATGTAACTGTTGTAATTTGTCTCTATATTGTATGAATTGTTTGTTGGTGGAGAGCTGAGCTCAATAGGTCAGAGATTAAAGTTGTTTAATAGCATAACAAAATTGATCTCTGGAACTAAATATCCAACTGCTAATATTGATTTTCCAAAGATTTGTGAAATCAAATTGGCTATATCTCAATGGATTAACTCCCCTAATGAAGTGATTTGAAAGATGGCACAAAAGATGATGGATAAATTTGATAGTTATTGGAGTATGATTCATGATATAATGAGAGTTGCTATTGTTTTGGACCCCAGATACAAAATGGAGTTACTTGAATATTATTTTGATAAAAATTTTCAAGTTTACTCTTTTAGGGAAGTTAACAGGATTCTACATTTATGTTATGATTTGTTGTCTGATTATCAAATGCAAATTAATAAAGACTCTAGTAATGGCTCTCCATCATTGGATGTGGGTAATGTTGTTGATGATGCATTAAGTGTGTATGATTTGTATATTGTGAAAAAGAAAAAGGCTAGAACTGCAAGTGTGAAAGTAGAGCCGGATCATTATTTGGAGGAGGGGGTTTTACCAAGATTTGATGATTTTGATATTTTAATGTGGTGGAAATTAAATGGAGTCAAGTATCCAACGCTTCAAGAAATTGCAAAGGATGTATTGACTATTCCTATTTCTACTATAGCTTCAGAATCTGCATTTTGTACTAGTGGTCAAATATTAAGCCCTCATTGTAACACCTTAATCTCCAGGTTCCAAACTTATGCCCGTTGGAAGCGTAAGACTCGAAAACCAGAAATTAATTTTTCGCACATTCTTGATATCATTATAGGAAATCCAACAAGTAAAGAAATCCATACAAGGTTCCATTAGAACTTGTCCTGTGAATATATACATATAAACAATTAGGGTTGGGCAAGAAACCGAAGCCCGACCCGCAACAGACTAAACCGCATAAATAAAATTGGTTGCGGGCGGGTCGGTCTGGGTTTCGGGTAGAAAAAAGGAGAAAAAAAGAGTTTACAACGGGTATCACGGTCGGGCTCGGTTGACAAGTTTTATTTCGTCTAGGCCCAATACCGACCGAAGCTTAATAAGCCATTTAAAACAGAACTTTGGGCTTGGCCCAATAGCCATCAGGTAACAAGTAACCCTAGGTATAAAAACAAAATTTTCATTCTCCCATTTCATTTTTGCGCCGTAGAGCCCCCTGCCTCCCACCCTCACTCTCACTTTCACTCTCCCTTCTCTGTGATCTTCTCCTCCCCCTACCTCCTCTTCCTTCCTTCTTTATAAACCGTCACCGGTCTCCTCCCTCTTCCTCCTCCTTCTTCCTAGTTTTGAAACCTTCATCGTTCACCTCCCCCACACATAAAAATATTATCTTTCTTCCGCTCACCGCTCACCGTCGTGCATGACGCTTACCGCGGCCAACATCGGTCTCCTCCCGCTGCTCACTGCTCACTGCGGCCAGATCTGTGTAGGAAACGACCAGATTTGTCTTCTTCCTTCTCTGTTCGCTGCCGGTGATGGTTTTCCCGTCGCCGTTTGTCCTCCATTCGCAGTTGTGGTGCTCCGCCACTCGCCCTTCTCTCTCCGTTCACTGCTGGTGGTGCTCCGTCGCCGTTCGTCCTCCGCTCGCTGCTGGTTGTTTTTTCTGTGGTGCTCGGCCAGATTCTTTTGTTTCCTTTTTTTATTTCTTGATTATTTTTTGCTGTATGATTCAATTTTCTGGTGGATTTCTGGATGCTTGTACTGTAAATTGTAATTATTATTATTATTTTCTGGTTGTTTTTTTTCTAAAATTGGAACACTCTGGAAGTCTGGATCTGCTTTTTTTTCTTATGCATTGCCAGAAATTAAGTTTTAATTTTGGTATTTATTAATTAAAATTGTGTTTGTATGGCCTAGTATATTCAATATTTTTAAAAAAATGGCTAAAAAGACGCTTAAAAAAACTTACTGGGCCTTAAAAAGTTGACAGGCCCAATAATGTTTGTAACTGACACTATCCACCTGATTAACCCGTTAACCGAACAACCCGCAATCCGACTAATTCGAGGCCCAAATTGGACGAAATTGGGCCAGATATTTAGATGGTTGGTTCCCTTCGGATTGGGCTTTTTGGGCCTGAATCCGACCAAGACCGACCGATGCCCAGCCCTATAAACAATCATCCAGTTCTTGGATATTATCATACATGAGTAGTGATAGCGAAAACAACATATACTCATGTACTAAATATCCATCAAGAGGTTACATCAGTACATCAAACTCTAAACTATGCACTATTACAAAATAACCAAAATAAAGAGGGGCATCCTGCCCAAAAGAAACTCCACATTCAGCTAGCCCGCGAGTCCTCAACGTCCTGCCTGAGAATCTAAAATATAATCCCACGGATGGGGTGAGAAATTTGCCTCAGCGAGTAAAGCAGTGCAAACAATTACAGTTAACCACAATATTTATAACAATTCCAAGAACAATTCATAACAATAAAATTCCAATAATCATAAACATGAAACTTGACATAAACGTGATCTGCTTTCCCGCAGTAAGGTTCTTTTCACTTTAACATGCAGTTAGACTGAGCTTAGACTACAAGGGGTATCCCCCTTGGGGACATTACGTCGCCACCGTTACCTGACGGCCGAAGCCAAGTTTTCACATAACCCTTGATCGGTCAAAGACCCTATTAACTGTAGCCTTAACATGAATTCTATTCACTTGAATGATTAAATAGCTTAATTACTTGAGAGTGTCATCATGAGTATGAAGTTTATACTTGAATCATGAACATAAAAAGGGGTTTGTTAACCTAGGGTTCCAACCAACACAATTTCACATATCCAATCACACAATCAACCATTCAAACACATACTAAATAGTTCAATCACACAACAAAAGAAGAGGATAGACAAGAGGAAGGATCATGCATAAGAATCATAAGGGAAACAAAGTGTGGTGGGTGAGCTCCACTCACCTTGGAAAGGGGAAGAGGTCTTGAGGAAGAAGAGGAGGAAATGACAAGGATTCCAAGCTCCCAAGGTTGAGAATAGTGATGGTGAATCTCTATCCAAGCTTCCTTTAGCTCCCTCCCACTTTCTCTTTCTAGCTTCTGCGCGCTCTCTCTCTCTCTAAGGTATAAGGGTGGAGGAGAAAAATGAGAGAGAGGTCTTAATTTCTCTGTTTTAAGATTGGTACGCGTATCTGCGCTCAGCGCGCCTGAAGCACGGGTTTCACTAATTGGTCTCTGACTTCTGCGCTCAGCGCGCCTGAAGCGCAGAAAACAGAGGATATCTCCCCACTTCATTTAAACTCCTACTCTTCGCCACCTACTTCAAAGCTATAAAACCTATCTCTAAGGCTTAACCCTCTAGTCCCTCATCTAACACTTGCGATTTAACAAAAGTCCCTACTAGAAATCCGACAGAGTTTCCCCTGTAAACCGAACATTTTCCCAAATTCCAAGCTATCCTGAAACTTAGAAATTTACCAATACAATTTACATCTAATAAATGAAACACATCATGTGAGCCTCCATGGCCAAAAGAAGAATCAAAAGAAAGGGATGTTACACTCATCATAGCCGACTTCATTAGACTACCTTTGAGGCCTTGATGTGTGCTAAGAGTTGGTTATGGAGTGCAAAGAATAAAGGTAAGCTTTTGAACTCCTTATTTGATTATGTTAATAATTGCTATATATTTCAACTTATCATTTATTGTTATTTTATATTTGATATTTGTAGGTTCTAAAGCAATTCAAGAATATGTTACATTACTCAATGAAAATTGGATTTGATGGTGAAGATATTTTTTATTTTCTTTGAAATATTTATTTTTAATGTTCATATTTAATTAACATTTTTTTCTTAATATAGGTGAATTGTTGGCTAGTAGTGTTGCTTGCTATTTCCAAGATTAATAGATGTTGGGTGATGGATTGAAATTTGTTTTAAGAAATAAACTTTGTGTTTATGTTATGGAGTTGTTGGATTTTACGATTTAATGTTGAAATTTCTTAATATGCTGACATTGTTGGACTTTATAATTTTATTTCATGTATGTTTACATTATGGAGTTGCAGTTTTTTATGTTAATGAAATTGTAGTTTAGATGATGGAGTTGAAGTTTTTCATGTTCATGAAATTGTCATTTTTGTTTGGCAATGTTAAGCAATTTCATGTTTTAGAATGCCCAAATTGAGATGACATTGGTTTAGAATTGGATCTGATTATTAATTTTTCCAGATTGCATTTGATTCTATAACAGGATAGAAATGGGGTTAGGTTCAAGGTTAAGTTCGGGCTTGGGGTCGGGGTCGGGGTCGGGTTCGGGGTGGGTTTTCCCCAACCTCAACCCCCATCAAATTAAAAACTGAACAGCTGCAACGGGGACACGGTCGGGGCGGGGAATCCCGAACCCCAACAGGGTCAGGGATGAGAGCTTTTCCAATCCCCATCGGGTTTCGAGGTCGGGGTCAGGGATAAAGGGGGTTTCGAGGTTGGGGACGGGAAAGGTTAAACCCGCCCCGCCCTGATACCATGCCTAAGTAGAACTAAAACGTAACTGAGAAAAATTAATTGTGGCATAAATCAATTGGTTATGTGTCAATTAACTGTTGTTAATTTGTTATACACCATATTAGTGATCAAAACTCATTAACATTAGATACTCAAAAAACTATGTAAATGAAACTAACAATACAATAGTTTTCTACTAGATATATGAATGATACTCATAATAAAATAATTTAATGTTCAAACAATCAATACGTTTATTCATAATATATATAAAACTAAAAATAATAAACTAAGTTGCAAAATCACATAATAAATATTGTGAATTGTGAAAGTTATACTTATGCATTAAAATAATAGAATTATAATTTGCTATCGTGATATCTATATTTTATACCTTTTAAAATTATATATTATAATAGATAATATATTTTCAAATACCCCATTCAAATCATTCTTTGAAGTGATGTTAGAAAGACAACTTCATCCTTATAACATATTAATTCATTTGGTTTACAAATTAGTAGAATTAATTTTAGAATCAATGATTAAAAATGAGTGATTCATATTTTACGAAACACATCAAATATAAATATTTAAAATAATCTATGTAGAATTGATTTTACACTGTTCTGAATTTAAATCAAACAAGCACTTAATAAAGAGGAAGATTGACGCTTGATTAGGGATGGATCTAGAAAATGGTTGGAAGGGGGCCAAAATCATTTATGCTATGTTGGGTGGGTGCAGAGAAATGGAGAGAAAAGAAATGGGTAGGAGAGAAGTGGGAAGAAGAGAAATAGAGGTGAAATAGAGGAAAAATAAAGGTTGTTTGGTGTGGGTAAAATAAGTGAGAAATAGAAGAGAAATGTTAAGGTGGGTTGTTTGGTGTGATAGAAGGAATAGAAGTGAAATATAAGTATTTTATTATTTTGGACATATTTTGGCGGCAGAGTACAGTAAAAATCGATTTTCACTGCATAATAATCGATTGCCTGCAGATGCACTTATTGGTCTTTGTATTGGTTTCAGTACAGAAATCGATTTTTTTGGCCATAAATCGATTTTCTGGTAGTCAGAAATCGATTTTTTTGGGCCAGAGATCGATTATTTTGGGCCAGAAGCTATTTCTCTCCTTTTCTCTACGTTTAAGCAGTGAAATGTTAAAAGAGTGGGTCCCACCATATTTTGCAATTTCACCTCTTTTCCACAGGCTCACCAAACAAGTGCAGGAGGTGAATTTCAACCCACCCAACTCCACTTCCCCCCTTTACCACAGTCACCAAACATGGGGTTAAAGGGATTATAAACATGTAAATTATATAAATAATATTAGTTTAAAATTTATTTATCAAGTCAAACAAAAAAAGTTAATTTATATAAATAGAAAATTACAATACCAATTAAAAAACACAATTTAAATATAAAGAATAACTAAAAAATATGTAATATATATAATTTTTTAATAAATACACCATGTATATAGTTATTGGAGAGGGAAGGGAGGCCAAGGCCCCCACTTTCCCCCTTAGATCCATCTCTGCTAGGGGTGGGAACAGGTCAGGCCGTTCGTCAGTGGTCTACAGCCTGGCCTACATCAGGTCCAGGCCAGACCAGGCCAATTTATTAAATAGATCAGGCCAAGACTTTTTCAAAAGCCTATATAGAAAAATAGGCCAGGCCTCAGGTCATCGATAAAGCCTTTTAAGTCTATCAGGCCGACCTATTTAACTAAATATAAATGAAATACTAATATTTTATATATTGTTATTATTATTATTATTATTATAAAGATTTTTATTATATTACCTTATAACTATATACTTATTAGCTTGTGTAAATATATAAGTATGTTGTCTTCCATAAAACATTTAAGCTTATAAGTCTATTCAAATACATGCTTATGATATATTCAAGCACCTTACTATAAACAGACTTTTAAGTAGACTTTCATGCCAAGTCAGACTTTAAATAGTTCAGGCTCAGGCCATAAAATAAAGACTATATTAGGTAAACAAGCCAGACTCGGGCAATGAATTTAAGGTTCAGGTCAGACTCAGGCCTTGGAAAGCCTAGCTTGGCTTGGCCTATTCCCATCCCTAATCTCTGCCCTCATTCAACCTTATTAATTACTAAACAGAAAAAGATTCACATATGATGGACTAAAATATAAGTAAATTTTGACGAATTTCATTATATTCAATGAGATCATCCTAAAATACTCTCTATTTAATTCATATTTTATTTTCCAATGACTCTATTTAATTAACCATGTGCCGGTAGAAATAAAATATCTCCACTTAAAACAGGTTTTAATAAAATTAAAGTATTCCGGAAGGGAGAGAATTTAGGGAATGCAATTCATTTATTAAATTAAACAAAATTAATAGAGATTAACTTTTTTTAATTATTGTGATTTATTTTTTCTTATATTCAAGTTTAAAACTTGGTAGCATTTAGGTATGACAATTAAACCCGAACTCGCGGGTACCAACCCGTTTCTGCCCCGACTTTGATGGCTTTTGATCGGGTTTAAGGAAAACCTGACTCTGACTTGACCCGCCTTTAATCGAGGCGGAGGCGGGTTTGGGGGTACAAGAACTGCCCCTGGCCCAAAATCCGCCCTGATATAATCATTATAATTTTAACTAATAAAGGTTAAATATGTTTTTAGTTCTTGAAATATAGTTGAGATTTGGTTTTAGTTGCTGTAATTTAAAACCGTTGGTTTTGGTCTTTCAAAAATTGAAAATACACTAATTTAGTCCTTATCAATAAAAATTTGTAGTTAATTTGTAACAAAATTTGTAGCAAAACTATGCAATAATGACTAAATTGATGTATTTCAATTTTTGAAGAACCAAAACCACCAGTTTTAAATTACAGGGACTAAAACCAAATCTCGACTATATTTTAGGGACTAAAAACATATTTAACCTTAATTATAATAATAGTTAAATAATAAAGGAAAACTTATATGTATTTTTAAATATAATATAGCTATTAAATTTCTTATTTTTTAGTATTCTCAATGTCTATATCTATATATTATTTGAATTAGAATATATTTGATATATATTACTTAGGGTTAAATATTATTTTAGTCCCATAAATATAGTTGAAATTTGGTTTTAGTCCCTGCAATTTAAAACCAGTGGTTTTGGTCCTTCAAAAATTGAAAATATACTAATTTAGTCCTTATTGCATAGTTTTCTACAGAATTTTCTACCGATTAGCTACGAATTAGTATCGATAAAGACTAAATTGATATCTTTTTAATTTTTGAAGGACTAAAACCACCGATTTTAAATTGCAGGAACTAAAACCAAATCTTGACTATATTTTAGGGACTAAAAACATATTTAACTCTATTACTTATTTAAAAACATGTATTTAAACTTTTAAAAATAAAAAAATATAAAAAATAGGGAAAATGAGATCCCAGCGGGTTTCCTCAAACCCGACGAGGACCCGCGGGGACATGATTGGGTTCCATAATTATATACTCGTTTTCTTAAAACCCGAATCCGCCCCAAATTTTACGAAACGGAGATAAGAAGATCAAAACCCGCCTCTCTTACCATGCCAAGTAACGTCTTGTTATGGAGTAAATTTTTAGTACTACAGTAGTACTGAATACTCAGTACTCCCTTATCCATTGTGTGGTCAGAATTTTTTATTTTAATTTAAAATAAATTTTAAATTAGGAAAAACTAATCATGTATGAATAGGTGTCAAAATTTTAATGGAGGAAGTATTTACTATTGTACCACTGAAGAAATTTTCCTTGTTATGTGGATGTGGATGTTGATAGAAATGATTTGTTACTCTTATTATCATCAATGGCGGAACATAGTAATGATAGCGGAGTCATTTTTCAATTTTTTTATATACATACTAATATATATATATATTTTGATATATTATTAGTCAATTTTTTATATATATTAATTTTGAGACTTTATTTTGGAAAGGAGGAGATTCATTTTCTCTATTCTGTCTTTTATAAAGTAATGTGTTATTTTCTATATTTTCTTTTTTTTTGTGTGTGTATTTCAAATACCACAATCACAAAGATTTTTAAGCTTTTCTTTAAATTTGTCTCAATTTTTTGAAAGATGGTTTTTTAAAATCTAAATATCTATGATTCTACTTTTCCATTATAATTTTTTTATTAATTCAAATTTGAATTCTTATTATTACCATTTAATAATATATAATCAATTAATAATAATAATAATAAATAATTAATGATTGATTTCAAAATTTTGAATAATATGATTGTTGATTAGTATTTTAAAATTTAAAATATATAAAATGATTTAATAATTTTAAAATTATATGAAAAATTATTGGTTGATTAGTATGTTTTGAATAATTAAATTTTATGAATTAATAAGTGAAAATAATTTTTTTTTGTTTAAATCACAGGTATCCTTCATGTGAGGCAATTTTGCTCGAGTTGGGAATATCCATATTATGGTGGGACTAGCTTTCCCAAACGGAGATTTTTACATCCATAAGAGGGATATATTTTCAAGTAATTAGAATGAACAAACCCATAAAAAAATACAACAAAATAGTAGTAATTCATAATAATTAATATAAGAAATTAATAGCTGTGTTAACGCCATAATTATTTTGATTAGATATTGAAATAATTTTATCTTCCCTATGAGACATTTCAAGCACAATATTTAAAGATTGAAGATGAGTCAAGAGCATGGAGGGTCTCAAAGTGGTTATAAGAAGTTACCAATAATTTAGATAGTTTTTATTAAATAAATGTGTTCAAATGTATAATTGACACATGTCAATTAGGTGGTAAAATGGTAAAGATTGGTAGTTGGGATTTTTGTCTATAAATATGTGTTTGTACAATGTAAAAGGGGGTTGGATCTCATTTGATGAAAATCTCTACAAGCCTAACACGTCCATCCATCAGCGACTACTGGCAAACGAGATCGAAAGCATGTGATCCCTCTATTTTAATTAATGAAAGGTCTTCTCTTTACTCTTTTATATTCATCTTTTATTTTTCTGCATCTCTTTTTCTACTTCTTTTTCTTCATCTCATTTTCCTTCGAAATTCCAAGTAAAACTACTGCTAAAAAGAACCATTATGAGGATTTTTATCTTGTCCATAGATTGTTCTTAAGATAATTTTTGTTTACAAAAAATCAGGGTAAACAAATTGGCACGCCCGGTGGGACATCTTGTGGGTAGTTGTATTCAATTTGGAATTTGTAGTGTGTTAGTAAGAAGTGGATGAGCACACACTTTTCAATGGAAAATAATGACAAACAAACAATTTCTCAAATTTCATCCCAGTTCCTGAATAATGAAGAAGTTAGACAAATGGAACAATTTAAATTTGAAAAGGAGAAACAAGAGGAAATTTAAAAAGTTTTTCGAAAAAGATACCAATGACTAAGATTTAATGGTATAGATCCAAAAGGCGGCCTTCAAAGCATTTAAGAAAAAGCCTAAAAAAAAGAAACGACTTTTAGAGCAGTAAATAGAATGAGGGGTGATTCTCGAGGCCGTAAGTAACAGGAAATTTTTTGAGAAATTCATTTTCGAGTAACTTTTTTTTAGTGATGGTAAAACACTTTCAAATGTATGGACTTGTTAATAAGTATTTGACATGTTAATATTAACTATCAAATATTTTAGTTGGAAATTGTCCATGCCAAATTGTTTTCTCTGTCTATGCCTTGATAGTTTTCGATTTGCTATATAAACCATTTCCTATTTCAAAGGCGCAATGAGAATTTCGACTTTATGGCTTCGTGAAAGAGGCCAAATTGTTCGAAAAGAGAATAAAAACCATGTGTCATGAATAAATAGTTGTTTCCTCGAAAATATGACATTCGAATTGGACATGTTAGAAGAAGAAGCAGACAGACAGACCGCCATGGGTGCAAAAGCCATCTATAATTTCAACGTGCTTCGACTCATCAACGAGCTTGCTATTAATGCTATTGTTTATATTTGGACAATAAGGCATAAAGGAAGGGTGAGTAGAACGAAAAATCAATATTTTCTAGTTTCGAGCAAAAGCTCAAAATGCCTCTAATGAAGTTGTTGAAACTTAAGCCTGTAATGCTTTGGGTAGTTTTTGATAATTCAAGGTGGTGATAATTAATTCACATACCCTTGTCAACTTGTGGAGGATATTGGACATAATTGGAATTGTAAGATTCTGTTATGCATTTATCGGTTTTATGTTATGGTTAATTTGGTTTTTAATATTTTATCTTTTTCCAAATAGTCAAAAGATAAAATATTGGGGGCTTGTGTTAACACCATAATTATTTCGATTAGATATTGAAATAATTTCATCTTCCCTGTGAGACATTTCAAGTGCAATATTTGAAGATTGAATATGAGTCAAGAGCATGGAGGGTCTCAAAGTGGTTATGAGAAGTTACCAACGGGAAGTTATTGGAAGTTACCAATAATTTAGATAGTTTTTATTAAATAAATGTGTTCAAATGTATAATTGACACATGTCCATTAGGTGGTAAAATGGTAAAGATTGGTAGTTAGGATTTTTGTCTATAAATATGTGTTTGTACAATGTAAAAGGGGGTTGGATCCCATTTGCTGAAAATCTCTACAAGCCTAACACGTCCATCCATCAGCGACTACGGGCAAAAGAGATCGAAAGCATGTGATCCCTCCATTTTAATTAATGCAAGGTCTTCTCTTTACTCTTTTAAATTCATCTTTTATTTTTTCGCATCTCTTTTTCTATTTCTCTTTCTTCATCTCATTCTCCTTTAAAATTCTAAGTAAAACTACCCCTAAAAAGAATCATTAAGAGGATTTTTATCTTGTCCCCAGATTGTTCTTAAGATAATTTTTGTTTACCAAAAATCAGGGTAAACAATAGCCATATAGTTAGAGCCTCTTTGGTAAGGGCGTAAGGCATTTCAACTAGTTGAAAACTGAAATCATTTTAGCAATGTTTAGTAAGGTAACTTTTTTAGATAGTTAGTAGTTTTTCTTTTTTATTAGCTTTTTTTAAGAAGCTACATGAGATAACTTTTTTTTAAAAAAAAGCTTCTATTTTCAACTACCAGCTAAAAATTTATTATAATTTTATTCCTCAACAACTTCAACTCATTATTTAATAATTAATGATGTTTTTTATTTGTCATTTTACAGTTTTCAGTCGGTTCAACAACTAATTTTACTATACACTTTCAATCAAACCGGTTAATCTTTTAGTTTTCAACTAACTTTTCAGCTTTAACTGTGACTAAACCAAAACTACTTCTATTTGCACGAGATACATGTGGTTAATTAAAAAAGGTTAAATTATATTTTTAGTCTCCTAAAATATCGCGATTTTCCTATTTAGTCCCAAATTTTTATTTTTTTTCCAAAGTCGTCCTTCAAAAACGATTTTTCCCCCAAATGATCCATCTGTTTGTTTACCATAAAGTGCTGATGTGACACCAAATATAGAGAGACCATTAGGAAAAATCACAATTTTTTAAAAGATTAATTTAAAAATCATGATATTTTAAAGGGTCAAATTTGTAAAACGGGATATTTTTAGGAAACATTTAGAAAAAAATAATTATAAAAAGGGACCATTTTAAAAAAATCATTTTCCAAGAACTACTCAGAAAAAAAAATGAGGATACAAATAGAAAATAAGATATTTAAAAATAAAAAACATAATTAAAACTAAAAAATAACATTAATATTAGGGATATATTTTGATAAAATTAAGTATATGAGACTCCCCAAATTTTTCATCAGGCACTTAATTGTCATCTTGTCAAGTAGTTGGGACCTCATCTTATTTATGATCTGATCTCTGCCTTGTTCTAGAGTACACACGGCAGCACCACTTTTGCATGAATCTCATCTCACTCTTGAACATTATCCCGTCTTCAATCACCATGGCTAGCTCCTTCATCTCGCCAGTACCCAGAAATGTTATCATCCATCACTTCTGTCTATATCTTACTTTTCTCTGGTTGTGAATTGAGTGGGAGGATTGTGATATGACTGACCTCTCACTCTCATCGTCATCTTGTCAACTAGTTGCGTCCTCATCTTAATTTTCTCCTCTGTCTTCTTCTAAGTACACAAGACCAACACGGCAGCACCGCTTTTCTTTCTCACTCTCCAACATTATTCAGCAATTTCAGTCTTCAATCAATCACAGAACCAACCAATACAATGCCTCCTTCTTCATCTTCAAGCTCAAGCGAGTACCTCCAAAACCTCATAGACTCTGCTCGACCTTTCCTCCGCGGTGAGCTTGAATCCATTGACAAGAATTTACCTTCTCTGGTTAGCGTCCTTCGTTCTGTAGGGGCTGGCGAGTGCTGGCACAAGCATGGCAGTTTCCTTGATCACCTTACTGACATCTACCGCATTCTCAAGCTCTGGAAATCCCCTAACCCTGTCTCTCTCTGTGGCCTCTTCCACTCAGCTTACTCCAATTCCTATGTCAACCTCGCCATCTTTGACCCTTCCACTGGTCGCGAAGTGGTTCGTGGACACGTCGGCGACGAAGCAGAGCGTTTGATTCACTTGTTCTGTGTTGTTCCGAGACAGCCTCTAATTCACGATGATCTCCTTTTCCATTACTCAGATCTGGAGCTTGTCGAGCATCTTCACCAATCTGAGATTTCTCTGAGGAATGCGAAGGAGAAAGGGCGATTTGATGGAGAAGAAGGTTGGAGGAAGAAACTACAGGTTCTTGTTACTGCTGATGGGATAAGAGTTAAGCATATTCATAGTGGTGAAGACGTGCATGTTTCGAGGAGAGTTGTGGCGGTTTTCCTCATGATGACCATGGCGGATTTCTGTGACCAGCTTTTTAGTTTTCAGGATATGCTGTTTGAGAACGTTAATGGTCGCCTTGAGTTTACAGGGAACAATTTTGGGGCTATTTGGCCTGGTGATGGTAAGCCAGGTTTGTGGTTGAATTCAATTTCGAGAATGGGAGCAGTGTACAGTTTGATTGTGAGAGAGGAAGAGATTTTCTTGGAAGAAGAGAAGAAAAAAAGGGCGGGAAAAACCGTTTTGGATCATGAGAGGAATGAGGATATTGAGTTGGTTTTGCCGCCAGTTTTTGATAACTGTACGAAGGTTTTGGACGCTGGGGATCAACTAGTTGCAAGGGATTTGTATTGGGAGGCTGTTTGTGGTGATGTGTCTAAGAAAGGGTTGGGGAGGATTGAGGAGTTGTTGGTGGAGTCTATTGAGAAAAATCCTTATGTTGGAGAGCCATATGTGGTGTTGAGTCAGGTTTATTTGACCCAAGGGAGATTTGAAGAGGCTGAGAGAAAAGCAGAGAAAGGATTGACACTTTTGTTGGAATGGGGATGTCCTTGGGACAAGAGGACTTCATGGGAAGGGTGGATTGCATGGACTAGAGTGTTGTTAATGAAGGCAAAGGAGAAATCTTGGCCTCAGAAATCATGGGGTATCCTCAATTTGGGTCTTGTAAAGTAACTCGGGTATGTGGCTGGCTTCCATCAGAAAGATACTCATATGAACGAAATAATCTTCCACCAAGTGAAAGGCATGAACTGAATAGTGAATAAAAGTTTGTACTTTTAGCAATCTTTGATCTCTTAGGTTTATTGTGCAAGAAAGGTAAACATATCCCCCATGCTAGACAAGAAGAAATGATAGTAAATGAGTAAATCACTATCTGTTTTTTTTTCCCTCAAACATTGCCACATCTTTCTTTCATATTAGTTCCTAAACTAGTAAAACTCACATGAAATTCTCGAAATTTGTATCTATTGTGCATGTTAGTACTGGTATTAGTTGGGCACTCTTTGAGCTAATGAAAGTGTCTAATTGACACATTAAGTATGTGGCAGATGACAGCTTGAAAAATCTAATTTTCCTAATTAAAATTGTAAATTTATAATTAACTAATAACTAAATCATCTTTAACTTCTCCACATCAATTCACATGACTATGACCATGTACATTTGGTTTAGCGTTAAAAAATAATTAAACTCAATTTTAGATTTATCAACACAATTATTTATATGGATTTAATTAATATATATTGTCAGTGTAAAAATTTTTTAAATAGATATCCAATGTGCACCGCCACATCATTTAGTGAATGCAACAACTCATGTGTTATTAAATTCAATAAATGATATGACATCACATCATTAAATGTCTGTATAAAATTTCTTTACATTGACAATATATATATATATATTAAACTCATTATTTATAGCGTTGAAAATATTAATTTATCACATTTTAATGCTAAACCAAACATATTTTAAACTTCCTTCCGCACAACCCCTGATCAAACTCGCTTACAAATTACAAATTTCCATGTGAATTTAAGTTGATCTAAGGCTTCCATCGATTATAAAATTTCTTTTCGTTTCATGAACAAGCATTATTACTTCTACAACTAAAAGATGCTATTTAGTCCTGCGTGTAGATGTCCAACAAAATTATAATTGACTCATACTTCCTCATTTCTACCTTATCATCATTATACCTTCCTTTCTATATAAAAGAATATAATGAACCGATGCAGGGGTGGGGCTTTCTCTATTTTTTTCTTTATTATAGAGGAGCAATTCCTACGAGCCTGTCGAATTTAGCCAAGCTCAATCAGCTGGTTCTGGAAAACACTTCACCTAGAGGGTACATTCCTTAAAATATAGGTCGTATGTCATTGCTGCAGATCCTTTACATTACTGAATGGGAACTGATTCCTCCAACATTAGGGAGTCACAAAATCCTTTTGAATTTTCAATTCCTTGATTTAGCTGCAATTCACTATCTGAACCTATCCAGGATTTTGTTAGGGAATTACAAAAATTGACATTTGCAGACCTATCCTATAACCAATTAACTGAAAGAATTCATGATTCCTTGTTCAGTCTGGTCAATCTCTTAGACTTGTTCTTCAGCCATAATCTCCCAGGAAGCTATCAAGATCAGATTAGAAGTTTTAAATCTCTAGCTATTTCAACATCAGATTATTACTTTTTCAATTCACATCTAAAGTTAATATAACTTTTTAATCAACAGTACTTATTTAAGCGTTAAAAAAAATGGAATACAAATCAATGTCTAATCCAATAATAGTTATATATATGAAATAGAAGACATGAAAGGAATTAGATTAATCCGTCCCTGATTATTATTGACATAATAAAAATAAGGGAGGAGTGCTAGCAACACACTCTCTAACACACTTCATGTGATTAATTAAAATTCACATGGGTCCACCAAATTATGTGGGTCCCACTACCAATGTGGTGGGAGCTATGTGAATTTTAACCAATCACAAGAAGTGTGTTGAAAAAAATATGTTAGAGAGTGTGTTATTAGCACTTTTTCAAAATAAGGTTCCAATTACAAAGTTAGCTGTAAATTCGTGATGAGTGTAGTAGAATCAGATAATTGCCTCTCATAGAAGATATGTTACAAAATACAAATTCAATGGAATTGATTGGTTCCATTTTCACCAGTACCCTTTGCATGAGCAGGATCCGTTTTTAAAATGATGGAAGCGACTTGAGTCTCTTAGTATGATCTCATGTTCAATAACCATGGATATGTAGGTCATGGCACTGTGGCAATCACCACAAATGCGTAAATTCTTAGTGATTCGAATAGGTGAACCTGGAGGCAGTGTTAAAATGCCATAGGCAAGAGCCAACTTCTCACTATGTTCAAAAAGAAGGTCACCCTTTTCTTCATCATCAACATCATGAAGAGCAAAGCTTGTCTGAGGAACATACCCAATACCTTTAATGCGTTGAATCAAGTCTGCAAGTGTTTCATATATCTGCTGAGATTGTGAGTGAGATCTGTCTCCCACATAGAAAGTTGCAATGCCTTTCCTTCCTTGGACCCAGCTGCAACCGGGTCTTTTCTTGATTCCAGTATGTTTCATCAAATATCTAATCCTAGCCACATCTTTCCAGCGTCTGGCATTAGCATATATGTTTGAAAGCAATGTATATGACCCATCATTCTCCGCCTCCAATTCTAACAATCGATTTGCTGCAAATTCCCCAAGTTCCACATTTGAATGTACCCTGCAAGCACTAAGCAAAGCCACCCACACTACTGGGGTTGGTTCCATGGGCATTTCATTAATGAGTTTCATAGCTTCACCTAGACGACCAGCACGACCCAAAAGATCAACCATACAAGCATAATGCTCTGCTCCAGGAACAACCCCAAAATCCTTGCTCATTCTATAAAAGAAATTGATTCCATGATCCACCATTCCCGAATGACTACAAGCATAAAGCAAAACAAGAAAGGTTATGCCATCAGGTACTAGAGCCACTTTCCTCATCTCATCAAAAACCCTCAGAGCATCATCGCCACGACCATGCATGCCATAGCCTGTCATTAACGAAGTCCAAGAGACAGCATTTCTCTCTGGCATGTTGTCAAAAACAACTTGAGCAGTATCAACATCTCCAGATTTGGAATACATGTCTATGAGACAATTAGCCACAAACAGAATGCCAGAATCATATCGATTTCGCAACACATAAGCATGAATCTGCCTACCAAACCTCAATGCTGCCAAACGTGCACAAGCCATAAGGGCACAAGACAGAGTAAAATCATTAGGTTTTATAGAGTTATCCATTTTGAACATTTCTGAGAAAAGTTGTAAAGCATGGTTGGCATCACCATGCTGTGCATACCCACCAATCATCACTGTCCAGGATACCACATCCCTATCTTTGGGAGATATAGAATCAAACATCATACGAGCCACTTCTATACTTTGGCATTTAGCATACATGTCAATTAGACCATTAATCACCATCAGGTCATCACCCCCATCGAAGTTAAAATTGAGAATAAACTTAATGGCATAACAATGAGTTTCTTTCCCATGAAGCAATGCTCCAACAGATGCACAGGCTGAAAGTAAAGACACAAGAGTGACCACATTCGGGCGAGAATCACATTTGCACATCTGCCTAAACACATCCATAGCTTCACAACCATGCCCTCTCTGAGCATATCCTGCAATAACAGCAGTCCAAGTCACAACATCTAACTCAATATTTTCCTCCCTCATCTTATCAAACAAAGAAAGAGCAAGCTCAAATCTGCCAGTTTGAGAATACCCAGTGACCATGGCATTCCAAGAAACAACATCCTTAAACTTCATCCTCTCAAAAACCTTATTAGCTTCCTCCATCTTGCCACACTTAGCATACATATCAACAACAGCATTACCCACAAAAACATCCTCCACTAACCCAGTTCTAACAGCAAAACCATGAGCCTGTTTTCCAAGCAATGAGGCACCCAGTGAAGCACAAGCAGGAAGTATGTTAACAAGGCTAACAGCATCAGGGGATACACATCTCGTCATTTTATCAAACAACATAAGTGCAGCATTTGCATCAGAAGCACGCATATAAGCAGACACAATAGAATTCCAAGAGACCAAGTCTTGAATACCTCGATGACACAAATCATCAAACATCTCGCGTGCGTGATGGAGAGCACCGCATCTCCCATACATGGAAACGACGGCATTACAAACAAAGACATTAGAGCCAAAGCCAGATCGATAAACGACAGCATGAAGGGAAGCGCCGAGAGAGAAAGAGGAAAGGTCACCGCAAGCTTTGAAAACGAAAGGGAAAGTGTAATGGTCAGGGGTCCAACCAAGTGTCTTCATACGACAGTAAAGAGACAAAACGACATGAGGGATTCCAAGATGAAGTGCGCGTCTTATTAGTTGGTTCCACCAGAAAACGGGTGGTGGCGATGGGTGGAGGCGCTCTAGAAGCAAAATCGCATCCGAAGTGGAATTGCAGGTTATGTATGTGCCGATGAGGTTGGTGACGAAATGGAAAAGACCTTGCACGATGCTTTGCTGATGCAACAGTTTTGCATGGAGTAAGGAATTGCATTCTCTCAAGAGTTTAGGTGTGATTGTGAGTGTAGTTGCGGGGGAAGATCTAGTAGTAGCAGAACAACACAAGAGGCGAGTGTTTATAAGTAGTGATAGTAACAGTTTCGAGTTTAATGGAAGGCAGCGTAAGAGCATGGCTCAGCATGCTAATGTTAAGGTTGATAGCACCCTCCCCGTGGTGCAGGTGCTGGAGCCTTGAGTCAAGAATTTCACCGTAAGGATTGTGTGTTTTGGCTTCATTGTGTGTGTGTTTTTTTAAATGTTAACGTATATATTTGCTATTTGCCACCAAGAAAAAAAAAACAGAAATAAAAGTTACAAGGATTAAATATATATTTAATCCATGAAAAAAATAAAAGTTACAAGGGTTAAATATATATTTAATCCATGAAAAATATAGTGAAATTTGGTTTTAGTCTCTCAAATATTTTTCCATTGGTTTTGGTCCTCTATTTTTTAAAATCATATGTTTTTAGTTCTCCTAATTAACTATACTATGTTAAGTCATTTTCACAGCTCTATTACGACTTTTCTCGGGTAAAAGTTCACGGAAATTTTTTTTGTGATTTTTTCCTAGAAAAATCATTTCTAATAATTGAGTTTAATTAGTATGCATTGGCAGTGTAAAAGAGTTTTACACTGACGTTCAATCATGATTCTTCATTTATATGACTTTTAAAATATTAATTAGTAAAATCAACAAACTTACCATAAATCAAGGGTTGTGATTAACCGTCTGTGTAAAACTTTTTACACTGACAGTGCACAATCCTTTTTCTCCTAATAATTTTTCAAAACATCACAAATTTTTTACATAAAAACGTTGCTATGAAAATTTCCTTGTTTTGTTATACAAAAATTTATAGGAAATCTCTTGCGAATTGTAGAATTTGAACAAATTAAAATTTCCTTTAAATTTTGAAATATGGAGAAAATTTCGAAAGAAAATCCATAGAAAAATCTATAAGAATTGTTACGTCATTACTTAGTGGAATATAACTAACGACGATGATTAAATTCATGTGATTTTAAAAAATAGAGGACCAAAACCAATGAAAAAATAAATGAGGGACCAAAACCAAATTTCACTATATTTTTAGGGACAAAAGAATATTTAATCCAAGTTATAAAAACATGTCGTGGTCCTTATTCTTTTTATTCTTTTGATCCTCATAAAATTAAAAAATTTTGAAAAGGGTTTTTATTGTTATTTTTTACGATGTGTCATTGTTAGATGCATAACAAGTGGCACTAAAAACTTATTTCAAAATTTTTAAATTTTATGAAGATTAAAAGAATAAAAAATTATAAGGGCAGAAAATAAAAAGTGCATATTTTACGGGGACCAAAAATTATTTAAGTCAAACATTTAATATCTTAAAACATTAAAAGATATTTGATATTATTTAAAGCAGTAGCAGTATCTAACCATGACACATCGTAAAAAATAACAATAAAAACCTTTTTTAAATTTTTTTAATTTTATGAGGATCAAAAGAATAAAAAGAATAAGGACCACGACATGTTTTTATAACTTGGGTTAAATATTCTTTTGTCCCTAAAAATATAGCGAAATTTGGTTTTGGTCCCTCATTTATTTTTTCATTGGTTTTGGTCCTCTATTTTTTAAAATCACATGAATTTAATCATCGTCATTAGTTATATTCCACTAAGTAATGACGTAACATTTTTTATAGATTTTTCTATGATAGTAGTACTAATAATAATAATAATAATAATAATAATAATAATAATAATAATAATAATAATAATAATAAGCACCATTTCTATTTTTGAACTTATGCCCATTAAAAAATTGAGGTGTGGTAGATGCCATGTGAAATGTTATATTAGACCACACAGACCACACATTTATTTCATATCCACGAAGATCTCAACGTAAACTTCTTTGTCTTTATTATCTCTAAATCTCATAGTATGGATCATGGTTAGAACCTCTTAAGGATATGCTTTTCCCTCTTTCCTTATTTATTTGGAGATACAACTTTCCTTTTCTCACTTAGAAAAACCATACCCAATACTTATATAGGGGCACACCCTTGTTAATTAGTGATTCTAAAATTAGTTATTCTGTTATTCAAGTTTTAATAACAAACTCTATCTTCTATATATAAAGTTGATGTATGAATCAATCAGAACAGAATAATACAATCCTTTTTTTTATGAGTCTTTGCTCCAACAAATTTGATGACATAGCACAACAGCAGCCTCCTACTGAAGCAATCAAGGATATTATTGGACCAATGACTAGAGGACGAGCTAAGAAGATTAAGGAAGAGATGGGAAAGTTGGTGACCTACATTTTTAGGGATACTACCCTACAGAAGGACATCACTACCCTACAGAAGGACAACCTTGACCCTGGAATAGGACACATGGTCCTATGCACCACCATAGACTAGGATACTCTTAATTGATTGTATTTTTCCTCCTACTTGGGCGCTCACATGCATAGGTTTATTGGCTAGTAGGTTGCCTTGCTAAAAGGTTTAGGAGGTCATGGGATCTAATCTCACCTAACAGAGGGTTCAGGAGCTGACTGAAATAACTTTGTTTTTGTTCTCCTTCTTTGTTGTGCACTGGATCTCTTTCTCTTCTTGGTCTCTTGAGCAATGGAAGCTAGTCTTTCATCTTCAGCAAGAGCTAGCTGAGAGGCTACTGCAAGAGCATAGTCAGTCTTTTCTTGCTCAGCCTTCTTCTCCATTTCTTCATTTTCCAAAGCTGTAGCAAGGGCTGCTACCTGAATAAGCTCAGGATCAGAAGGACATGCAGCCAAAGGTGCTGCTGCCAAAGCTTCAGGATCAGCAATCTCAGCTACCTCTTCCTCATGAGCCTTTCCTCCTGTTTCAAAAGTAGGCTTAGGAGTAGGAGTTCTTACACCTTCAGAACCCTGACCCACAATTTCAGATGGCTTTTGCAAAGCCTTCTGAACAGGTTCAGATGTCTGAGTGTGCAAGTCCATAGCTTCTAGAGACACCTTTGCTGAACTCCTGACAGGGAGCTTCTTCCTTTTCAGATGAGGGGATGGCTTGGAAGGCTTGAACTCATCTTTTCTGATATCCCCCTGAAGCTCTTTCTCAAGAATCTCAAGAGTGGTTCCTCTTCTTGAGGCCTTCTCCATAAGAGCACTCTCCTTCAGAGTAGGAGATGGAGGTCGTGGAGTGAGCTTGATTCCCATGCTCTTCAAGTTTGACTCACCAAAGAACACAGGAGATTTATGGTTACATAATCTTTCAACAGGTACCTTAAAATGCATAAGTATCTTCATGATGAGAGTGTTGTGGGGAAGATTTCCAGCAGAGTCTCGACTTCTGCATGTGGAACATGATAATGATTGGGAGATTGACTTTCTGCTTCTGAAGCAGGTGATTCAGACAGAACCTTTCCAATTCTGAGACATGATTTCTGCTTCCACTCTTAGGAATTATTGCACATCCTAAGATAGCATGAAGAACTCTGACCTTCTCTAGCAAGAACTTGGAATCCAGGCTTTCGGGTTCTTCTGTTCCATACAACATCTTTGTAAACATCTTGTGCCCACCATTCTTCATCTCCCACCCAGGAATGAAGGTTGCACCTTCAGCCTTAACATCAGTGATTGTGGAGAGAATGCCTTGATCAACAAAAACTGAAACCCCTAGAACAGAGGCTTTGATGCTTTCATACACTCCCTTAGAATTAGGTATTCCTCGAGCAGAGGACCAGAAATCCACCACACTTTGTTCATGCCATTGGCAGTTAATGTGGTCGAAGAAAGAAGTCCACCCAGCTGCATCAAATTCCTCAACCAAATCCATGCCAATGTTGCGAAGCTCGTCAAGATCCACTCCCTTTGATCTAACCACATTTCCACCAGAACCAGCGGTCTTCTTGGGTGCCATTGTTGAGTTGCAGAGAAACTTTGAGAGAATAAGGTTGCTTGAGCAGTGAAGAAGATCAAACTGAGTATTGAGGAAAGAGAGTGTAAGGCTTCCTTGACACACTTACTCCTGCATTTATAGACCCATGATGCAATGATGCCCTGTACCGGCTGCGCAGACTTCGGGTAACGTGCGAAGTGGAAGAGACAAAAACTTTAAAAGAAGGAATTCAACCGTCTCAGATAGCCGCGTCAGCCAGTTACTTCAAATAGGTGAAAATTTCAGACACACAAAAAAAAAAATTTCAGATAACCTAAAATTTCAGACATGTCACTGTTTCATGCACACTGAAATTTTAGACGCACTAAAAATTTCAGATAACATAATAATATCAGACACAATTATTCTTAGAGAATGCATGTATATTCAAGTTGTTGCGTATGAACTTAAATCTATCTTCAGCCAAGGGTTTTGTGAATATATCTGCCCATTGATGCTCTGTGTCAATGAACTGAATATCAAAAACACCTTTCTGAACATAGTCTCTAATGAAATGATGTTTGATTTCTATATGCTTTTCCCTAGAATGTTGAATGGGATTTTTGGATAAATTAATTGCACTGGTATTTTCACAAAGAACAGGTATAACAGAGATAAGAATATTAAAATCCTCAAGCTGATACTTAACCCATAGCAGTTGTGAACAACAACTGGCTGCTGATATATACTCTGCTTCTGCTGTTGATAAAGCAATGGTGCTTTGCCTTTTGCTTGACCAGCTGATCATGTTATTTCCAAAGAAATGACATCCTCCACTGGTGCTCTTTCTTTCCATTCTATCTCCAGCAAAGTCAGCATCACAGTATCCTATTAACCTGCAATCTTTGCTCCTCTTATAGCATAGACCAAGATTAGTAGTATCTTTCAGATATCTAAAAATTCTTTTAACAGCTTTGTAATGAGTAATTCTTGGATCTGATTGAAATCTAGCACAGAGACAAACATTGAACATTATGTTAGGTCTGCTTGCTGTTAGATACAACAAGGAGCCAATCATTCCTCTGTACAAAGTTTGATTCACTGGTTCTTCTTTGTCATCTTTGCTCAAAGATGCAGAGGGATGCACAGGAGTTGACATGGGTTTGCATTCACTCATGTTGAACTTCTTAAGCATTTCTTTTGTATATTTTTCTTGATGGATCCATATACAATCAGAAGCTTGCTTAATTTGAAGTCCCAAGAAAAAATTTAGTTCTCCCATTAAACTCATTTCAAATTCTGATTGCATCAACTCAGAGAACTCCTTGCACAGAGAAGAATCAGTTGAACCAAATATAATGTCATCAACATATATCTGAACAAGTATAAAATCTTTGTTAGACTGTTTTCTGAAAAGGGTGGTATCTACTTTTCCTCTTTCAAAACCATTTTTGATAAGAAAACTGCTCAGTCTGTCATACCATGCTCTTGGAGCTTGTTTCAGACCATAAAGAGCATTTTTCAATTTGAAAACATGATCAGGAAAAGCAGTGTCTTCAAAACCAGGGGGTTGTCTAACAAAAACTTCTTCAATGAAACCATTGAGGAAGGCACTTTTGACATCCATTTGATATAGTTTGATGCCATTATTTACAGCATAAGAGAGAAGAATCCTAATTGCTTCTAATCTAGCAACAGGGGCAAAGGTTTCCGTGAAGTCAATACCTTCTTGTTGATTGTACCCTTGAGCCACCAATCTTGCTTTGTTTCTGTCCACTTTTCCTTCTTCAGACAACTTGTTTCTGAACACCCATTTGGTTCCAATAATTGTTTTCCCATGGGGTTTAGGAACAAGTGTCCAGACATCACTCCTAGCAAATTGGTTTAGCTCCTCTTGCATGGCTAGAATCCACCCTTCATCATGCAGAGCTTCATCAATGTTCTTTGGCTCAATTTCAGACAGGAGAGCAAGAGAATTCAGATTCTTGAATTTTGATCTTGTCTTAACTCCTTCTGAAGTGCTGCCAATGATGTGCTCTTTTGGATGATGTGATTTGTATCTCCAGTCTGGTTTCTGAGGTGATGTCAAATTAGTCTGAGATTCAACGTTGGTCTGAAGAGGTTCAGTGACAGATGATGCTTCAGACACCTGTTCATCCTTGATGCTGTCATGATTATTCAGCTCCATTCCTGCAAAGTCATCTTTTAGATCTGATAGTTCCCTATCAGTCTCTTTCTTGTCATTAAATTTAACATGGATTGATTCCTCTACAGTTAAAGTTCTACAGTTATATACTCTATAGGCTTTAGATGTTTCAGAATATCCTATAAAAATTCCATTGTCAGATTTTGCACCAAATTTTCCAAGATCATCCTTGGTGTTGAGTATAAAACACTCACAACCAAAGGTGTGGAAATATGATATGTTGGGTTTTCTTCCCTTCCACAATTCATAAGGAGTCTTTTTCAGAATTGGTCTTACTAATATTCTGTTTTGAAGGTAGCAAACTGTGTTAATAACTTCTGCCCAGAAAGATCTTGGTAGATTGCATGAGTTGAGCATGGTTCTTCCCATTTCTTGCAAGCTTATGTTCTTTCTCTCAACAACCCCATTTTGCTGAGGTGTTCTTGCCACAGAGAAATTGTGTGAGATCCCATTCTCATCACAGAACAGTTGAAAGTTTGCATTCTCAAACTCTCCGCCATGATCACTTCTTATAACAGATATACAGAATCCTTTTTCATTCTGTACCTTCTTGCAAAATATTGTGAAATTCCTGAAAGTCTCATCCTTGCTTCTTAGGAATAACACCCATGTGAATCTAGAATAGTCATCAACAATGACCAAACCATATTTCTTACCACTAATTCTTTCTGTTCTAATAGGACCAAACAAGTCAATATGTAACAGTTCTAAAGGTCTGCTAGTGGAAATAACATCCTTTCTTTTCATTCTGTTTGTTTTCCTTTTAGACAGCTTTCACATAAAATGTCAGATTTGTAAGAAAGCTTGGGCAGTCCTTTAACAAGGTTGTGTTTTGCTAACTTTGAGATCAATCTCAAGCTGGCATGCCCAAGTCTTTGGTGCCAAATCTATTTTTCATCTTCAACAGAGAGAAAACATTTTACATTTTGACTTACCAAATCCTCTAGATCAATTTTGTACACATTGCTGTGTCTCTTAGCAGTAAAAAGAATTTGATCACGAGAGTCTTTGACTATACATCCTTCTTTCGTAAAGGAAACCACATATCCACCGTCACACAATTGACTCATGCTCAGTAGATTGTGCTGAAGTCCCTCTACTAGAAGAACATTCTTAATAAGGGATAGAGGAGACATACCTACAGTCCCTATTCCTGTGATCTTCCCTTGTTGATTTCCACCAAAGGTGACCACACCTCCTGCTCTGGGCCTAAGGTTTTGGAACAAAGACCTTTCTCCTGTCATGTGTCGCGAGCACCCACTGTCCAGGTACCATTTGTGGGGTCTCCTTTGTCCTGTTAAACACATCTGCAACAGGAATAATCAAGTTCTTAGGTACCCATATTCTTTTGGGTCCTTTCTTGTTAGATTTGGGTTTTGCTTTCCCCTTGTGTTTACACTGAGCCACATTGTGTCCAGGCTTGCCACAGTGAGAACACCCAATAGCTTTCTCTTTGCCTTTAGTAAAATTTTTGAAAATATGAGATTCAGAGGTATCATGATCACAAAAGCCTAATCCACTTTTGTCAAGGGGATCCCTTTGATTTCCAAGCAATCTGTTAAGGTTTTCTTTTCCTTTGACAAATTTAGCTAAGTCTTTTGTCAGTTCCTCAACTTGTTTCTGAAGTTTTTTGTTTTCTTCAGAGACAGTTTTTGAACTGCTGCTTTCAGTCACAAGAATTCTCTCCTTGAGCATAATATTTTCTATCTCAAGAGCCTCATATTTACTGCACATTTCTGTGTGGGCCTTGGACAGATTCTTATACTCTTGGAAGAGTTCCTTGGAACTTTCCATCAGGTCATCATACATCTCTTGAGGGCACGCTGGCCATGAGACATAGGTTGGCCTCTTGTGAAGTGTCTTCCTTTTCTTCTGAGGTAGACTCATCAAGATCCTCCCATGTTGCCATCAGACCCTTCTTCTTCTTGAAGAATTTCTTCTTTTTGAAGTTGTTCTTCTTCAGTCTTGGACATTCAGCCTTTATATGACCTGTCTGTTTACACTTATAGCATATAATTTTGTCATTTTGAGAGTCCTTACCTGACTTACCTGATTTAGAGGTTGAGGGTTGGTTCTTTCTAAACTTTCCTCTGTTCTGCAGCATCCTCTTGATTTTCCTACTGAGAAGAGCAAGATCATCATCTTCTGAGCTATCTCCAGAGTCTTCATCTGCTTCTGAAGTTTCCTCAGCTTGCATGGCTTTAATGCTGCCATGCCTAGGATGTTTGGCTTTGGAGTTTAATGCCAGAGATTTCTTCTTGATGTCATCTTCCCCAAGTTCAAGCTCATGAACTTTGAGAGATCCCAACAGTTCTTCCATTCTAAGAGAGTTTAAGTCTCTAGCCTCTTGAATGGCTGTAACTTTGGGTCTCCAGGACTTTGGCAAACTTCTCAGAATCTTTCTATTATTGTCTCTAGATTCAAAAGTTCTACCTAAAGACCTGAGTCCATTAGTTATAGTCTGAAACCTCCCAAACATTTGATCTATGGTTTCAGATTCTTCCATCTTGAACATCTCATATTGATGTATAAGCATGCTGATTTTGGATTGCTTGACAGTCTCAGTCCCTTCATGGGAGGCTGCAAGTGTATCCCAAATCTCCTTGGTAGATGAACATCCATGAACCTTCTCATATTCTGATTTGTTCAGAGAACATATCAAATAGAGTTTGGCTTTAGCATTTAACTGAACTCTAGCCTTCTGCTCTAAGGTCCATTCAGCCTTAGGTATTGGCACTCCGTTATGCATAGGCACATAGTTTCCATCACTGACCATATCCCAAACATCAATGTTGTTGCTCTCAATGAACAACTTCATACGATAGCTCCAATAGTGGTAGTCCACTCCATTGAATGCTGGGGGTCTTGTGATAGTGGCTCCTTCAGTGATGTACTGTCTGTTGTTGGTAGCTTCCATCTGGATCTTTAATCCTCAAACACTTGTAAGGTGTTCAACCCTGAGTTGAGCTCTGATACCAACTGTAGAAACACAGGGAAACACTAGAAGGGGGGTTGAATAGTGTTTCTTAATAATTTATGGAATCTTTTCGCAAACGGTTAAGTTTACAACCGTTTCAGACAGGTTTAAGAGGCTGTCTGAAGTTTCTTAAGAAGGCTTCTGAAAAGATCTTTAAAAAGGTTTCTTGCTTTTTAAAATTATAAAAACAATTTTCAACACCCTTTGGTTAGTATAAATAAATTGACAAGAGATAAGGGATAGAAAACTTAGCCAAGGAATTTATCCTGGTTCACTCACTACCACTGTGAGCTACGTCCAGTCCCAATGCCAACTAGCACTTGGATTTTCTCTTAATCTTCACCAAGATTACAAGTATTCTTTTACAGTCAAGCCTCTTCAGGCTCTACAACCAAGTATTCTTTTACAGATAAGCCTCTCCAGGCTCAAAGACAAATTTTACAAAGAGATATGTCTAAGCTTTTAAACTACACAAGTTTGAATCTTAAACTGAGACGATGTACAATAAAAACTGAGGTATACTCAGGATATACAAATGATGTACAATGAATGTGAAATCAGAGTGTTTTTACAGAAAAACTTGCAGCGTGATATCTCTTAGACTTTCTTGTATATGCTTCTTCTCTTGATGGTCTTCCTGAAGGGCTATTTATAACCAATCTTCAATCCGTTGAAATACCACCGTTTAGAGATAGCATTAAATGCTATTTAATCCGTTGTGAGACATGCTTCTGAGAGTTCTGAATTTTTCTGACACAAGTACCAGGTTGCTGCTGCCATAAAGCTGCCACTGCTGTTGCTGCAAAGGTTACGTTGCAGGGATTTCCTTAATGGTGTATGAAATTCAAATATACCAGGAAAGGTTTCTGTGTTCCTTGCCATAAATATGTTTGAAAAGGTACGTGCAGCAGAGAACGCTTGACTCAGCAGAACTTCAGAGATGTCTTCACATACTTCAGCAAAGAGTGCCACGTCATTAATGAGACTTCAGACGACTTCAACACTTCAGACGGGTTGAGCACTTCAGACGGCTTCAACACTTCAGACGGGTTGAGCACTTCAGACGGCTTCAACACTTCAGACAGGTTGAACCTTCAAAAGGCTTTTCTACTTTAGACAGGTTGAAAGCACTTTAGACAGTCTTTATAAGTTCAGAATGGCTTGCTGAAATCATATATAAGTCATTACACATTTATGTATCTATGATAAGTATTTTAACCCAAATTTGTTAAACATTAAAACTTGAGAAGTGAGCTATCTAAAAACATCATAATTTCCCTTATGATATTTTTGAGACTCAACATGGATCGATTTTAAAGCAAAAAAAATCGTTTGATACAATCATTGTGATTTTATCATTTTAACATCCGAACATTGATTATTATTTTTTCAAGTTTGATACAATCACGATCTAATATAAATTGGATGAGATTGGATCAGTTTTTTAAAGAGACAATAAATATTAGATAAAAGTGATAAAATTCTTTAATAATAGTAAAAAAATTTGTTGGAATTTATATTTATCAATATAAATACAAAATTATATAAAAAGGCGAATATGAGACATGAAAATCAACTTAAAACTAGTTTAAAATTAATATATTTATAGAGATATTAAAATGATATTAGAAAATAAAATCATAAAAAAGTACATTAACATAAGTAATTTTATAAATATATACTTATACAAGTATAAATATAAGATTATTTTATAAATAAAATAGTGTGTAAATATAATTTTAGTTTGGATTGGATTGAATCGATTTTCAACATAGGATCTAAAAATCAATCCAATCCTTTTAAAGAACTTTAGTTTTTACGGTTTTCAATTTTTTGGATAATTTTTTGCTCTTTGCATTAAATTGAAATGGATATGAACACCCCTAGATGTTGGGCCTCTACATAATTCCTTGAAATACACATGTAGAACACGAGAAGGGGGTTGAATTGTGTTATTTTAAAAACTTTTATATTTCACAACACATTTAAGAAAAAGTTTAAAAAAAGATACAGACTATCATCTAAATTAAGTTATGCTTGCGTTTGAAGTTTCAGACTTAGCTACTAAAAGATTTTTCACAAACAGTTTTTGAAGCAACTATAAGAAAACATACTTAAGCTCTATTAGCTGCAAAGATAAAAAAAATTAAGTTAATAGATAGAAGGCTAAAGAAAATTACACCACAGATTTATGTTGTTCAGACTTATCAACAAGTGCTACATCTAGTCCCTAAAACCGTTAGGATTTTTCACTATACTTTCTTAGGGTACAAGTATTCTTCAGCAAGTCTCTTCAGACCTTACAACTAGATATTCTTTCTATAAGTCTTCTCAAGCTCTAATCACTCCGATATTCTTTAACACAATAAGCTTCCTTAGGCTCAACAACTTACAAGTGACTAGAAAAAGATCTTCAGGTTACACTTTGTGTTAAGACAAACTCACTCCTAAGAGTTTTAATGAAATAAAACCATCAAAAGTGTGAAAGCAAAGAAGTATATCTAAGATGTTATGTTTTACTAACTGCTCACTCAAGTGCTTGCAGCTCTTAGATTCCAACACTGCAGGATAAATTTTTATTGATTAAAAGGCAAGTTGAGACGTAGAATCAAGTTGCATCTAAAAGATGAATACATAAGATTCAGAAGAGAAACGAGGATGGAGTATATAAGAATAAAATTTTGAGATCATAAAATACAATTTGCTTACTCAATGAGACAAGGTCAAAGTCTACAAGAACTGAGAGAGAAACTGAGACTGAGACAAATAGCCAAGCTGAGACTAAGATGATCAAGTGGTACCTGAGCCTTGAACGTAAGACTAATACTGAGACTCAGATGCACAAGAGACTGAGATCTAGATAAAAAGATAAGATTGAGACTGAAACTGAGACTCAGTCAGAGACTCAGCTTCAGACACAAGCTTCAGCAATTAAAAGCAAGTCAATGCAAGTACACTGCAAATGTTGCAACACACATCAGAGCAGACCCGAGCCTGTGTCAAAAAAGTGAAAAATACTCTTTCTCTTCTAACGACTATAAATAGCTAGTGTCATTTAATATAAAAGATGGATTTCAAGTCAAAGCACTGTGAGAGACAACATTAAATATTCTTTGACTTATTCGTCTCAACTGAATCTCAAGTCAAGCTCAACTCAATCTCAACTATACTTGAGTGCATCTTAAGTTCATCTCAAATATTCTCTTTCATACTTTTGTTATTTGCTTGTAATTCTTAGAAAGAGAAACACCTAGCTGAGCATAAGCTTACCTAAGCATTGGAGGCCTAAGATGACTGCCATACAAGAAGCCAAGGACCTAAGCACACTCAGAATGGATGAACTACTTGGCTCATTGAAAGTACATGAGCAAAAGTTGATGGAAGAAGATCTCATCAGACGACCTAAAACCATTGTCGTGAAAGCTTCCTCCAGTATCTCCAAAGGTAAAAAGGTAAGTTCATCTGATTAAGTTTCACTAAACTCTTCTCATGACACAGATGGTGAAGAATGTGAAGATGATGATGAGACTGAGATGGATGATGAGATAGCTCTTATCTTACGAAGAATCAGACAAATGTGGAAGTCTAGAGGAAGTCGAAGAAGGAGATTTCCCTCTAGAAGAAATGAGCCTAAGTCTGACAAGAAGGGACAAATCATATGCTTCGAATGTAACAAGCTAGGACACATCAAAGTTGAGTGTCCTCAACTGAGAAAAGACACAAAGAAGAGTCCCAGAAAGAAAATAATGATGACTGATAAGTGAAAATTATATGATAAATTATAGCACTTTTTAGTTCACTTATCAAGGATAAAATGGTATTTTTTCCCCAGTTTAATCCCTTTTTATTTAATATTAGATAAATTGTATTTATTAAACTTGGATTTGAATTTGATTCTATTTTAATAGAAATATTGCTGATTTTTGCAGGATATTGCAAAGATTTGATTTGAAGGAAAGATAGCATTAAATAAAGGAGATATCTGCAAGATTTGAAGTTTAATTGAAGGCATTAAATGAAGATTTGAAGATTATTCGAGGTAATTAATGAAGATATCACTACCAATTAAACAAGGATTCTGCAGACAACCTTCCCAATTAAATCCAAGATGCTCAATAAATGCAAGATTTCATCAAGAAAAGGGAAAAAAGGAAAGACAAATCAACCAAAACCAGTCTCGGGGAGAGATCAAGTTAAAAAGAGAAAGATTGAAGATGCAGGACGCATTCTGTGCTTCAACCTACGTTGTAGAGCAGGGTGAAGCGCAACTCTCTGGAACCTGCGCTGCAGCCTACGCTGTAGCGCAGCTTGAAGCGCAGGTCACGCAGATTTGTTCCCTGTTGCCATTTTTTGATAGATTTCTCCCCAATTTCCTTTGTCTTTCCTTAGCCTATAAATAAGACGTCATTTCACCAGATCAAGGTGTGCACGATTATTGTAATTCATTCATATTTCAGTGATAATGCATCAGAGTTAATTTTAGAGTAGGAGAGGAGGAGCGCTTCACAAGGATTGAAGATGGTGATAACATCTTCGGTGGTTTGTATGGCTACCTTGTGTAGTTAACTCTCCATTAGGATTGGATGTAATTGATTCTATCCCCAAGTGTATGTAAACTCTATTTTATTATTTCAGGAGCTCTCTGTCTATAATATTGGTAATCTTATTCTGTGCTTAATTCCTAACTTTCGCGCTTGCGCCGGAGTTATAGGCTAGTTTCGACTAGGATTGAGGATGGGGGAGCTGATTATGAAGAAACCCATTCTCTGAGTGAATAAGAGGACTCGGTAGCCAGTGAACCGAAACATGGGCGTTGCTAGTGATTGATGGGTAGTGTGAGTACTCTAATGAAGGGCGTCTACAGGATAGACATGGTTATTAAATTACCGATAGCAAAGGTTAGTTGATTGTCAATCCAGGAAGCAAAACGTGGATGTATTCTAATGAGTGATGGGTAGTGAAAGTACTCTAGCGAAGGTGCGTCCAGAGTAGTAGGCCTCGTTTATTAACTAATTCTTTTACAAACGAAATAAAAGAAAGCAAAATAAGCCGAGGGTAAGTTTGTTGCATGGGAGAGCCCGCATAGATTACCTTTGAGTGTGTGAGGCCGTTGGTAACTCGGGGTCTTAGCAATTTAGTTTGTCTATAGTATTATAGAGTAAACCTAAAATAATAGATAGTTTTTACATGCACGAAGGGTGTGATGATATGAAGTCCAATCCTAATCCAAGTAAAGTATCTCTAACTCTTCCTTTCTATTTCTATTGATTATTAGTCTGCAATTTATAATTTCCCGCATAACATATTTTCATAAACCCACTATTTTACCTTGATAAATAGATCACGAGAACACGCGAGTTGATCGTTCCCTGTGGATATGATACTCTACTTACTATTATACTGCTGGATTTTTGGTTCGCTTGCCAGAAACCCATCAAGTATTTTTGGCGCCGTTGCCGGGGAACGGTTTCTAATTCTTGTAAACCTTGGCGGTCTAGTTATCAAGTTTTTATTTTAGGATTTTGTTTATTTGTTTATTATTCGTATTATTTTTAGGATTTATTATTATCTTAGGAAATTTATTGTTTTTCTATTATTATTAATTCTCTTCAACACTTACCTTTTTCAAAGTTTCTTGTTTATGCTTCTGAGAGGTCAGGCGTCTCCCAATCAATTACAGTTCGACCCGGAAATAGAAAGGACGTCGCAAAGGAACAGAGGTAGAAACTCGAGAAGGAGAAGAAGGACAATTGTTGAGGAACCCAAAAATATGGCAGAGGAACGTCCAAGAAGAACACTAGGAGATTATATCTCCCATCAAGGACCACGTCACTTCTCAAGCATTGTGTTACCACCAAACGCAAGAGCTTTGGAGTTGAAGACTGCACATCTCAACCTCATTAGTGCACATCAATTAGCTGGATTGGATCATGAAAATCCAAATGCTCATCTCTCTAACTTTCATGAATTGATTGGTACTATGGGTTTCTAGGAAGGTAATTTAGAATCTCTTTATTTATGCTTGTTTTCTTTCTCTTTGATAGGTAAAGCTAAGGAATGACTGCAATCACACCCAAATCAAAGCCTAACCAATTGGGGTGTGGTTGAAGAGAAATTCTTGACAAGATTTTTCCCACCAGGGAAGCAGATTGAAGCCAAGGCAGATATTTCTACATTCAGACAAGGGATTGATGAGCCACTATGTGAAGCTTGGGAAAGATTCAAGTCTATGCCGCGCAAATATCCCAACCATAACTATGAGGATATAGCCCAACTCAACATATTCTGCACGGGACTTCGTTCAGATTCAAGGTCATTCATAGATGCGGCAGCAGGAGGAACTATCTTATCCGCAGAAGTTGATCGAGCACTAGAAATCATCAACCATTTTGCACAGAACGATCAACAAGCTCAAAGTGGAAGACAGCCCGCGCAATTACCAAAGAAAGGGATGCTGGAACTCAATCAAAGTGATGCTCTGTTAGCTGAGAACAAGCTAATTAAATTTCAACTAGAAGCACACAATGCGACGGTGAAGACACTCCCTCAACAACTCAAAGCTGTCCACTCACAACCCATCCAAGCCCAACCATTGATTTGTGATTTCTGTGGAGGTGACCATCTAAATGGTCAATGTGCTAGCCAAGGAACACAACCAGAACAAGTCAACTTCATGGGTAGCCAGGGAAGGCAAGGGAATTACTCCAACAATAACAACAATCAATATTCACAAGGTTGGAGAAATAACCAAACTAACTCTGGTTGGAGTCAGAATGGAGGACCAAGACAACCACCTTACCAACAGCAGCCCTCAACATTTGATAAACTCAACACTTTGGAAGGAAGGATTGATGACCATGTGCAAAAATTTAGTGGATTCAAGACAACTATCGAGGCATCAATCAAGACTCTAGAGAGTCAAGTGGGTCAGTTAGGAACTGAGATGGAGGAACACAGGCGACAACACTTCTCAGCTGTGACCCAAACCAATCCAAAGGAACAATGCAACTTGATTGCTACTGATGGCAACAAGTCAGAGGAGGAGGAACTTGATAAGGAAGAAGAAATCATCTTTGAAGAACAATTGCTTCAAGAGGAAGTTGTTCAACAAGATGAAGAAGCAACACAAAAGGAACATCATGAAGAGAAGATCTTAGTCACAAGTAAGTCACTTGACCCAGGTAAGTTTACTATACCCATCTCTATTGGTAATCTACCTCCTACTCATGCTTTATTAGATCTTGGAGCGAGCATCAATTTGATGCCGCTATCGTATTTTAACAAGTTGAGTAATGTGAAGGTCAAGCCTGCAAATGTGAAGTTACTTCTTGCAAATAAATCTGCTCAATGCCTTCATGGGATATTAGAGGATATTTAAATCAAAGTGGATAAATTTGCATATGTTGTAGATTTCTACATTGCAGAATCAGAAGAGGAGGATACTGAAGTCCCCTTAATTTTAGGAACACCCTTCATGAAAGCTGCTAAGATGATCATTGATGTTGATCGAGGAAAATATGAATTGAGCTCAAAAGATGAAAGTATTACGTTTCATTGAGGTAAGCCCAAATTACAACAAACTGATGCTATTTCCAAAAATCCAACAAAGCTGCCAGGCTCCGAATTTCTGAGGAAGCCTAGGATAAGGGTAAAGCATCCAGAGTCAATATGGGAGTTCAAATTTAAGAGGAGAAGGAGATCAACATCTGATACTGAGGAAGACAGTGACAGTGATGGAAGAATAAAAAATTGGCATGGAGGATGGGAGCTCAAAGGAAGAACTGGTGTGGAGTCAAACATCATCCTCCACTTGAGGCTACCATAAAAGGGTTGAGTAACCAGACGTCGAGCTAAAAGACGTTAAACAAGCGCTTCCTAGGAGGCAACCCAGTCTATGAAAGTTTTTAATTTTCATTTAATTTTCATTTTGGTAATTTTTAGTTTTAGGATTTACCTGTGTAATTAGGAAATTGTTAAAATGGGGATCCAAATTTAAAAGGATTGCATGGAATCAACTAGGAGCAGCAGAAGCAGAGAGAATACTGTAGATCTGCGCTTCAACCTGTGCTGTAGCGCAGGAGCGCAGGTTGAAGCGCAGAATTAAAATTAAAAACCTGACTCTCTGAATTTTGCGCCTCACCCTGCGCTGTAGCGCAGGGTGAAGCGCAGCGGAACGCTTCAACTTCTGAAGCAGTACGCGCTCCACTCTGCGCTGTAGCGCAGGGTGTAGCGCAGGAAGCGAGACTTTAAGTTCTGAAATTTGAACGAAGGAGTTCATTTTGAACTTCCTTTTGTTCTGTTCCTTTGCGTTTTCTCTGATATTCCTAACCTTTTCTTTGCCTTTTCTCACTCATATAGCCTTCATTTTTAGTTTCTGAGCTTATACCAGGTATGTTTTTATAGTTTTCTTTCTTTTTAACCGATTGAAAATTTAACTTTTTATTTTATTTGAGCATAACCTTAGGATAGGAATCTTAGGACTCTAGGAACCTTTAGGAAAGAAATAATTGTTCATAGTGCTTTAAATTAGATTGCATGTGGTTAGGATTCTTTGTGAGTTATTCATGTTTGCTCAGGTGGTAGTTTTTGAGTGCTCAATGATTTCTGCAAATTATTTTGTTGGTGCATGTATGCTTAATTAATTGCTCTAATATTTTTGCATATGCCCATACATAAATGATTGTGCAATATTGCATGTTACCGATGACATGATTTTTGAGCATGAGTTTGATTTTCACTTTGCCTATTTAGAATTGTTTAGGACCTGCTTTAACTGATCACTTTGGCACGTCTTAATTAATTAATTGGCATTTATTGGGTAATATTTAAAATAAAATTTTTTATGCACATTTGTTTGGTTAATTGATTGCTCTAAGCATTGAAATTTATTGGCCATTTATTATGAGCAATTAAATATTATGATGCATAAATAATTTTGAGTTGCTTTTGCTTTGGAGATGGTTCGCATGAAGAATGTCAGTGGTGCTAGTTCCTCTGGGAGAGGCACAGGGGGTGCCAAGAGGAAGGCCCCCCAGAGGGAATCTGAGTTCGACCCTTATCGCTTCAAGGACCTCAAGTCCTTTGAAGCATACACTGACATTTCTAATTGCAAGGTCATCCTGGAGCGACCAGTCATCCTCCAGGAGGGGGAATATGAGGAGTTCTCTGCTGAGATTAACAAGAGGCGTTGGAACCGCCTCAGCCGCCCTGACAACTACTTTGATCCAGACCTTGTCAGGGAATTCTATGCTAACGCTATTGGAGACCACGACGTTAACTGCAGGAGGGAGTCCTATGTTCGAGGACAGGTTATCAGATTTGATTGTGATGCAATCAATGCACTTTTAGGACATCCCATAGAGGAGGATAGAGACCTCGTGGTGTGCCAATACCACGAGAGGATGCAGGCTGTGGGGCTTCATGGTAATGACCTCCTTGACATTGAGACTGCTCAGCTGTTATGCTTACCAGGGCGTTCCTTTGAAAGGAATGCATATCAGGAGGCTGCTAGGATCTACAAGAAAGACATGAGAAGCATAGCTCAGATGTGGATAGTACTGATACTGGCCAACATTCATCCTACCAGGCATGTTTCTGATGTAGTTATGCCCATGGCCCACCTCATCTACACTATCCTTACCGCTGCCGTTATCGATGTCTCACGAGTCATCACCCAGAAGATATCAGACTTTGCATCTTCTGTAGGGCGTCAGACCCCTAACTCCAAGATCAGGCTTGGCTTCCCTTCTCTCATCACCTCACTTTGTAGATCGAGGGGTGTAGAGGTGAACCCCAGGGTTCGCATCACGCTTCCCATGACCAGAGCATACATTGAAGCCAACTGTATCCCGGCTGAGGAGTTACAGGTTGAGGAGCAGTAGCAGCAACAGGTACCACCACCACCACCAGCATACATGGATGCTCCAGTCTGGGCCCAGCGACTTGAGGCACAGAACACTCATCTGATGGCTCAGATGTCCACTATTCACCGAGCAGTTGTTCATTTTCAGAGTAGACATTATCAGGCTCGTGTGGACCCCATGACCCCTGCCCAGTTTCATGATTACTTACAGTGGCCTGGGGACAGGCCTATTTTCCCAAGGGGGGATGGATCAGCTTACATGGATCAGGACCAGGATGAGGACTGATTTTTTCTATTTGGTGCTTTTCCTTCTTTTTCTTTTTCTGTTTCTATTTATTTTCTTATTTTTTTATTTTCTTATTTTCTTTTGATATGTACTGTATACCACTGATACATTATCTATATCAGGTAGTATTTATTTTGTTATTTCCTGTTTTTCTATTAAATTTTTAAATTTTTAGGACTTTTAGGACCTTAGGAAATTAGGAATCAAGGTAACTTTATCAAAATCCTCTGTAATTAAGTAGTTTAACTAACCAGATTAGGAAAAATGATAGGGTTTTGTGATTAATTCCATAATCAGTTAGGATTAGGATACTTCTCAGGAGAACCTATCAGGATAGTTAATTAAAACCAGTAAGTGCTTTATCAAGGAATTTTAGCCAATAACCGGTGAGCTGAGAGCCCAAACACTGAAATTGAGAGTTTTTCACCGCTGCTTGTCAACTGTTATTGCTTGAGTTTCTGAATTTTGTCTTGCTAGGGGAAGATATGGAAGTGACGAAGGCATATTTTATGATTATAATATTTTGCTCAGTGCCAAATAGTCAACCTTGATTAAATTTTTCCAATTTTTGATTTCCCATTTGAGCCTTTATATTTCTTTTGAATGCACCCCAGCCATGATTAATGATCATACCATGTCCTTTCACACTTGGGATAGAGAGCAAGGTGCAACACAACAAGATGGGACAAAAGGTTGGTGAATTGAAAGGTCAAAGAGTTTCAAAGAGCAGGCACAAGAAATCACAAAGAAGAATACTCCCTCATAAATAAATTCTCTATGTTATTGTATATTATTCAAAAAAAAAAAAAATCTGCACAAAGTGTGGAAATTGAATAAGTTGGGGGGGGGGAGTACTTCTTCAAACAAAGAGGCCAGCTGAAAAAAGGTGACAGTTCAAGAATAACTTGGTGAATTGAGAGAAGTTCCAAAGCACAACCACAAGATGCTCTCTATTCAAAGTGTTCATTGCATATCCAGAAAAACCATGATTTCTTGATAGCCCAGCCTCATTACAACCAAAGCAAATTAACTACTTGCAGGTTCAGATGTTGGAAACGACTATCAATTCTAGTTGTTCAACGGTGGTGAAAAAAATTGAGGGAAACACTTACCCGTGAGAATGAGAGATTTCCTTGGTTTATCACTTATTGCTTTAAATATTATTTTTGAGAAGTTTGACTGATGTTTGTGTTCTATTCTAATTGAGGATTGGTAACATCTCTTAATCCTGATTTTTTCTTATGTTTGGAAGGTGACTGCTGCTTAACAAGGAGATGATGAAAAGTCCTTGAATTTGTTTTTGATTTTAGTTATTCAGGGGATAGAATTAATTTTTTTTATTGCAAAGAGATCTCTTGCTTGAGGACAAGCAAGAAGTTAAGTTGGGGGTATTTTGATAAGTGAAAATTATATGATAAATTAGAGCACTTTTTAGTTCACTTATCAAGGATAAAATGGTACTTTTGCCCCAGTTTAATCCCTTTTTATTTAATATCAGATAAATTGTATTTATTAAACTTGGATTTGAATTTGATGCTATTTTAATAGAAATATTGCTGATTTTTGCAGGATATTGCAAAGATTTGATTTGAAGGAAAGATAACATTAAATAAGGGAGATATCTGCAAGATTTGAAGTTTAATTGAAGGCATTAAATGAAGATTTGAAGATTATTTGAGGCAATTAATGAAGATATCACTGCCAATTAAACAAGGATTCTGCAGACAACCTTCCCAATTAAATCCAAGATGCTCAATAAATGCAAGATTTCATCAAGAAAAGGGAAACAAGGATAGACAAATCAACCAAAACCAGTCTCGGAGAGAGATCAAGTTAAAAAGAGAAAGATTGAAGCTGCAGGACGCATTCTGCGCTTCAACCTGCGCTGTAGCGCAGGGTGAAGCACAACACTCTGAAACCTGCGTTGCAGCCTGCGCTGTAGCGCAGCTTGAAGCGCAGGTCACGCAGATTTGTTCCCTGTTGCCATTTTTTGATAGATTTCTCGCCAATTTCCGTTGTCTTTCCTTAGCCTATAAATAAGACCTCATTGCACCAGATCAAGGTGTGCAAGATTATTGTAATTCATTCATATTTCAGTGATAATGCACCAGAGTTAATTTTAAAGTAGGAGAGGAGGAGCGCTTCACAAGGATTGAAGATGGTGACAACATCTTCGGTGGTTTGTATGGCTACCTTGTGTAGTTAACTCTCCATTAGGATTGGATGTAATTGATTCTATCCCCAAGTGTATGTAAACTCTATTTTATTATTTCAGGAGCTCTCTGTCTATAATATTGGTAATCTTATTCTTTGCTTAATTCCTAACTTCCGCGCTTGCGCCGGAGTTATAGGCTAGTTTCGACTAGGATTGAGGATGGGGGAGCGGATTCTGAAGAAACCCATTCTCTGAGTGAATAAGAGGACTTGGTAGCCAGTGAATCGAAACATGGGCGTTGCTAGTGATTGATGGGTAGTGTGAGTACTCTAATGAAGGGCATCTATAAGATAGGCATGGTTATTAAATTACCGATAGCAAAGGTTAGTGGATTGTCAATCCAGGAAGCGAAACGTGGATGTATTCTAATGAGTGATGGGTAGTGAAAGTACTCTAGCGAAGGTGCGTCCAGAGTAGTAGGCCTCGTTTATCAACTAATTCTTTTACAAATGGAATAAAAGAAAGCAAAATAAGCCGAGGGTAAGTCTGTTGCCTGGGAGAGCCCGCATAGATTACCTTTGAGTGTGTGAGGCCGCTGGTAACTCGGGGTCTTAGCAATTTAGTTTGTCTATAGTATTATAGAGTAAACCTAAAATAATAGATAGTTTTTACATGCACGAAGGGTGTGGTGATATGAAGTCCAATCCTAATCCAAGTAAAGTATCTCTAACTCTTCCTTTCTATTTCTATTGATTATTAGTCTGCAATTTATAATTTCCCGCATAACATATTTTCATAAACCCACTATTTTTCCTTGATAAATAGATCACGAGAACACGCGAGTTGACCGTTCCCTGTGGATACGATACTCTACTTACTATTATACTGCTGGAGTTTTGGTTCGCTTGCCAGAAACCCATCAATGACTACATGGGATGACATAGAGGAAGAAGAGAGTCAAGATGATGAGTCACCCAATCTATGTTTTATGGTCGATGGTTACTCCTTAGAAGAAGAGGTATATGAGTTTGACTCTGATCTCTCTTTTAACAAGCGTAAGTCAACTTTTGAAAACCTTCTCTATGATTCAAATCTTCTGGCTTCAAAAAGTTCTTTATTAAAATCTTAGCTCAACACAGCTCTGGAAAAGATCAATATCTTGAAAAAGAAAATAAAGATTCGAATTACAAAATGCCAGTCTCATGTTGTCTCACATGAAGCTGTCTGAACGTATCAAAGCTCAGACTTAAGCTTAAGCTGAGCTGGAATCAAAGAAATTGTTTGAAGAAAACCAAAAATTTAAATGTCAAAATAGAACTCTCGTAGATGATCTAGCTAAGTTTGTAAAAGGCACAAAAAACCTTGAGAGATTGATTAGATCTCAAAAAGGAATTTTTTACAAAGATGGATTAGGCTATGACAAGTCTACTATTGAGGTTTGGTATAAGAATTTCTTCATTCTAGCAAAAAAGCGTAAAAAAAGATGTTCATGTTGTATTAAGATTGGCCATGAGACCTCAGATTGCTACATGAGACAAGTAGCAGTTAAGAGCAAGGTATCTAACCACATAGGACCCAAATACAAGTGGGTACCTAAAGCAAAACCTCAATGTGTTGTAGACTTGCCTGACAGTGGGTGCTCAAGGCACATGACAGGAGACAAAATCAAGTTCTCAACACTTGAAGAGAAAGCTTCTGAAGGTGTCTCATTTGGAGACCAAGGTAGTCAAAATCGCGATTAAGATCGTAAAATTGCCGATTTTACGATCTTTTCGCACATGAACGATCCTGTGCCTATGAAAGATCGGAGACGGAGGCAAATCGTGAAATCGCCGTTGAAGATCGTAAAGTCGGTGGGATCGTGCGATCCCACTAATCAAGCTGACCCGAATTTTTGACGACCCGCTTCTCTGACCCGCGCGATTGACCCGGTTTGGAGTTGAAAAAAACCCTAATCAGGTTCGATTTCCTCCTCATTTCTTCCTCTCCTCCTTTGCGAATACGGTGCACAACCATCTCTCCCTCCCTTGCTTCCTCTGCAACTGCGACCCCCCCCTCTCTCTTGCTTCCTCTGCAACTGCGAATCCCTCTCTCTCTTGCTTCCTCTGCAACTGCGAACCTCTCTCTCTCTTGCTTCCTCTGCAACTGCGAATTGCACTCTGCTTCTGTTGGGTGCTCTCTGTTTTTGCTGGTACTTGGGTGTTGCACTGCTGCGAACTGCACTCTCCGTTTAGAAGTTGATTAGTTTTTGAGTTTTACTTTTTTTTTTCAAATTTTTTTTAAGTTTGCCTCTGTTTAGAAGTTGATTAGTTTTTAAGTTTTAATTTTTTTTGTCAAAGTTTTTTTTTATGTTTTTAAATTTTATGTATTTGGCACATTGTTTAAGACTTGTAGTTTGGTATTTTAGATTTATGTTATTATATTAAAACTTGGTTTACATTTTGAATTTAAGTTTACGAAGAGTTTATTAGAATTTGAAGGGTTTATTTTTTTATTATGCTATTTTGTATGTATAAATATATATAAATTTATATTCATACAACATACACACACATATATATATGAATTAAGTACTTTTGTAGGATCTTACGATCCGTGTTTTGATCCCACAATTTACAATCTTTGGACCCCTTCCCGATCTTGAGTAAGATCTCGATCTTAACTACCTTGTTGGAGACAACAACAAAGCTCAGATTAAGGGTATAGGTAAAATTGGTAAGACAAACTCAACTCAGATTAAGAATGTATATTTTGTTGAAGGTTTGAAACATAATCTTCTTAGTATTAGCCAATTACGTGATAATGGTTATCATGTTAATTTCCAACCTACTTTTTGTGAGATCAGAGTCTAAGACTGGGAAAACCATTTTTTCTGGAAGACGAAACAAAAATCTTTACTCAATCTCACATGAGAACCTATCTGATCTCACTTGTCTAGTGTCTCATGACAATGAAAAATGGCTTTGGCATAAAAGATTTGGACACATTAACATGAGAACCATAGGTCAACTTGAAAGCCAGTCTCTTGTCAAAGGATTACCAAAAATCAGGTTTGACAAAGATATGATTTGTGAGTCTTGCATAAGAAGCAAACATGCTAAATCTAGTTTAAAACCTAAGACTCATGTAAGTACCACCGGACCTCTTGAAATGCTCCATATTAATTTATTTGGCCCTACTAAGACTACCGGTCTTAGTGGTAAAAAATATGGATTTGTAATAGTGGATGACTTCTCAAGATTTACTTGGGTTCTATTCCTGTATCAGATGGATGAATCTTATGAAAATTTCAAATTATTTTGCAAAAAGGTACAATCTGAGAAAGGATATGGAATTGGTACTATAAGAAGTGACCATGGAGGAGAAGTTGAGAATGCCGAATTCAAAAACTTCTTTGATAAAAATGACATAAGTCACAACTTCTGTTGTCCTAGAACAACTCAACAAAATGGTGTAGTTGAAAGGAAGAATAGAACTCTCCAAGAGATGGCAAGGACTTTGTTATGTGACTCTGGAGTTGAGAAATACTTTTGGGCAGAGGCTGTGAATACCTCTTGCTACATCATCAACAGAGTTACCATAAGGAAGATTCTAAATAAAACTCCTTATGAATTATGGAAAGGGAGAAAACCTTCTATTTCTTACTTTCATGTGTTTGGATGTGAATGTTATATTCTTAACACAAGATTTGCAGGGAAAATTTGACACAAAGTCTGACAAAGGAAATTTTCTTGGTTATTCACTTACATCCAAAGCTTACCGTGTTTATAATCTGAAAACTAAAATTATTGAAGAGTCTATGCATGTAGTGTTCAATGAGATACAGGGGATCCCATAAAAGAGACTAGAAGAATAAATAGAAGAAATGATGGGGGACTTGAAAATCGCAAACAGAGAAGTGAAGAAAAGGAAAGACACTACCTGGAGCAAAAAGATATAAGGTCATCTCAGACTGAACTAAGAAGGGGATCTCAGACTGACCTTATACGGAGCTAAACTGGAAAACTCAGACTGAGACTGAGGATCACTTTCAAATAGAAGAGAAAAACAAAGATCATGTAGGGAACCACAAGAAATACTAGAAGGGGGGTTGAATAGTGTTTTGAAAATTTAAGCGTATTTTGGAAACCTTTTCTTAAAAGCGTTTAATTAAACCTTCATAAGTTATTATTGAAAAACTCATTTAGCAATTTTATAAATATTTCAGAGTTGTGCGGAAGCTATAAAAATGAGTTTTCCAGAAACTAGCTTATCACAGTGAAATGCGTAAGCGTTCTGAAATCACTTCGGAAGGTTTAGCAAACCATTTTCAGAAACTTGTTTAAAAACTTATTTTGTTAGGTAAAATATAAAACAAGTTGTTAGAAAATGTTTAGCATTGTTATCTAATAGATTCAGTTATTTGCTTGAAACTGAGTTATTAGAAACATTACTAAGCCACTTCAAAAAGTTGGTTGAAAACAAATTTTTTTACATGATTTATTTAACAAATCAAGTTTTGTTGCGTTGATTGTAAGATTACTTTTCAAACCCTTCCCTATGTTAGAAATAAACAAGTAAATAACTGAACGTAAAGAGTTAAGGGTAGAGAGAAATTTACAGATGAAATTTATATTGGTTCACCCACTAACACAATGAGCTACATGCAGTCCTAGGATGAACCACTACTGGCCTTTTCACTATCTGAACACAGATACAAGTATTATTTTGTACACAGCCTCTTCAGGCGTAACCGAGTATTCTTTGCACACCTGGCCTCTCCAGGCCTGATAAGTATTCTTTCATTTTCAACTGCCTCTCCAGGCAACTCATGTAGTATTTTTTTACAAACAAGCCTCTCCAGGCTCAACAAAGTATTCTTTCCACACTTGGCCTCTCCAGGCCCGATAAGTGTTCTTTCATTTTCAACTGCCTCTCCAAGCAACTCAAGCAGTATTCTTTACTTTTCAACTGCCTCTCCAGGCAACTCATGCAGTATTCTTTTACAGACAAGCCTCTCCAGGCTCAACCAAGTATTCTTTTCTATCAAGCCTCTCCAGGCTCTATAGAGTATTATTTCTTCCTCCAAGCCTCTCCAGGCTCTCAAGAGTATTCTTTCTTCCACCAAGCCTCTCCAGGCTCTCCAGAGTATTATTTCATTCCCAAGCCTCTCCAGGCTCTTCAGACACTCAAGGTGTTTACATTTAATCATATGTTTAAGTTTCCTAGAAACTTAAACTACAATTTTCCTGTACTAAGGGATTACTGAGTACTACTCAGGATATAAAAATGAATTCTAAGTACAAGGAATGACAGAGATACAAATGTATAAATTTAAGCTCTAATTCATCTCTGTTGGTTCAGAAGGTTGGCTGGATATATTCTGTATTGAGCTTTGCCAATCTCTTCTGTGGAGGTTGATGACATGCCATGGTGAAGGATAGAAATTAGGAATGCATGGCTGCCTTACTTTGTCGAAGCCTTATGAATATGTAATTTTAGATTCAAGGCCGACTTTCTTCTGTTTTCATTTTCTGTCTTTTTCAACCTCTTCCTCTCTGATTGTCCTCTGACGACGACCACACCTTCAAACTCATACTTGAGGCTATTTATATGTTCTGATAAAATATAACCATTGAAGGTTGCTTGGTTACCTTTGAGAAGAGATGATTGATGCTCTTAGAGCCATTGTGAAATAACTTCTTCTCTGGTAGCTTCTGACTTTAAGCAGATTAGGTGTGTAGATGAATTAGTTCTGACACACTGCAGGTAATATACTAATCTTGCTTTTGTCTGAGAGATTTTCCTTGATCTTCAGCAAGTTGATATTCTCTTCTTCTTCTTCTTCTTCTTCCTTTCTCTTTCATTCTTGTGAGTGTAAGGAGATAGGATATAAAGATCCGTTAAACTTTCTCCTTTTTGCCCGTTGTGAGTTCGCTTCTTAGCTCCTGAGAAATAGGGCATAGTAGGTGTGTAGAGATAGATATTCTTCTGACACCTAGCTGTCTTGCTCACATATATTCTTCGAGAGTGTAATTTCTTCTTCAGCAGGTTTGATTAACTCTCTATCCTTTTCTTTCATTGTATGAAGTCTGTGGCTAGAATAGAGATGATTTTTAGCCGTTGTGCTTCTTCTTTATCCACAGTGAAATATAGCTTTTCTTCTTGAAAAGACTTCAGACTTCTGATGGCGTGTTGCAGAGTTTGTGTAGTGATAGGTGTACAGTCGCGCTAACCTATTCCTGATGCTATTTGCTTTTCTGCCATATTCTCCTTTCTTTTCTTTCTCGAACAATGCTTCTTGGAATAAGGAAAATAGTTTTTGCTACTATTTCCTTTCTGGATGAAGGCATAAGACATTTAGACAATTTTCTAGGCTTTGATCAAATGGTCTTTGTTTATCATGAGACTTCTCGACGTTGGAGATTTTTCCACGTAGTCAGAGAGTTGAGAGTCTTCAAATCTTCAGAATGTTGTATGACGTGCCAGGCTTCTTCTTCTTCAGATAGATTGAAATGCCAAGTCGCTGCGTTAATAGAGTATGTGTTCAACAGGTTCATTCTTTATCATGCTGATAAGTGAAAAATATATGATAAATTAGAGTACTTTTTAGTTCACTTATCAAGGGTAAAATGGTATTTATGCCTCTAATTTATCCCTTTTTATTAATAATTTAATAAATTGTACTTACTTATCTTGAATTTGAATTTGATGCTATTTTAATATAAATATTGCTGATTTTTGCAGAATATTGCAAAGATTTGATTTGGAGAGAAGATAACATTAATTGGGGGAGATAATTTGCAAGATTTGAAGTTTAATTGAGGACAATTAATGAAGATATTAGCTGCAATTAAACAAGGATTTTGCAGACAACCTTCCCCTTTAAATTCAAGATACGCAATAAATACAAGATTTCATCAAGAAAAAGGGAAACAAGGAAAGACAATCAATCGAAACCAGTGTCGGGAAGAAATCAACTTAAAAAGAGAAAGCATGAAGGTTGCAGGCTCGAGTTGGCCGCTTCACCCTGCGCTGTAGCGCAAGGTGAAGCGCAACAAAAATACATTCTGACATCTGCGCTTCAACACGCGTTGTAGTGCAGGTTGAAGCGCAGAACTCGTAACTTGCTCTGTTTCCATAATTCAATTAGATTTCTTCCTAGTTTCCTTTGTCTTTCCTTAGCCTATAAATAGGGCCTTCTTGTACCAGATCAGGTGTGCAATTCGAATGCAATTCATGTGTAATTACAGTAGAATTCACCATGTTTAGTTTTAGAAAAGAAAAGACGAAGCGCTGCACAAGGATTGAAGAAGGTGACAGATTCTTCGATGGTTTGTATGGCTACCATGCGTAGCTAACTCTCCAGTAGGATTGAATGTAGTTGATTCTATCCCCAAGTGTATGTAAACTCTATTTTATTGTTTATGATTCCCTATCTTGTAATTTCGGTACTTTTACGCCGTTCTTAATGCATTACTTCCATGCGTGCGCCGAAGTCGTAGGCTAGTGCTCTGGATACAAAAAGTGGAACTCCAGCTAGTATTAGAGTTTAGGGGAGCCTCACACAAAGGGAACCTAACCTCCGATTGCTAAAAGTACTTGCTAGTCATATTGGAATATAGGCGGGATCTAGGGATTGACGGGGTAGTGACATTCCCTGATTGAAGAGCGTTTATAGGAAGGTATGGTTAGTTGATAGTAACATAATTGAAAGTTAATTGTATGTGAGGGATAAACGGGATCTCGTGATCGAGGGGGTAGTGACAGCTCCTGATTGAAGAGAATTTATAGGGAAGTACAATTAATGGACAATTCAAACAAATGAAACAATAATTAAGTAATTAAGAGCTTAATGAGCCGAGGGTAATTTGTCGCTTGAGAGAGCCCACATGAATTATTCTTGAGTGGTAGGCTATTGGTAACTCGAGGTTTTATCAATTCAGTTTGGCTAAGTCATTACAAGAATATAGTCATAAATAATAAATAGTTTTTACATACACGAAGGGTGCGATGATACAAAGTTCAATCCCAGTCCAAGTATAGTGCTCTCAACTCTTCCTTTTTATTGCTATTATTTATTATTTCTGAAATTTATATTTTCTGCACCATTTATTCTCACAAATCCATTATTCCCACTTGGTAAATAGATCACAAGTACACGCGAATTGACCGTTCTCTGTGGATACGATACTCTTACTTACTATTATACTGCTGGACTTTTGGCTCGCTTGCCAGAATTCCATCACATGTACAAACTTTCAGAGAGTTGAGTTGCTCCAGCATAGATTGATTATTCTTCACCCTTCTTCTCCAGATTGCTTCTTCTAGATTTGCTTCCTCTATTCTCCATATTGTTGCTTCTTGGTTCTTCCTTGTTCTTGATGATCTCCCTTGAGCTTGATTCTGACTTTCATAGGTTGAATGATTCAGCATGTTGACTTCTTCACTTATAATGATTGCTTTAGCATGTTGAACTTTTCAGCAGGTTGATCAATTCTTCAGATAGTTTGCTGCATTGTTCTTCTTTTTAGTCTGTTGCTTCTTCCTCTGCTTCTTGATTAATTTAGGCTTTTCCTCTGGTGTAGCAAGTTGATCTTCTTCAGAGAGTTGCTTCACTGCTTTGCTCCTTTTCTTTTGGTATGTTGTTCTTTGTCTGTATGTTGTTCCTTTGCTTCTACATGATTCCTTTCTTCATTTCTTCTTGCTCAGATTTGCTTCATCTTTCTTTGGATTTCCTCCTTAGCTGTCTGCTTGTCTTCTTCCTTTTCCGTCTTCTTGTCTTCTTTCTTTGCTGTCTTCTTTTCTTTAGAAGGATGCTTCAACTTATTACCTGAAACACAAAATAATACCTTTCTCAGTAGAACCTGTCTTATACAATCTAATTTGTTAATCATTAAAACCTAAGGATAATGAGTCTTAAGCTTAATTTAAATATTTAAATTAATTCTGAGACTCAACATTCTCCCCTTTTTTAATGATGACAAATTAGATATATCTAACAAAATATACGAAAGAAATTAAAGATGATTTATTCATTATGAAAGATTAAAGTTTGATTAAGGTTTGAACTCTTAACTTTTTCTTTTTAGATAACTCCCCCTATCTATATTACTCCCTCTGAGGAAAATATTTTTCTACTTATTTCTCCCCTTTTAATTATGTTTTATTATCAGAGATGATTTTTGAACTTCTCTTTTATTAAAGATACATTATTTAATCCAGATTACTATCCAGTTATATTTTTCCCACTTTGTTGTTATATTCTTTTTAGATTTCTTTTATCTCTGAATCTCTTTAGATTCTTTAGATTATTTCTTTCTTCTATTAACTTTCTTTCTTCTCTTAACTTTCTTAACTATGTTGTTTTGTTAGTTATATATTTCTCCCCCTTTTGTCATTATTTAAAAAGGGATTGTCAATAAGAAGATTTTAAGCAAAGTTTTATCATAGTTTTAAACCAACTGTAAATTTAATCGGATTAAGAGTTGGAGCAGATTTTAAAGAATGTTTTATATCAACTGTAACAGATTTTAAGAGAATTATTTTAACACAAAAGAAGGATATAAACTGTAAGTGTATTCATAATAACTTAAGAAAGATTAAAACTTTAACAGTTATAAACAAATTTTGAGAAGAATATTACGAAGATGAACAATCTTCAGAAAACATTTTATAACCAGAATCGTATATATAAACACACAAACACAAACAAACTTTTTCATAAAAATAATTTGAAAATATTTACAAATATAAGAAAATACATAGATCAACGATAATGAGCTTCTTCTAGACAAGGGGCCTCCACTGTCCATTTTAAGTCGTAGCTCCTTTCTCAGCCTTCCATCTTCTCAGTATTGCTTTCTGAACCTTATTGGCTTTTCAACCAAATACTCTCTGCACTTGGTCTTTTTCTTCATCAGGCTCGTGGGGAATCTCTTCTGCCTACACAAACATTCCACCATCAGTCCTTGCAACAACTGAAGTCGCTTTAAGGAGACAGTGTAGTCTGTGACTGCACGTACCTTCAATGGGCACACCATGGTGCAGCCGGATCTTCAGATCAGAAGGTTAAGCAAAATCTTATGGTTAATTGTTCCACAACATCTTGATCACAACATGCAGAAAGATCCAAGGAACATTAAGTTTCTCCTTTTGAAGAAGAATGATGGTGCAAGCACCAATTAATGTTCCTTTCGCTTTTACACCGAGCACCCATCTCGGATTAGCAGTGTTAAAGAGATTTTCTTGCCCCATTCCTTGAGCTTTCGGATAGACTCCTCTCTTTTCAACTCTTTCTTTCATAGGCTTCACAATCACATGAACACTGGCTTCATCTCTTCTTAGAAGGTGAGATAAGTTTGTTGAGATGAAGTTATCATGAGAGTTCTTGCATTTATAAAGACCTTGAGTGATGTGACTAAAGAGAGGGGCAGAGAGAGATATTTAAATCTTTTGGTTGAGTTTTTTACGCAATATTCATCAGTTCAGATAACCTTTACTGGTGACAGAAGTAGACTTAGCACAGTCATATGGAGAAGTACATCGTGTAGAAAGGAATGGACAAATGGAACATCAATAGTCTTGAGAGAACTCAATTATCATTGACACGGTTAAAAACGGAAAAATAATATATATATATATATGTGTGTGTGTGTGTGTGTGTGTGTGTGTGTGTGTTCTCAATGAGACTTGTCTTTTCAAATACTATTGAATATAGTTTTTTTATCAAGGAAGTACTAAGCGACAAACAACCTTTACAAATTTAGTATTATCAGTTCAGATGCTTTGCTGATTTTGTAGGGTTTTTATCTGCTGAGACTTAATATTATTATCTTCAATAATTATTTTGTTGTTTCTATTTTGAGTGCTTCTTTTCTCTTTTTAGATATGTATTAATTAAAACAAGGAAATTTATAATATGAACTTTTAAGACATAAAGGAACATGTTTATGTTTAAAACGGGAAAAAGAAAAAAAATGAAATGTATTAGAATGCAGGAAATAGAAGTGCATAAACAAAAGAAACAATTTAAACAAATCATCAAAATTAAGATTAAAATAATGTTTTATGCAAGGAAGATTAGGAAGATTGGCTATCAATGAATCCATCATTCTCATCGGTCCCCTTCTCTTCTTGCAGTCTCCTTAACGCCCTCTGAGTCCTTTCAAGGTCTAGGCGAAGAACGGTGTTCTCCATCTTTAGCCTTTTGACTTCAGTATGCTCCAAGGATTGTCTTCTTCTTCTTTCATCATTTTGATCACCAATCCTGAAGATGCCGAGGCGCTTGTGATCATACAGGTTTTCAAGAGGAATATCATTTTCGGCAAGAATCCTCATGATCACAGTATTATGAGGCAGGATGTTGGGATTCTCTTGTTCTCTTCTGGTCATACTGTAGAAGATGATCCAAGGTAGATTTATCTTCTTCTTTTGAAGAAGGTTGATAACAAAAAATCTTTCTACCATGGAGAGATGGTTATCTCCCATACTTGGAATCACACAGTGCTTTAAGATTTTGAAGAGAATTTTGCAAATATTCTTCATCCCTTGTTCCTCATAAATCAGCAAGTTTAACTTTCCTGACCCGCCATTGAACTGTTCCCAGATGGATGTGAACTTTTCTCCTTCATTTTTAACTCCAAGAGCCTTTCTCAGAGAGTTGGTATCTATTAAGATTTTACGACTCATCACTTGGGACTTCGTAGAGATTTTTCTTGGTTCCTCCACCACTTTCAGGGTACTCCAGAATTCTCGTACGCTTGCCTCATGCCATTTGCAATCAATGGCTTCAAAGAATGGTAGCCATCCAGCGCTTTCAAACATTTCATAAATATTGTGTCCTTCTTCTGAAAGACTCTTGAAGTCCAAAAATTGAGTTTGAAAGATGATAGGATAGGAAGACATGAAAATGAGTAGGTAGAGAAGAAAAATTCTTTGAAGGTATTGGGAGGAATTAGGATCTTGGGATAACTATAGAGAGGTTGTAGAGGGATCGAGATGAGGTAGAACTACTTCTCATGTCCTGAATTTATAGCCTTAGATAGCCTTTAATGATGGTATTTGCAACGCCGTTATAGGAGAACGTGCGTCGTGCAACCGATAGTTGAAGAGTCGTCTCCCTTAATAATCCATGTCATTAACACTTAAAGTTAAAAAAACTTTTGAGATTTTAATTTTTCAAATTGTTCATTGTTCAAAATTGTTTTTAATAAATCAAAAAATGATTTGTAATTAAGAAATATTTTCAGCAAGTAAACACATTTCTAATCAGAGCATTTATTTTTCATGTACCAAGGACTATATGCATTTTTCAGAATATTCATATATGTATATCACATAATGCATATAGGTAGAGATAGGAAATATGTTACCAAAAGGAATTTGAATTGAGAGTGCTTTCCTCTTCTCTTTATGCCCTTCTGAATGATCCTTCAGCAGCTTGAATAATGAGTTTTAAGAGAATATTCTCTTTTCTCATTCATCTATCCATTTGATCGCAGAGTTGCTTCAGCTTGATGAGGTTTCCATCTTCTGAGGATCTACTCCTTCAGCATTGTTAGATGCTCAACCCGAAGGTGATCTCTGATACCAATTGTAGGGAACCACAAGAAACACTAGACGGGGGGTTGAATAGTGTTTTGAAAATTTAAGCGTATTTTGGAAAACTTTTCTTAAAAGCATTTAATTAAACTTTCGTAAGTTATTATTGAAAAACTCATTTAGCAATTTTATAAATATTTCAGAGTTGTGCGGAAGCTATAAGAATGAGTTTTCCAGAAACTAGCTTATCACAGTGAAATGCGTAAGCGTTCTGAAATCACTTCGGAAGGTTTAATAAACCATTTTCAGAAACTTGTTTAAAAACTTATTTTGTTAAATAAAATATAAAACAAGTTGTTAGAAAATGTTTGGCACTGTTATCTAATAGATTCAGTTACTTGCTTGAAACAGAGTTATTAGAAACATTACTAAGCCACTTCAGAAAGTTGGTTGAAAACAATTTTTTTTTACATGATTTATTTAACAAATCAAGTTTTGTTGCGTTGATTGTAAGATTACTTTTCAAACCCTTCCCTATGTTAGAAATAAACAAGTAAATAACTGAACGTAAAGAGTTAAGGGTAGAGAGAAATTTACACACAAAATTTATATTGGTTCACCCACTAACACAGTGAGCTACATCCAGTCCCAGGGCAAACCACCACTGGCCTTTTCACTATCTGAACACAGATACAAGTATTATTTTGCATACGACCTCTTCAGGCGTAACCGAGTATTCTTTGCACACTTGGCCTCTCCAGGACCAATAAGTATTCTTTCATTTTCAACTGCCTCTCCAGGCAACTCATGCAGTATTCTTTTACAGACAAGCCTCTCCAGGCTCAACCAAGTATTCTTTCCACACTCTGCATCTCCAGGCCCGATAAGTATTCTTTCATTTTCAACTGCCTCTCCAGGCAACTCAAGCAGTATTCTTTACTTTTCAACTGCCTCTCCAAGCAACTCATGCAGTATTCTTTTACAGACAAGCCTCTCCAGGCTCAACCAAGTATTCTTTTCTATCAAGCCTTGCCAGGCTCTACAGAGTATTCTTTCTTCCTCCAAGCCTCTCCTGGCTCTCAAGAGTATTCTTTCTTCCACCAAGCCTCTCCAGGCTCTCCAGAGTATTATTTCATTCCTAAGCCTCTCCAGGCTCTTCAAACACTCAAGGTGTTTACATTTAAGCATATGTTTAAGTTTCCTAGAAACTTAAACTACAATTTTCCTGTACTAAGGGATTACTAAGTATTACTCAGGATATAAAAATGAATTCTAAGTACAAGGAATGACAGAGATACAAATATATAAATTTAAGCTCTAATTCATCTCTGTTGGTTTAGAAGGTTGGCTGGATATATTCTGTATTGAGCTTTGCCAATCTCTTTTGTGGAGGTTGATGACATGCCACGGTGATGGATAGAAATTAGGAATGCATGGCTGCCTTACTTTGTCGAAGCCTTATGAATATGTCATTTTAGATTCAAGTCCGACTTTCTTCTCTTTTTATTTTCTTTCTTTTTCAACCTCTTCCTCTCTGATTGTCCTCTGACGATGACCACACGTTCAAATTCATACTTGAGGCTATTTATATGTTCTGATAAAATATAGTCGTTGAAGGTTGCTTGGTTACCATTGAGAAGAGATGATTGATCCTCTTAGAGCCGTTGTGAAATAACTTCTTCTCTGGTAGCTTCTGACCTTAAGCAGATTAGGTGTGTAGATGAATTAGTTCTGATACACTGCAGGTAATATACTAATCTTGCTTTTGTCTGAGAGATTTTCCTTGATCTTCAACAGGCTGATATTCTCTCTCTTCTTCTTCTTCTTCCTTTCTCTTTCTTCTTCTTTCTTTCTCTTTCATTCTTGTGAGTGTAAGGAAATAGGATATAAAGATCCGTTAGACTTTATCCTTTTTGCCTGTTGTGAGTTAGCTTCTTAGCTCCTAAGAAATAGGGCATAATAGGTGTGTAGAGATAGATATTGTTCTGACACGTAGCCATCTTGCTCACATATATTCGTCGAGAGTGTAATTTATTCTTTAACAGGTTTGATTAACTCTCTCTCCTTTTCTTTCACTGTATGAAGTCTGTGGCTAGAATAAAGATTATTTTTAGTCGTTGTGCGTCTTCTTTATCCACAGTGAAATATAGCTTTTCTTCTTGAAAAGACTTCTGACTTCTGATGGCGTGTTGCAGAGTTTGTGCAGTGATAGGTGTACAGCCGCGCTGACCTATTCCTGACGCTATTTGCTTTTCTGCCATATTCTCCTTTCTTTTCTTTCTCGAAAAGTGCATCTTGGAATAAGGAAAATAGCTTTTGCTACTATTTCCTTTCTCGATGAAGGCATAAGACATTTAGACAATTTTCTAGTCTTTGATCAGATGGTCTTTGTCTATCATGAGACTTCTCGACGTTGGAGATTTGTCCATGTAGTCAGAGAGTTGAGAGTCTTCAAATCTTCATAATGTTGTATGACGTGTCAGGCTTCTTCTTCTTCAGATAGATTGGAATGCCATGTCACTGCGTTCATAGAGTATGTGTTCAGCAGGTTCATTCTTTATCATGCACATACTTTCAGAGAGTTGAGTTACTCTAGCATAGATTGATTATTCTTCACCCTTCTTCTCCAGATTGCTTCTTCTAGATTTGCTTCCTCTATTCTCCATATTGTTGCTTCTTGGTTCTTCCTTGTTCTTGATGATCTCCCTTGAGCTTGATTTTGACTTTCGTAGGTTGAATGATTCAACATGTTGACTTCTTCACTTATAATGATTGCTTCTGCATGTTGGTCAATCTAGCATGTTGAACTTTTCAACAGGTTGATCATTTCTTCAGATAGTTTGCTGTATTGTTCTTCTTTTTAGTCTGTTGCTTCTTCCTCTGCTTCTTGATTTATTTAGGCTTTTCCTATGGTGTAGCAAGTTGATCTTTTTCAGAGAGTTGCTTCACTGCTTTGCTCCTTTTCTCTTGGTATGTTGTTCTTCTTCTGTATGTTGTTCCTTTGCTTCTACATGATTCCTTTCTTCATTTCTTCTTGCTCAAATTTGCTTCATCTTTATTTGGATTTCCTCCTTAGTTGTCTGCTTGTCTTCTTCCTTTGTTGTCTTCTTATCTTCTTCCTTTGCTGTCTTCTTTTCTTCAGAATGATGCTTCAACTTATTACTTGAAACACAAAACAATACCTTTCTCAGTAGAACTTGTCTTATACAATCTAATTTGTTAATCATTAAAACCTAAGGATAATGAGTCCTAAACTTAATTTAAATACTTAAATTAATTCTGAGACTCAACAAATCAGACTAAGATGGATCCAGTAAGCTAAACTATACCTAATACTCAACATGAGCATGCCTCTGAGATGCCCAGAAGCTAGGGATTGGTCAGGTTTCATCCAAGAGATCAAATCATTGGAGAGACCTCAGATAGAGTTAGAACAAGATCATCTTTCAAAAATGCTGAAAATATGATGGCTCTCTTATTTGAAAGAGAGCCTAAGGACATCCAAGAAGCCTTAAATGATGAGTCATGGGTCAAAGCAATGGAAGAAGAGCTCAGCCAATTTGATAAAAGAAAAGTCTGGGATCTGGTTCCTCCTTCTTCTCATTAATCCATAATTGGTACTAGATAGGTGTATCGCAAAAAGTTTAATGAGAAAAGAAAAGTCATGAGAAACAAGGTAGGACTAGTGGCTCAAGGGTATAATCAACAATAAAGGATTGATTATGATGAGACATTTGCTCTAGTGGCAAGACTTGGAGCCATAAGGATACTCCTGGCCTTTGACTCTCATAAGAACTTCATGCTCTATCAAATGGATGTAAAGAGCGCCTTCTTAAATGGAGTAATAGAAGAAGAAGTCTATGTGAGACAACCCCTTGGGTTTGAAAACCCAAAACACCCTGAGTTCGTGCTAAGACTGAGAAAAGCTTTGTATGAACTCAAGCAAGCACCCAGAGCTTGGTATGACAGACTGAGCTCATTCCTTGTTGACAATGGGTTCTCTAGAGGTCAGATTGACACAACTTTGTTCAAAAGGGAGTATAATAAAAACTTATTAATTGTTCAAATATATGTAGATGATATTATTTTTGGTTCAACTAATGAATCTCTTTGTCAAGAATTCTCAAGTCTCATCTAGGGTGAGTTTGAGATGAGTATGATGGGTGAGTTAAGATTCTTTCTTGGCTTACAAATTAAGCAACAATCAAATGACATCTTCATACATCAAGAGAAGTATGCAAGAGATCTATTGAAGAAATTCAAGATGAATGATTCTAAGCCAATGAAAACACCTATGCATCCATCAACTCAGATTGACAAAGATGAGCAAGGTAAGTCAGTGTCAGATAAGCTGTACAGAGGTATGATTGGATCTCTCATGTATTTAACTACCAGTAGGCCTGATATTAAATATGTTGTGGGTATACCAATCTGACCCAAAAGAGTCTCACGTCTCTATTGTTAATAGAATTTTTAGATATTTAATTGGAACCACTAAGTTTGGTCTTTGAGTATGAAAAAGGTACTGGATTTGATCTCACAGGATACAGTGATACGGACTTTGCTGGAGACAAGATGAATAGGAAGAGCACAAGTGGAACATGCCATTTCCTTGGAAAGAGTCTTGTCTCATGGTCATGCAAAAAGCAAAACACAATAGCACTTTCAACAACTGAAGCTAAGTATGTCTCAACTGCAGCTTGCTGTACTCAAATCCTATGGATTAAATCTCAGATGCTGGATTATGCTATAAGGTACTCAAAAGTTCCATGATAACATAAGTTCAATAAACTTGGAAAAAATCCAATTCATCATTCAAGATCAAAGCATATTGATATTAAGCACCATTTTATTAGAGACCATGTTCAAAAAGGAAACATTGAACTTATTTTTATTAAGACAAAGAGTCAGCTTGCTGACATCTTTACTAAGCCTCTTGTTGAAGATAGGTTTAATTATATCATTAATCTTTTAAACATGCGTGCGTATGAGTGAATGTTTTTTTTTTAAATTTTAATATGGTAAGGAACTGAGACTGGGACTATGTCCAGATCTGAGACTGAGCTCAGACCTAAGACCCAGTCTTGGATAAAGCTGAGATGAGACCAAGATTGGGTCTAAGATCAGAAGTTGAAACGATTAAAGAGGCGTTAATAACCGTCTCTGAGCCACTGACCACTAACGACTAGTTGCGCAGAACGGTTACCAGGCAAAGCGCCCCACTAGCCGTTGCATTTAAAAGGCTCCCCAATCGCTCAACCGCCTCTCACTTTTCACGAAGTTATTATTCTCTCTCTCTCATTTCATCTTTTTTTCTATAAAAGGAAAAGTTCTTCAAGCACTCCTTACTAATGCGTATCAAAATCCCTGTTATCAAACTCCCTTCTTCTCATCACTCTTCATCTTCTTCATCTCCAGAACTAAGTATGTAATCTAATTCAAGTGAATCAATGGGTTCCTTAGCCTCAAGCCAAAAGAGGTTGACTCGCTCTCCTACCCCTTAACCAAGCAGTGGATCTGAGTATACCCAGACCCTATCTCAACCATCCTCTTAGACAAAATACACCTCCTCCCTAAAAACCAAATCCCCATTCTCACACAAGAAGAGATCATCGTCTAGGAAATCAATTAGAATAACCTCAAATGTGGTCAAGATCTCTGCACCCAAGAAGCCAAGATCACCAGTTCATATGGATCTTACTATTCCCTCATCTTTTGTGAAAGGAAAAGGAAAACTTGGCGAAGGCCGCAAGAGTAAGAAGTTGTCTTTCTAGTCTGACTTGTTTGAAAATGAAGCTATTGCGAGCAAGTTCATGGGAAGATTCCGGGAAAGAAAGATAGTCATTGGGAGAGTTATTCTCCCTAAGGAACTAAGGCAAGCAAACTGGGAAATTGTCCCATATCTCAAAAAGCAAGGATGGGAAGCCTACTTGAGCATGTCTGAGCCTGTCTACCCCAAGCTTACCAGAGCATTTTATGCCTCATGTACTACTATGAAAGGAGCATCTGAAGGCCTACCTCACGTTGTGGCAAATCTCAAGGGGATTCACATGGAGCTAACTGAAGAGGTGCCTGGAGCCATAATATAAGCACCGGTTGCTGGGAATATGATCTATAATGAGAAGCAGTGGTGGAAACTCCTTGTCATCACTGCTGAGAACATTGGCTCATCTCTCTTCAGTCAGGCTGAGATAAGCTTCTCTGCCTCTGCTCTTAACCCTTTTGGACGCTTTCTTTTCTAATTGGTTGTCAAATCCATCATCCCAAGGGCTGGGACGTTTGAAAAAATGTATGCAATAGACTTGATGGTCATGTACCATCTCAAACATGGGATTGCGTTGAACCTCCCTTATCTGATACTCAAGCACATGGAACACGGGTTCAACAATGCAAAGATGACTTCCTCCATCCCATTCACAATGCTCATTAACAGAATCCTCAAGCACTTCAAGGTAGATCTCTCTGGGGCTGACGAGACTCAGGAGAAGATCTCTCTTACTTTTGAAAATCAAATATCCTTGCCTTGAAGCTTGATGGTAAGTCTATTCCACCCCCTACTTTTACTATACCTTCTGACTCTCCTTCAAAGGTCCCTCCTACAGTTCAAGCATCTCCATCCTCCAAAATGTCATGTCCAGAGGAAGTGACCAAGAAGAAAGACAAGAAAAAGAAAAGAGTGTGTGAGATTCTTGGTGAAGACTCACAGGGCGCAACTGAAGTCTTAAGGAAGAAGAAAAAGAAGCTGAAGAAAGCAAGCACTTCTGCTGCCTTGGTTCATTCCGAGCCACAACCCTTAAGGTCAGAACCATCTCAGCCTGTTGAGACTTAAGCTCGTAATGAAGCTCAGACTGAGGATCTCCATGTCTCAACTCCTCAAGTCTAACCACAACCCTCTCCTTCTCATAATCCATCACCCTCTCTCATCACTAAGGTAGTTGCTGAGACTCTTGCAAGTTTGGAAAAAGAAGTCCCTGATGTGACTAGTCCAACTGAGACAGTCTCACCTCCCAAAAAAGAGGAAGAAGCCCTTGAGACTCAAGATAAATGTAAGACCCCTGCCTACTCTCCTCTTACCTACTCTCATCAGACTTCACTCCCTACACCAGGTAAGTTCTTTGTGGATTCACTCTTCCAGTCTCCTCCGCGCTTTGATCAATCAGCACCACCACCTTCTGCACCTGCCCAATCAATTTCCACACATCTATCAGATTCTATCAACACTTTTCTTAATCAGCTTCATAAGGAACAACAACAACAGCAACAAGAGTTTGGTACAAGTCAGCAGAACCTTTAAAGAAAAATATTCAAGGAGCTGAAAAGGCATAAGAGAAGGCAAGATTCCATTCTCAATGGCATGGACATGGTGCTTCAAGCTATAAGAGCTTTAAACGAGTACAATCATCAAATTCACCAACACTTGTCCAATCTGCCTCCTCCTCCTGATGTGCCTCACGCTGTACCAAGACCACCAGAGTCTCCCTTTAGCTCTTCATCCTCCCCAATAGTTTAATGTTTGTGCTTTGATAATGGCAAAAGGGGGAGTAGTTAGGGATTTTAGGGAAACTTAGCTTAGTTGTTTGTTTTTGCTGGCTATGTATGAATTTTAAAATTTTCTTTTGTGATAACAACTATATTTAATTACCTTGATGTAATCTCAGCTTCATCATGATCAATGAATTCACTGTTTCATATATGTCAAAATTCTCTTTATTATTTACTTGAGTTGTGTTTTAATTTTTGGCACTAAATGAAAATCTCAACTTTGGGATCTTAAATGATACATCAAAATTTGAGACTCAGGGGGAGTTAAGACTCAGGGGGAGTTAAAATTCATATTGCTTAAACTTAGATATTTTCTTGCTTGTAAAAATTTTATGGTTTGGCATCATCAAAAAAGGGGAGGTTGTTAAGACAAACTCACTCCTAAGAGTTTTAATGAAATCAAACCATCAAAAGTGTGAAAGCAAAGAAGTATATCTAAGATGTTATGTTTTACTAACTGTGTGCTCAAGTTCTTGCAGCTCTTAGATTCCAACACTGTAGGATAAATTTTTATTGATTAAAAGGCAAGTTGAGACGCAGAATCAAGTTGCATCTAAAAGATGAATACATAAGATTCAAAAGAGAAATGAAGCTAAAATATATAAGAATGAAATTTTGACATCAGAAAATACAATTTGCTTACTCAATGAGACAAGGTCAAATTCTACAAGAACTGAGATAGAAACTAAGACTGAGACAAATAGCCTAGCTGAGACTCAGATGATCAAGTGGTACCTGAGCCTTCAACGTAAGATTCATACTGAGACTCAGATGCATAAGAGACTGAGACCTAGATAAAAAGATAAGATTGAGAAGTTGTAGAAAGAATACTTAGAAGTCTCGAGAGACTCTAGAAAGAGAAAACTCTTTTGTATTAAGCCTGAAGAGACAGATTAAAGAATACTTATATCTTGAAAGAAGATAGTGGAAAATCTCACTGGCGGTGAGGATTGGATGTAGCCCAAACGTTTTTGGGTAAACATATATAGATTTGTTTTGTACTTTTTTTTCCCTAATTTTGTTATCTTTACTATCATACCTAATAAATTCTATCATCTTAATCTCATAAAATTCTTAAAAACACTTTCCTTCTTAAGTTTTATTCTTAATTTTAATTCCTAAGAATATTAGTTTTACACTAAAGGATTCCAAGGTTTATTTTGTTCTTATAACTGCAAAACTAATTTTAAGATAAACCGAGCAACTAACCTCAAAGGATTTATCCAATCAGATTGTACTTACATGCGTTTCATCAAGAACTTTTCTGTATTCCACGTTCTATACTTGAGAAAGAAACAAGAAAAATAAATTTTATTTCAAGGAAGTTTTTAGAAAGGTATCAATTCAACTCCCTTCTTGAGACACAACTAACTTCATCAATATAGGGGTTGTAATCATAAAGGGAACATAATCAATCATTGAGGTACAAGGGTCCTCGATTGACTGAATGAAGGGAGCAAAATCATCATCTGACTTATGATGTGTAGTGCTATATGGTAAAAGAGTGCCTGAGAAAGGTAGAATAAAATTGGTTGATCCTTGCTGAGATACCTAGTAACTCGACATAGACCTATTCATCGTAAACATATCTATTCTATTAATAAAAGCTGAGTCGCGCAACTTGAGCCTGCCATGTTGTGTCTGAAATTGCCACCCGTACTGATTTTTGCCACATCATTTTAATTCAGATGTGTCACCCGGACTCGGATCCTCTCCTGTTTTTTAGAAACGGGAGAAAATCTCGGCCATTTAAAATTTTAAAACATAGAATAAATAAAAATAAAAAATCAGCAGAAAAAATCTTGGCCTTTGGATTTTAACTGCACTCTCTGCAGTACGGGAGAGAATCCCTCCCCTGTGTCACCCTTCTTCTTCATTCAGAACTCTTAAACCCTGTATCTATTCCCCCTAATCTCCACAGCATTCCTTTTCATCCTTGCTATATTCTATTTCCTGGTGCGGCCTTGTCCCGTCAAGATCCCAATAAAAAATCTCCATGTCTTCATCATAAGCGGATCTAGCGAAATCGGTCTTGCCCACGCCAACCGCGCTGCTGCTGAGGGTGGTCGCGTCTCCATCCTCACTGATCGAGGTCGTACCCAATCAAATAATATGAATTAAAATGTAGTGAGGGTTAGATAACCCAAAGTCATCTCTCAAGGAATTCAATAACAATTCAGAATATCAGATTTCAGACCAAAAATTTAGAACCAGAACTTCAGATTGAACTTAAGACAAATTACTTAAGACAGAACTTCAGACAGTCTTAAAACTTCAGACAGTCTTAAGACTTCATACGGTCTTAAGACTTTAGACGATCTTAAGATAGGGATTGTCTTTACAGTGCAGAATTTCAGAACGTAACAGAAAGAGGGGGTTTTTGGTTGTTTGTTTAGAAACAGAGTTTCGCAAGTAAAGAAGAAGGAATAAAACAATGTAAGAAAACAGATTGATTCTCTTGTTCATTCACAATTGGATCCTTCATCGGTTCAAAATACATCGAACTCAATTTCCAGAATAAATTCGAATTAACCGAACAAGCGTCAATTAATTCAACAATAATCTCACTCAAGAACTAAGCGAACTTGCTAAACCAGACTAAGCGTACTGGTGACCAGACTAAGCGTACTGGTATGAGATTTCTAATCCTTTACCTCCTGAATTAAGCAAACAGTTGGTTGTTTAGAATGAAGCAAACTAAACCAGAATTCTTAGTGAAGAACAGAATTGAATCATCAACAAGCGTTCAAATACAACTCAAGATTCAAAACCAGAATTCTAAAGGAGAAGATGAAATTGAATTTACTGCAGAAATTGAGATACGAATTTGAAGAGAAATAAACCTCAGAATCCAATGTGAAATCACTCAAGAATCAATCCTCAGAAGTTTAGTAATCCATAAGAGGAAGAACAGAAAAATGAAAGAAACCGAAGAAGAAGAAGAAAACCTAGAAAAAACAGAGAGAAGGGAGAGCAAGCGTCTCCTTCCTTCAATCCGTCAAAATGAAAAGACGAAAAGTAAAAGTTCTTCTAACAGAATTGTAACAGCTTCTACTTATACAATTCTCCTAAACCACAAGATTAATCCAATGGCAGAGGTAAAATGGGCCTAGACTAACAGGTTTCAGGCCCAAAAGACTAAAACTACTTCAGCAACTACTTAAGAAGCTTGTTGTTCCCGCTCAGCTTCAGACAGCTTTTGAACGTCAACTTTGAATTGAAAACTGCACCTTGTGGCTCAGTGGAATATAGTCATATGACCTATCAAATTAAAGCCCAGGAACGTACCTTTCCAATGCCACTAGAATTACTCAAATCGGACACCTATAGCTCTAGATATCATCAAAATAAGACAGGTAGGTCAAAAGGCTTAAATTTCCGAATTTAAACAACATTTCTAGTTAAAGCCCAATTAAGTCCAATTTGGTAAATCCCAATTAAAACAATGAATTTGATTACAATTATACTCTAAGAAAGCTACAATTGAAGGTGCAAAGTATGTGTGAAATTATGCTCATCACTCACGCTATCGCCGGACAAGCTCGATGATTCCAAGAACACCATCTGCCTCGCACTACGATGTCGTTCCATCATCAGCGGATCCAGCGGCATCGGCCTTGCCCTCGCTCACCGCGCCTCCACTGAGGGCGCCCGCGTCTCCAACCTCGCGCGCTCGCCGGACAAGCTCTACGATAACATGGAATGGACGATTGACGAGGCGGGCCCAATCAACATGCTGCTCCTCAACCACGGGGTGTTCGTCGCACTGGAGCTTGAGAAGATGGAGTTAAGTGAAGTGAAGTTCACAATGGACATGAACATCCTAAAATCTCTCACGATCGTCTCCGGTGATATCTGCGAATGGCTGAAGGCGGCAAAGGCGGCAAACCCACGCTGGTGCAGGGGTACCTGCAGGGACTCCGATGCTTAACGTAAGTAGTGACTCTAACAGAGTAACAATATATGAATCAGAAGAGAAAGAGTACCTGAACCGTCCAGAATCGTGGTTATTTATAGATGAATTTGGGCAGGAGATTCTGTTACGAGTTGTAACTGAATCCGTAAATCTCGGCGTGATGTGCCTGTAAAGGAAGTGGCTTCACGCGCGTAACAAAATATCTCGGAAAGGAAAGATATTTCCGTGGTGAGACATCGGAGTCTCTATGTCGGCAGGAATATCATAGAAGTAATAACCTCGAGGAATCCATCGCGGTTATGCCATCACAACTATGCATCTTTCATGCCGGCAGGACTTTCTCCATGTTGGATGATCCCTTAAAATCCAAAACTCTAGTCGAACGATGTCGGCCAGGAACGTAATAGTACACCAGAACAGTTGCCCCCCAAGTCGGCCATTCTATGATGGAGTGATAGACTTGTATCAGAAACAAAGTCTGACATCAATATTTTCCCGCGCAAAGTCCGTGGTCAAATCCGTGGTGGAAACGTTTGGTTTTCTAAGTAACGGTTATTATTTATTTTAAAACTACTGCCTCTTCAGCTACTGGGGCACGTGTCAAGATCTGGTAGATTGGGCCAAAGGGCTTTTCCCACGCGTGAATCTGAGTTGTTCGATCCCAGGATATATATATGCGAAAAACGTGGAAGTTACTTTCCACTTTCCTTTTCTTTCCTCCAGTAGAATTGCTTACGAGCCTTCTGAACCTATTCTCTCCCACAAGTATTTGTTGCTTTTAGTGAAATTTATCTTACCTTGTTTTGCAAAAAGGTCAGTGTCAAGTACCTGTTACAAACCTTTGAAGGGAATCAAGCATGTGGTCAGGGTGCAGCGGAAAATAAATGGATTCCCTCCCTTGTTATAATCATTTTTGCGAAAACACGAATCAAGGCATAAAAGGTATTGAAACGAAAGGTCGTACCTTATTAGGATTATAAACGAGGCACGACTAGCCGTGTCTCTATTGGTATCCACGCCAACAGCCGAACTAGGAAACCTTCTTCAGCTCTGCTAGTAGCCTTAGAAAGTAAAAAGCGATTGCTCATGTGTATAGGGTAGTGCATCTCATGCTCTATTTATAGAGTGGTGGCTAGGGTTTCACCCTTTCACTCACTTAACCCTCATACTTATGGGCCTGGCCCATTATGTTATAATTCTAATTAAATTAAATTAGAATTATTATCCTTTTCTAGTGGCATGTTGTATGCGTGTGACCCAATAGACTTTTAATATTTGGTTATAATATTAAATAAAAACCTTTTATATTTAATATCATAAATAATGAGCGGTATCTAGAAATACATCACTATCCAAATATTGAGATCAACAACTTTGATAAATCCTATTTTAGGATAATTTATATGATATGTCCCTTTGTCCAAATATCTAATTAAGCATAAGGGCATGGAATGTGTCAACCTTGTAGAGTTTAATTTATATTTTCTTGATCCCCAAGTAGACTGTACAGAAAATAAACATCTCATGTTTATCCTCCTGAGCATGGCCATGCATTTTGCAGTCTCACTTTATCAAGAGGCCTACAGATATAACTCCTGTTACATAGGAGGGACAAATCCCATCTAGGGCACTCACATTCCTCCACATAATTTATTATATGTCCAAAAACCAACTTTATGATTACCCTGTTACATGCAACCTTTGATGATAATTAAAACATATAATTCATTATGTAGGAATCGTAGTGATTTCAAGTCAAAGGACTTCATATAACATTAATCAATTAAGAAACGTTCATGACACTTATGTAACAATCCATGCAACATTCTTAAGGTCGGTCTATCCAGTACACCATTACTCTTAATGTGTACCTTTGTGAGTACACGATATCTCATATCCATGATCCGTGAGACATGATCATCAATGAACTCACATACTAGTCTAAATGCATCTTTGTCCTAAGATGATACTTGGCTAGGGACTATTTTAAGAATAGTTATTCATAAGATCTCACGATCAAGTCATCTACTTGATTTCTTATGTAGTTTAAGCTTACTATTCTAAGGACATTTATTATATTCTAAAAGAATAAGATTGCCTTTATAAAATAAAATGATACAAGTGATGGATGTTTCAAAATCATATATGTCTCTAGTGCATATACCTAACAACCTCGAGTCCGGAGGCATTGCATGAACTTTGGGGTTGCTGACTTTTATGAACATCTCAAGGGAGTTACTTCAAGATTGTTTCAAGGTATCATTCCGTTCTTTTTTAGCTTTTTAAGTTGTACACATGGTTTTGACGCGAGCTAGGGCTAGAGCACTCGCTGTTGAAGGGAGACGGCCCTGTATCGTCATTTCTGAGGAACCTGAGGATCCGGGTATCCCGGATTTGGTCTTGAGGAGAAAAAAGGATCCTCGTAAGGTTATCACGGGGAACCTACAACGTGAGTCGATTCAAAAGACTGGGCATATAATAGAAAAATGGGGCTTTCCCGAGGTGCTTTCCGCTAGATCCTTCGGGGTTGGCCCCAACCATCCCGGGGTGGATTCACCATCTCATCAAACTGACGTTCCTTATGGACTTTTGGACAGGTCTGAGATGGGTAGATGGAAAGTCCACACCTCGCCAGCTACTAACTACCCGATGCTCGCTGCCTTGGTCGGTCTGACTTAGGTTGACACGGAAGCGCTTGGGACGTCAAACATGTTCAGCTTTGTGGAAGCGATGGAACTGGGGTTCAGAGATGTGGACTGGGTGGAACCAGCAAATGACAAGAAGTGGATTTTATTGGCGCCAGATGAGGATGATCGGATTTGCTCGCAGGGTGATTTGGAAGAAAATTTATTCATTCCGATGTACAAGGCCGTGTTTGACGACCTTGGATTTTGGTTGTCGTTCCACTGGTTCGAGCAGGAAATCTTATATCATCCGGAAGTCGCTCCTTCCCAACTGAATCCCAACACTTGGGCATTTGTAAGGAGTTTTATGATCTTATGCCATGGTTTGGGTCTTCAACTAAGCTCCGACGTCTTCTTCTATTTTTTCGTCCTTTGGTGGTGAAGGAAAGGAAAGACCGGTTCTCGTGGTTAGCTCTCCGGGCTGGCGCAGGTGGTAAGATATTTGAGATTTTCATGGATTCTTATAAGAACTTCAAATACAAATACGTCTTTGTGGTGCCAATCGGGGAGGGAAGACATAAATAAATGGATTCCCTCCCTTGTTATAATCGTTTTGCGAAAACACGAATCAAGGCATAAAAGGTATTAAAACGAAAGGTCGTACCTTATTAGGATTATGAACGAGGCAATAGTAGCCACATCTCTAGTGGTGTCCACGCCAACAGCCGGACTAGGAAACCCTCCTCAGCTTTGCTAGTAGCCTTAGAAAGTAAGAAGCGATTGCTCATGTGTTTAGGGTAGTGCATCTCATGCTCTATTTATAAAGTGGTGGCTAGGGTTTTACCCCTTCACTCACTTAACTCTCACACATATGGGCCTGGCCCATTATGTTATAATTCCAATAAAATTAAATTAGAATTATTATCCTTTCCTAGTGGCATGTTGTATGCGTGTGACCCAATAGGCTTTTAATATTTGGTTATGATATTAAATAAAAATCCTCTTATATTTAATATCATAAATAGTGAGTGGTATCTAGCAATACATCACTATCCAAATATTGAGATTATCAACAACTTTGATAAATCCTATTTTATGATAATAATTTATATGATCTGTCCCTTTGTCCAAATATCTAATTGAACATAAGGGCATGGATTGTGTCAACCTTGTATAGTTCAATTTATATTTTCTTGATCCCCAAGTAGATTGTACAGAAAATAAATATCTCATATTTATCCTCCTGAGCATGGCCATGAATTTTGTAGTCCCACTTTATCAAGAGGCCTATATATATAATTCCTGTTACATAGGAGGGACAAATCCCATCTAGGGCACTTACATTCCTCCACATAATTTATTACATGTCCAAAAACTAACTTTATGATTACCTTGTTACAAGTAACGTTTGATGATAATTAAAACATATAATTCCTTATGTAGGAATCATAGTGATTTCAGGTCGAAGGACTTCATATAACATCTATCAATTTAAGAAACGTTCATGACACTTATGTAACAATCCATGCAACGTTCTTAAGGTGGGTCTGTCCAGTACATCATTACTCTTAATGTGCACCTATGTGAGAACATGATATCTCATATCCATGATCTGTGAGATGTGATCATCGATGAACTCACATACTAGTCTAAATGCATCTTTGTCCTAAGATGATGCTTGACTAGGGACTATTTAAGAATAGTTCTTCATAAGATCTCACGATCAAGTCATCTACTTGATTTCTTATGAAGTTTAAGTTTACCATTCTAAGGACAATAATTATATTCTAAAAGAATAAGTTTGCCTTTGTAAAATAACATGATACAAGTGATGGATGTTCATAAATATATAAGTCTCTAGTGCATATTCCTAACAATCTCCCACTTGTACTAGAGACATTTAGACATAACCATTATGCCTAATGATCTAGTGTGCCCTTCATGCTTCTGCTGCACAAGGGGTTTAATGGGTTTGTAATAGCGACTGTTTCTTGCTTCGAACTTTTCTAGCTCACAGCGCCACCATTCAAACAAAACACATAACCTGATTGCGATCTTCAATCATCTTTGTCGGTTTGGAAGCTAGCATCAGTGTAACCCTTTACATGTAGCTCTTCCTCATTTCTATATATCAAGAATGAATCCTCAGTTCTTCTCAAGTACTTAAGGATGTTCTTGATTGTTGTCTAGTGATCTTCACCAAGATCAGACTGGTATCTTCTAGTCATACTTAGAGCATATGATATGTTTGGTCGAGTACATAACATGGAATACATGATAGACCCTATAGCAGATGCATAAGGAATCTTACTCATGCGATCTCTCTCTCCTTTACTGGAAGGAGATTGAGCCTTAGATAGGCTTATACCATGTGACATAGGAAAAATTCCTTTTATCAGAATATTGCGTGTTAAAACCATTTTAACACCTTGTCTATGCATGTACTTAGATTCAGGCCAAGTAATCTTTCAGATCTATCTCTATAGATCTTGATACCTAACACATAGGTTGCTTCGCCCAAATCTTTCATAGTAAAACAACTTCCCAACCAAATCTTTACAGACTGAAGGGTAGGAATGTCATTTCCTATAAAGAGCATGTCATCTACATACAAAACCAGAAAAACCACTATGCTGTCACTAACCATCTTGTAGACACAAGGCTCATCTTCATTTTTAATGAAACCAAACTGCTTAACAGCTTCATCAAAACGAAGATTCCAGCTTCTAGAAGCTTGCTTTAATCCATAAATGGATCGTTGCAACTTATATACCTTTAGGTATAACAAAACCTTCAGGTTGTATCACATACATATCTTCAAGATGGCTTGCATTCAGGAAGGCTGTCTTGACATCTACTTTCCGGATTTCATAATCATGGTAAGTTGCAAATAACAAGCAAGATCCGAATAGATTTGAGCATGGAAACTGGGGAAAAGGTTTCATCATAGTCTAAACCATGAATTTGCGTGAAACCCTTAGCCACCAACCGTGCTTTAAAGGTACTTACATTACCATCCATGTCAGTTTCCTTTCGAAAACCCACTTGCACCCTATGGATTTTATCCCTTCGGGTGGCTCAATCAAGGTCCATACCTTGTTAGTGTACATGGAATCCATTTCAGATCTCATGGCATCAAGCCATTTCTCAGATTCTGGACTCAAAAGAGTTTCTTGGTAAGTCACTGGGTCATCTTGATCCATTAGCAATACATCACCTTCCTAAGACACATGGAACCCATATCTCTCAAGTTGGTGACGTACCCTGTCTGACCTATGCAAGTCTTGCGCTACTTGAGCAGGTGGCTCCACAACACTTTGTGGTATCTGCTTTTGTTCCATTATTGGCTCATTGCTACTCCGTGGTACTTGAATTTCTTCAAGTTCTACTTTCCTCCCACTCATTTTCTTAGAGACAGATTCCTTCTCTAAGAATACAGCAGTCCTAGCGATAACCACTTTGCCTTTCTAGGATTATGGAAGTAGTAACCCTGAGTTTCTTTTGGGTATCCCACAAATAAGCACTTATCTGATTTGGGTCCTAGATTATTTGAAACTTGGCATTTCTCATAAGCTTCACAACCCCAAATCTTCATAAAAGACATGCTAGGTCGTTTCCCAGTCCATATCTCATATGGTGTCTTTATGATAGCCTTAGATGCAACACGGTTTAATGTGAAGGCTACTGTTAACAAAGCATGACCCCAAAAGGAGTCGGGGAGATTAGTATGACTCATCATAGATCGAACCATATATGATAGAGTTTGATTTCTCCTTTCTGAAACTCCATTCCATTGAGGTGTTCCAGGAAGAGTGAGTTGAGATGTTATCCCACACTCTCTTAGATAGTCATCAAATTGTTGGCCTGAGTATTCTCCACCTCGATCTCATTGAAGTGTTTTAATGGTCTTGCCAAGTTGGTTTTATACTTCATTCTTAAATTCCTTGAACTCTTCAAAGGATTCAGATTTGTGTTCCATCAGATACACAAATCCATATGTACTGAAATCATCAGTAAAAGTGATGAAGTATTGAAAACCTCCTCTAGCCATTGTGCCCATGGGCCCACATACATCACTATGTAAGAGACAAAGAAGATCACCAACCCTTTCACCCTTTCCAGTGAATGGGGTTTTTGTCATCTTCCCTAATAGACAAGATTCACATGTCTCAATTGATTCAAAATCAAAAGATTCCAAATAGCCATCTTGATGGAGTTTGGATATGTGCTTCTCATCTATGTAGCCCAAGTGACAATGTCAAAGATAAGTTGGGTTCAAATCATTTGTTTTGACCCTCTTAGAACTTATGTTATAGATAGGCACTTCCATGTCAAGAACATATTGTTCAACTTTGCACAACCATATCATTCTAGTCCAGTTGGCAAAGTTATATAATAGGTTCCTACGGCTAAGGCAGCAACTCTTGCTCCTTTTCCCACACGTAGGTCGACTTCTCCTTTAGCCAATGACCTACTTCATTTAGATCCTTCACATTCACATTAATGTGAGATTCACATCCGGTATCCAATACCCAAGATACAGAAGTAGGTAAATTGACTTCTATAACATATATTTCTGAAGCTGAAGTCTCACTTCCCTTTTTCTTGATCTACTCCAGGTACTTTACACAATCTCCAATGTCCTGATTAGCCATAGTGGAAACATTTTCCATCCTTAGCTATCCTGCCCCTAGGCTTCAAAACAGATGTACTAGGCTTATCCTTGCCTTTGTCCTTTGGTTTGAAATAGGGCTTCTTGAATTTCTTCTTGCTCCTTGCCTTTTCCAGGTTGGACCATCAATATGGCCTTCCCTTTAGCTTTATTAATGTTTTGCTCAGTTGTTCTTAACATGCTCAGCAATTCTGGCAGTGCTGTGTCAAATTCATTCACGTTGTAGTTCATGACGAATTGACTATAGCTGTCTGGCAACGATTGCAGGACAAGATCAGTGGCCAACTTTTGGCCTAATGGGAATCCAATCCTTTCTAGGTTTTCAATGTACCCCAATTGTTTTGAGTACATAAGCACCAACAGGGGTTCCCTCTGCCAGTCTACATTGATAAAGTGTTTTTGAGACTTCAAACCATTCAAGCCTAGCTTGTCCTTGATAAAGTCTCTTTAAGTGTACAATCATATTGTACACCTCCATGTTCTCATGCTGTTTTCAACATTCATGGTAGCAAGCATAAGGCAACCCACATCGAGAGCAACATCCAGATGCTTTCTAAAAGCATCCTTGTCAGCTTTCGAAGCATTTGCAACAGGTGTTTCAGGAATAGGCCCTTCCAGGACATGCATCATTTTCTCATGCCTAAGGACAATCCTTAGGTCTCTATACCGGTCTAGAAAGTTAATTCCAGACAGTTTGTCCTTCTCAAGGACAGATCGCAATAAAAGATTATTTTGTTGTGTTCAAAAATTATGCACGTAAGTATCATATAACAAACATATTTAACAAGGTCTTTAATTAAATATGCCTCCCACTATTTTGAATAAAAATAAGTACCCTCAATATAAAGAATCAAAAAATCCCATCACTAGATTTTTCTAGTGGGCCAAGATCCATATTTCACATAATTTTAAGTCAGCTTTAGCTGATTGCTTAAGAAAAGGTTATTTAGGTAGGAACACACTTCCAATTGCATCTCATACAACTCTTGGATAGTTAGGTGAATAACTTTTACTCTAATTCATCTTATGAATTAATGCCTAACTTAATGCCTCTAGGTTTTTCAATCCTATTGAATACTCCTAGTTAAGTCAAAACCCAACGTATGACAGTTGGATTTTACTTTTTATCCCATCGCGCCTCACTAAAATAGATAAAGGTGCCCTGCTTTAGCAGACCCACACTTTAATCGATTCTAGCCTTGACGAGTGCCATACATTGGAAGGCAAATCATGACTTAATATTAGTGCCTCTAGGTTTTTCAATCCTATTGAATATACCCAATCAAAACCCAATGGTTGACAATTGGATATCACTTTTATCCTATCACGCCTCACTAAAATGGATAAAGGTACCCTGCTTTAGCAGACCCACTCTTCATCGATTCTAGCCTTGACGAGTGTCATTCATTGGAAGGCACACAAGTATTGAGGGATTTAATCGCTTTAATTTTATTCGTTGTTAAACCATTTAACATACAGGCATGCATCTCATACAAATACATGATATGGTTATGGCCTCCTAAAATTCCAATACAAAATTACATCACATATAATCTTGAAGTCTCCATCTACATGTCTCCACATGCTCCTTTGACTCCATGCTCTTCCCGGTTACATTACAAAACAAGAAGAAACCTCGTTTTAACATACGAGGGGATAGAGATAAGAAGAGAATTACAAGAGGAATGTTTAGAGGTAAGGCACGACACGCAGGTCGTATTTAAATTAAAACAACTAAGGCCATAACCAACCATCATGCAAATTCAACATCCATTGATTGTAAAACAAGTGATATAATAAGATGTATATATTAAGTGAGGTTTGAATATGCGCATACGAAATAACCCACTACGTAGTGTAGCACGTGGTTTAAAAGGGGAGGCTGCCCCTTGCGGGGTGCGAGGCAGCGCCCTGACACAAAAATTAGATTTGATAAATATTCAACCAATGATCAATAAGTGTCTCGCATCAAACGAATACTTCACGAACCGATAAACGAGTAAGTCCCTCATATCATTTGAATATGTTCTTGTCAGCAAATTGATAAGTGGCATGTTTATCGCAACCAACATTTGAGTCGAGACAAGGTTTCAACAATTGAACCCTTTGACTCCCAAGACATGAACTCTTTCATGTTCCTTGGGACCCTCCAACAATAGAACATATAAACATATATATACATCGCACATAAAACAATCAACAAAGGGAACAAAATAAACTAATTCTGAAAGCTGTGCTTCACTTGCGCTTTACCTGCGCTTCACCTGCGCTACAGTGTAGGTGAAGCGCAAGTATCAGAATCAAAATACGTAAACTGCGCTTCAGTCTGCGCTGCAGCCTAGCCTGAAGCGCGGATCTGCGCTGCAGCGCAGGTTGCAGCCCAGATATCAGCGCTACGTTTTTCAGCAGAAAAACAACAAAAAAATCATAATCTTCACAAGATTAAAAGCCTAAAACGTGTTTATCGCAAACCAATGCTCTGATACCAATTGAAGGGAATCAAGCATGTGGTCAGGGTGCAGCGGAAATAAATGGATTCCCTCCCTTGTTATAATCGTTTTGCGAAAACACGAATCAAGGCATAAAAGGTATTAAAACGAAAGGTCGTACCTTATTAGGATTATGAACGAGGCAATAGCAGCCACGTCTCTAGTGGTCTCCACGCCAACAGCCGGACTAGGAAACCCTCCTCAGCTCTGCTAGTAGCCTTAGAAAGTAAGAAGCGATTGCTCATGTGTATAGGGTAGTGCATCTCATGCTCTATTTATAAAGTGGTGGCTAGGGTTTTACCCCTTCACTCACTTAACCCTCACACTTATGGACCTGACCCATTATGTTATAATTCCAATTAAATTAAATTAGAATTATTATCCTTTTCTAGTGGCATGTTGTATGCGTGTGACCCAATATGCTTTTAATATTTGGTTATGATATTAAATAAAAGTCCTCTTATATTTAATATCATAAATAGTGAGCGGTATCTAGCAATACATCACTATCAAAATATTGAGATTATCAATAACTTTGATAAATCCTATTTTATGGTAATAATTTATATGATATGTCCCTTTGTCCAAATATCTAATTGAACACAAGGGCATGGATTGTGTCAACCTTGTATAGTTCAATTTATATTTTCTTGATCCCCAAGTAGACTGTACAGAAAATAAATATCTCATATTTATCCTCCTGAGCATGGCCATGCATTTTGAAGTCTCACTTTACCAAGAGGCCTACAGATATAACTCTTGTTAGATAGGAGGGACAAATCCCATCTAGGGCACTCACATTCCTCCACATAATTTATTACATGTCCAAAAACCAACTTTATGATTACCCTGTTACAAGTAACGTTTGATGATAATTAAAACATATAATGCCTTATGTAGGAATCGTAGTGATTTCAAGTCGAAGGACTTCATATAACATCTATCAATTTAAGAAACGTTCATGACACTCATGTAACATTCCATGCAACGTTCTTAAGGTGGGTCTGTCCAGTACATCATTACTCTTAATGTGCACCTATGTAAGAACATGATATCTCATATCCTAAGATGATGCTTGACTAGGGACTATTTAAGAATAGTTCTTCATAAGATCTCACGATCAAGTCATCTACTTGATTTCTTATGAAGTTTAAGTTTACCATTCTAAGGACAATAATTATATTCTAAAAGAATAAGTTTGCCTTTGTAAAATAACATGATGCAAGTGATGGATGTTCATAAATATATAAGTCTCTAGTGCATATTCCCAACAGTCCAGGGAGTTGAAAAGCCAAGGGCTAAACAACAACGGATCCCCGTTCAAATTCTGCAATTTGGACCCGCCATCCCATCACCGGTGGTTATTCAGCAGGCGAATCCTTCCGCGGTAGCCGGTCAAGTGGATCTCTCCAAGGGGTCCTCATCCACTGTTGCCCCCCAGAGTAGTAAGGGGAAGGAGAGAGCATTGGAGTCCCACCGTCCTGCAGGGGGGTCGATGCCGATTGCAACTGCCTCTGAAATGACGACGGAGGATGTACGGAGGTACATCGGCGAACAAGCCCAAACATTGTTCAATGGCAAAAGCGAAGAAGAACTTCGTGAAATGCTGAATAGAGCAATGAACTGGGGCTTGAGGTTCGCCATGATGTCCCATTATTTTCTGAATTCAACCTGGGATTTAGCAGCCTTCATCCCGATGAAAAAGGAGTTGGTGAGGGTCACTGCAAAGCTTGAATTAGATAAGTTGATTATGCATAAGGCCTTGGCCGACGTGAAACTACTTACATCGGAGAGGGATGAGTTTCAGAAAAAGGTTAATACTCTTTCCGAATAGGTGGTGTTCCTCACCACAGGTAAGAATGAAGCCGAGGCCCAAGCGAAGACAGCGGCAGAGAAGGAGGAGGCGCCTCAGAAAGAGACTCAAACAATGGCGGAGGAAGCCAAGACTGCGAAAGAGGAGGCCGCGAGGCTCCGGGATAGGGTTAAGGAATTGGAAGAGCAAGTCGCCCAGGAGGTGGCGAAAAAAGAAGAGGCGGAGAAGCTATGGATGGATGCTTCTGCCATTTATTTCTACTCCGCCGTTAAACAAATGAAGTACCTGAATCCCGGAGTCTCTCTAAATACCCGGGGTATGTCCACCCTCTGCATGGTGGAAAACGGGCAGTGGTACGATGTCACTCCTAATAGGAACGTGGAAGGTGTCCCCGGGAATGAAGAGCCCTCAACACCAAAGCTTCATGGTGATGAAGAGGAAGTGGATGAGGCCGTGGATGAAGACATTGGGATTTCCGATGCTGTTGATCCAGGGCAATTAATCCAAGGCAATGAAAGGCCGGAATGCCGGTATCCCATGTAATTTTATATTTTCTTTATTTTGTTTGAACATGCTCCGCTATGGGCGGCTGTTAGATATACAATCTTGATCATGATTTCATCAAAGTGTTGATGTTGTTTGCTTAGTTTTTGTTTTGATTGTGCCAACTTTCTTTGGGAGCGTATCCCGCTCATTTCGCGTCGGGAGCGTATCCCATTCAATACTCTTCGGGAGCGTATCACGATCAATTCGCGTCGGGAGCGTATCCCGTTCAATCCTTGTCGGGAGCGTATCCCGATCAATTTTGTCGTCGGATGAGTATCCCGTTTAGAGTGAACACAATGAGGGAGTGAATTTTATTCCTGCAAAATTGTTACATGGAGATAAAGCGTTAAAATATCAACTGAAATACCTGCGGAGTTTATCCGCGTCCAAGTCTGGGGTATAGCTATCCCCGGTAATGTTTCAAAACGGTATGCTCCAGTTCCAGTTTTGGATACAACCCGATATGGGCCTTCCCAATTTTCTGCCAACTTTCCGTGAGTTGCATTCTTGTTGCCGACATCTGCTTTTCTTAGCACAAGGTCCCCGATATCAAATGATCGAGGAACTACGATTTTATCACGGTGTCTTGCTGACTGTAATTTGATCGCGGTTTCTCGGATTGAGGCTCTTTCGCGGACTTCTTCTATCAAATGTAATTCTTCCCGCATTCTATCATCATTGAATCCCGGATCGTAAGCATGAAGTCGGAAGCTTTCTTCTCCAACCTCGAATGGAATTACTGCATCAACATCGTATGCTAATCTGGAAGGAGTTTCTCCAGTGGTGGAATGTGGGGTAGTGTGATAGGCCCAAAGTACGTTGGGCAGTTGCTCGACCCAAAGTCCTTTTGCTGATTCAAGTCGTTTCTTCAAGCCCTTAAGTATCACCTTGTTGGCGGCTTCAGCTTGCCCGTTAGTCTGCGGGTGTTCCACAGATGAGAAGCTGTGGTTTATATGGAAATCCGACATCAACTCTCAAAATCCCTTGGCTGTGAACTGAGTGTCGTTATCTGAGATTACAGTATTTGGGATGCCAAATTGGCAAATAACGAACCGATACATAAACTTGGAAAGGTTCTTGGATGTAATCTTTGCTAAAGGTTGTGCCTCAATCCACTTTGTAATGTAATCGACAGTGACTGCTAAGTACTTCAACTGCCCTGGAGCCATAGGGAATGGGCCAAGAATGTCAATCCCCCACCAGGCAAAGGGCCATGGTGCCAAGATAGACCAAAAAGCCTCGGCAGGTGCACGATGTATATCAGCATGTTTTTGGCATGACGGGCACTTCTTCACATATCGGATACAATCTGCCTCCATAGTTGGCCAATAATAACCGGCTCTGAGAATCTTCCGAGATAAAGAACGTCCTCTAGGGTGATGTCCACAGACGCCTTCATGAACTTCTGTCATCACATAATCAATTAGATCTCCTGAGATGCATTTCATCAAGGGTTGTGCTAAGCCTCTTCTATAGAGTATTCCATCAATAAAACAATATCTGGCTGCTTGTCTTTGGATCCGTCTTGCTTCTTCGGCATTGTCTGGTAATACACCATCTTGCAAGTATTTTTGAATGCATGTATACCAACACTCTTCATTGTCAATTGCCATCATAACAGTGGGATTTGAAATAACTTCTTGGATCACAAACTTATCATTTCTAGATGATCTCGTGCTTGCAAGTTTTGAAAGCACGTCGACTCTAGCATTCCTCTCCCTCGGGATATGTTTAATCTCAAACTCAGCAAAACTGCTACGTAAACCTTTAACTGCTTGCAAATAGTTTTCAAGCAGAGGATCCTTAACTTGGTAATCTCCATTGACCTGAGAAACAACCAATTGCGAGTCACTGTTAACTCGGACCTGTCTTGCTCCAACTTCAAATGCCATGCGCAGTCCAGCTATCACAGCTTCATATTCAGCTTGATTGTTTGAAGTCGGAAACAAAAAACTCAGAGAATGCTCCAAAATTACCCCCTGTGCATTTTCTAAAAGTATGCCGGCTCCACTTCCTTTCAGATTTGAAGATCCATCGACATGTATCTCCCACTAATCATCTGAAAGATATTGTGTCGGGGTCAATTCTGCTATGAAGTCCGACAAAGCTTGAGCCTTGATTGCTTGCCGAGGGTCATACGCTATCCCGAACTCGGATAGCTCTACGGCCCAAGATACCATCCTTCCAGAAAGATCTGGTCGGTGAAGGACTTGTCTGATGGGTTGATTAGTTCTCACTACAATTTGATGAGCCTGAAAAATACTGACGGAGTCGGCGAGCTGCCATGATCAATGTCAGTGCAATTTTCTCCACCTTGGGATACCTTAGCTAAGGTCCTTGCAACGCCTTGCTAACAAAGAAAACTGGGAGCTGAGAACCTTCAACTTCCCGTATCAATACCGCGGCAATAGCTTCATCGGCAACTGACAGATATAAATATAGAATTTCACCAGGAACAGGTTTTGATAATACAGGTGGTGATGTTAGTATCATCTTCATCTGTTGTAAAGCATCTTCACACTCCTCATCCCAAACAAATGACTTCCCTTTTTTCAAAAGATGGAAAAATGGAAGTGCTCGAGATGCAGATCTCGAAATAAACCTTGTCAAAACTGTTAACCTTCCCGTCAATTGTTGAACTTCCTTCACTGATGTCGGGCTTTTCATATCAAGAATGGCCCGACATTTATCCAGATTAGCCTCTACGCCACGCTCGGTAAGCATGAATCCGTGAAACTTTCCAGCTCGGACACCAAAAGTGCACTTCTTTGGATTAAGCCGTATATTGTAACGTCGGAGTTGATAAAAAACTTCTCCGAGGTCACGAACATGGTTATCATCCGCTGTGCTTTTTGTTATCATATCGTCGACATACACCTCGACTACTCTCCCGATTTGATCTCGGAACATTGTATTCATCATTCTTTGATAAGTTGCCCCGACATTTTTCAGCCCAAATGGCATCATTAGATAACAATAATTTGCTCCTTCCGTCATGAACGCCGTTTTCTCTTGATCGGGGGGGGGGGGGGGTATATCGAAATTTGATTATATCCGGAATACGCATCCATAAAAGACAAAAGTCGAAAGCCGGAAGATTTGTCGACCAGTCGATCGATTTTAGGTAGAGGATAAGAATCTTTTGGACATGCTTTATTTAAGTTTGTGTAATCTACACACATCCGCCATTTGTCATTGGGCTTTTTAACTAAAACTACATTGGATAACCATGTTGTTTATTTAACTTCACGAATAAATCCCGCGTCCAACAGTTCTGATACTTGCTGCTTCGCTGCCTCCGCTCTATCTGCTGACATCTTCTGTCGTCTTTGCTCCACTGGCTTAACCTTTGGATCCAAAGAAAGATGATGGTAAATGACATCAGGGTCTAAACCCGACATATCGGCAGCAGTCCATGCAAACAAATCTGCATTTCAGCGAATGAGTGCACACAGTTCTTCCTTAACCTCCGAAGACAATCCGCATTCGATCTGAACAGCTTGCTCGGGGGTAGCAGCGATTTGAAGTGACCGGAAATGCACCGCCGTATCGTACACAAAAATGCCGCCTCGGGGCGCCGCGCAGCTGAAGCTTCACCACGAGTAGAGCATCATGTTTCACCAAAACGTGATCAAGCTCCGAATCCTGTTCCAACTCAGCGTTCACCACAAGTATCAGTGCAATCGGTGCACTCTAATTCACATCCTCTGAACAAGATGACACCAGCAAATAATGAATCCCGACACGCGACGGATGACGAGGTGATACAAGTTGTCCTTCCTTTTTCAGAACGTACCATGCTTTTCCCTATTAATAAGTGGTTCGAGAAAGTACCAGTCCCAGAGTTATATGACAGAACTGGTGACCCCTTGGAGCATTTGGATGTTTATAAGTCTTCTATGTCAATAAGGAACGCGTCAGACCCGATCATGTGCAGAGTTTTCCCGTTGTCTTTGAAGAAAATCGCCTTGAGATGGTTTCAGAATCTACCCTCGAGATCCATAGATACCTGGGCCGACTTGAGGTCCAAATTTATTACCAGCTTCACGACTAGCAAAGTCCAACCCAAGACGGAGGCTCCGTTGAAGCAAATTAGGCAGGGACCTTCAGAGTCTCTCCAAGATTATATCAGTAAATTCACTAAGGAGGCACTCTTGGTGTAGGGGCTTCAACCCGGAGTGCAGTTGATACTGGCCAAGGATGGCCTCGTTCCTCATTCTCCTTTTTGGATTAATCTCTCTAAGAAGAAGCCTAGGAACATGGAGGAGTTTCTAACCCGCGCTGAAGAATACATCAGCCTTGAAGACGAAGAATTAGCTCTCAAACTGAAGGAAGCCAATCCCGGCCAGGCACAGAAAGATCAGGGACAGAAAAACAAAGGAGGCAAGCAAGACAGTAAAGGTGATAAAGAGTCGCTTGGTCATTATACCTCTTATACTCCTCTGAATCAACCGGGAGGAAAAATTTTGAAGGAAATTCTTCATTTTGAGATGTATGAAGCCGGGATGCGGAGGCCCCGACCTCAGAAGGCCGGGCCTGGAACAGACAAATCCAAATATTGCAGATTTCATAAATCCCAGGGGCATGACATAGATCAATGCCTTCATTTGAAAGATTCCATTAAGGAGCTTATCCGACGTGGCAAGTTGAACAGATTCAAGAAGGATCCTGGAGGCTCATCACGACACGCCGAGTCTGATAGTCGAATGAGTGATTACAAAAATGAAGATCGCCGGCATGAATCCAACAGACATGAGTATAGCAGATCCAGAACTAGATCACCTCAGCGAGAGAGATCAAGTTCGAGGAAACCAACTCATGATCGATCACCGCCTTCTAGTTCCCATAGGGAGCACATAGATCGACCTAGCTCATCTCGGCAGAGGACGCCGTCTCGGGAGGAGCCTTCTTCCCTAAACACCCAGTGATTTATGTTATTGCTGGAGGATTTGCAAGAGGAGGAGAATCGAGTAATTCAAAGAAAAGACACCTTAATGAAATCATGTCGGCCTCCACTTCATCTCGACCCTCACATGGTGGACAAAGGAGGAAATTACCTCCTTTAACTTTTTTGGATGATGATTATGGTACAGTGATTCCCGGTCACGACAATCCTATGCTCATTAAGGTGATAATGGCAAATCATGAAGTAAGAAGGGTTTTCGTTGATCAAGGGAGTTCAACAGATGTACTATTTCTGAAGACTTTTCATCTCCTGCGTATTCCTGAATCATATCTATTGCCATACAAGGGATCAGATTTGATTGGCTTCACTGGAGATAAGATTCAACCCGCCGGATACGTTGAGTTGTTGCTAACTTTTTGCTAGTCACCATTGTAAAAAACAAACAAGGTTCGCTTCTTGGTGGTTGACTGTCCCACAACTTAAAATGCGATACTCGGAAGGCCTACTCTTAATGCTATTGGAGCAATTATATTGATGAATCATTTGATGATGAAATTCTGGAGTGACGATTGTGAAGTCATCAGTCTTCGAGGAGATAAAGTCATGGCACGATCTTGTTATAAAGAATCTCTGAAGATTTCGAAGTCGGATAAATCTGTCGGGCAAGAAGATAAAATTGAATGTTGTCCATCATCAGCCGGGGTGTGTGGTTATTTATAGATGAATTTGGGCTGGAGATTCTGTTACGAGTTGTAACTGAATCCGTAAATCTCGGCGTGACGTGCCTGTAAAGGAAATGGCTTCACGCGCGTAACAAAATATCTCGGAAAGGAAAGATATTTTCGTGGTGAGACATCGAAGTCTCTATGTTGGGCTGGAATATCATAGAAGTAATAGCCTCGAGGAATCCATCGCGGTTATGCCATCACGGCTATGCATCTTTCATGCCGGCAGGACTTTCTCCATGTCAGAGGATTCCTTAAAGTCCAAAACACTAGTCGGACGATGTCGGCCAGGAACGTAATAGTACCCCAGAACAGGACATGAATTTGACGGGGAGGTTGAACATGATGAAGGCTGTGTTTCCTGCAATGAGGGCCCGGCAGGACCCTTTACCCGCTTGTATTGCTCTTATGTCCTAACAGGCTGGTCAAGTATCCTCTTTTTTCACTCTCTTTTCCATTGTTTGCAACTTGAAGGTTCAGAGAAAGTTGAAAATGCTTATTTATTTAAAGAAAAGGCTGGAAAACATAACCACCATACAATGGGACTTAAGGACACAATTCAAAAGGAAAAGAAAAAAGAAACTTAACCAACATCACTCATATCTACGTTCTTCTCACCTGTAGAACCATAGAGCAAAAAATTGAAACAATCACATCACTTTTTTTAACTCTTCTTGATAGGGCTTTTCAGGAAAAAAAACAATTATTGAACTTAAGAGCATAGTTATCACTTATCAGTACATGAATTATGATTTTATTGTACTTGGGATAATACTTTCAGATCACATAAGAATTTTTTGAATTTAGGCACATATATAAGAATAACATGGAACAAGATCTTCCATCTGTATTTATAAGCTAAATATATGCATTGCATTGCAACTTCACAGATAAGCATTGAGGCCTTTAGTTGAGCTGGAAATTCAAGCCTCACATTTTCATGGTTCTTATTCAGATGGTGTTACATTTCTTTATTTCCTAATAAAAGCTTCATTTAGTAATGGCATGAATCCTCATGTCTTTGTTACTTATTGCCAATCTGTTGGTGGTATAGTCATATTTCCTTTTGCTTATGTTCTTGAAAGGTACATTTCTATATCCATCTCTGTTAACCCCCATCTGTGCTTGTAATATACACTCCTATAAGCCTTCAAAAGTTTTGAGAAACAAATACATATGATACTATATATCATTGCTAGCTACATTAATTATTGCAACAGTTATGGTAGCATTTGTAAAAGTACTCATGCTAGATCTTTAACAGTGTCACATAGTATGTTGATTGAAAAAATGTATGTGCTCATTTCCTGTTTTAAATTTTAATTTCGTGCTTGAAATTCTGTTACATGTGAGAAGCATTTTGGTGTTGGCTTTCAGAATATGGACATATCTAATTTTCTTCTTTTCAGAGAAGCAAGGCCAAAGTTGACGATGACAATGTTCTTGGAGTTGTTTATTCTTTCCCTCACAGGGTATCATTATTCAAGTGCCACTTTTTAAATAGTGATTAACCTCTTATCAAAATCTGGAAGTAATTAACTTACATTATTTTGTTTCTTCTCCTTTTCGTTGAAAACAGGATCAGTCTTGCCCCAAATCTGTATTTTCCAAGTTTTAAGTATACATCTCCTTCCTTTGTTGCATCCATGGTTAACATAATTTCATCTCTAATATTTGTGATTGCAGTTGTACTAAGGTGAAAATTTGAAATAAGATTGCTTTTAAGATTGATGATATTTTATGAATTATCTTAGTCCTTCCAAAAAACAAGAATGTCTTTTCTTCTTGACTATTATGTGTTTTCCATGATTCTTTTATCTAGGCCAGAGGCTATTGACATTAAGAACCCTCGTGGGGTAGCTAAAATTATTGGAAGCGTACTATCAATGATTGGTTCCTTGACCATGGCTTTTGTATAAAGGACATGCAATAAAAAGCTTGCAGGGTGCCCCATTCCACCATATCAGAGACAAATTTGTTCATAATAATTGGATTGAAGGGTCAATTTTGGCTGTTGCAAGTTGCATATCATGGTCTTTATGGTACATAATGCAGGTACATTTATCTATTCATCAAGTTCTTTCATCTTAGTTTTGCTTCTTATATGTTCCCACATCCTCAAAATATTATGAAAAGAAAATAAATTGATAGATATACTTATTTTTCTTTGATAAGTTAATAAGGAACAGGAACTCCCCCCATCCTTTTTGCTTGCTGATCAAATTTACCATCTGTATGACTAATTAAGAATTTGCAATGGAATTATAGAAACATCATGTCAAATACCGATGAAGCTTTTTACAAAGGCAGATTCTATGGTGCATTTAACAAGTTAGGGGCACCGGTGCATTGGTCAAACATTCCTACCAGCTTTTGACATTTGTCATATTCATTAAAGACATCTCTTTATGTTTTATGACCCCAAAATTTAGTGCATTTGTATTTCTTTACACAGATTTGTTTCAGTTTTAAAATATCACCCTTGACTTTTGTAATTTACATTCACTCTTCCCACCTCTAAATAACTTTTAAATTTTATTTTTTAGTCCATCAGAGTTTATTGTTCGTTTCGTGTGAACAAAATTGTTCTTCATAGCCTGATATGCTTCTTTTCTTCGTTTCTTCCGAACTAAAATTCTACTTCAAATCATCACGGGCATGAGATTGGGTTTTTTTACAACTGTGTTATTCGAAGTTTTTGTTTGAGGCGACTATCATTGCGTTCGGTGTTCATTCAGAAACGGGTATGAATCGCGATTCATATTTGTATACTTTGTTTGTTCGTTCATTCTCTGATTTTATGGATATTTATTTATTTTGCACTTAATTTGAACTCAAACATTCTGCCTTCGATTTAATTTTGATTTCCCATATACTTGTTAGTTTCTTGATGTTAGGGTTTATAATCTATTTTTGTTAGAATCAATAATACTCTATGTACGATTTCATTGACATAGTAGTGTGAAATTTGAATTTTATTGTTAATTGCTTCATGATTCATGTTTTAATGCTGATTTTATAGCTTGAATTAGTTCTGATTTTCATTTTATTGTAGTGATCTATTTGTTTTCGATTTTATTAATTTTCCATTCTTTAAATATAACGTTGTAATGGAAAACTTGAGTGAAGAGATTTTTTTAAACATGATGGAAGACAGGGGTAATATGGTTAATGAGGGTGAAGCTGGAGATATAAATAACTTGAAATCCCCTGAAAAAGAAAATGCTTGTTCTGGTGAGGCTGTTCCTGATGTGTACAAAAGGATTTCTGAGTTAACTGATGATGAAATTAGGATGCTTGAGTTTGATTCTGAACTGGAGGCATATAATTTTTATTGTGAATATGTGAAATTCATAGGTTTTGCGGTTAGGAAAGATTATGTATATCGTGATCGTAATAGGTTTATTACTATGAGGCAGTTGGTCTGTAACAGGCAAGGGGAAAGGAGTGAGAAACATTTAAATAGGACGGATAGAGTTAGGGAAGCTAAGGCCATTACTCGGACCAATTGTCTTGCAAGGCTTCGACTGTATTTAGATGGTGATAGTGGTAAGTGGAAGGTTGGAATGTTTGAGTCACAACACAATCATGAGCTTACTCTTGAAAATATGGTTCATTTGATGCCTGCTTATCGTGGTTTGAGTGTTGTTGATAAGGCACAAGTAAATAGTTTTCACTTATATGGTGTTAGGACTTGTCATATAATGGGGCTAATAATGGGTCAGAAAGATGGTTACTCAGATTTGAGATTTTGTAAGAAGGACTTGTACAATCACATTGACAAGGAAAATAGGGCCAAAATAGAGGATGGAGATGCTTTTGCTGCTTTGTGCCATCTTCAAGCTAAGTATGATAGTAATCCAATGACATTTGTTAAGTTCACAACTACTGAAGATGATAGGCTTGAAAACTTGTTCTGGGTTGATGTAGGAAGCAGAATTGATTATGCTTGTTTCGGTGATGTAGTTGCATTTGACACAACATATAAAAAAACAAGTATAACAGGCCTTTGGTAATTTTCTGTGGTTATAATCATCATGGGGAAACCACAATTTTTAGTTATGCTCTTGTTTCTGATGAGAAGACAGAAACCTATAAATGGGTACTTGAAGCATTTCTAGAAGCTATGTTCAATAAAGAACCTAAGGCAGTTGTTACTGATGGGGATGGTGCCATGTGTGAAGCTATAAGATCTGTGCTTCCAGGTTCTATCCACAGGTTGTGTTCATGGCATCTCCACCAAAATGCCTATGAGAATGTCAAGAATCTGAAATTTTTGGAAGATTTTAAGAAGTTAATTTATGTTAATTTTACACCTGAGAAGTTTGAGCAAGAATGGGTACATGTTATTGAGAAACATGGTTTGAGCAATAATAGGTGGGTGAGGAAGGTTTATGACCTCAAGAGGATGTGGGCTACTGCATTTTTCAGAGATAACATTTTTGCTGGTGTCCGGACTACCTCCATTTGTGAAGGTATTAATTCTTTTATCAAGAGATATGTTCAAAGTAAAAATAGTCTGGTTGATTTTCTTCACAATTTTGAAAGAGCTTTGAATGAGTATAGGCACAATAAATTAGCTTCTGATTTTAAATCTACATACACCCACCCAGTTCTGACAACTGCCTTGGAAAAGTATGAAGTTCATGCTTGTAATGTATACACGAGGAATAAGTTTTTTGAAATTAGAAAGGAAATTGAGAAAGTTGCTGCGTTGAATATGATTGAAAAGTTCGAGGTAGGTAATATTGTGACAATGAAGATGAACAAATTTGGAAGTCCTGATTTTGTATATGTTGTTCTACTTGATAAGTCTGTTGGTAAGTTTATATATGATTGTCGATTATTTGAATCATGTGGCTTACCATGTTCTCATATTTTTGGTGCTATGAAGCACGAACAAGTAGAGTCAATTCCCCCTTCACTGATCTGCAAAAGGTGGACTAAGTTTGCTAAGGTTGATTATATATATCCAATTTATGCTGATGAAGGTGATATTTCTAAAAAGGAAGTGTTGAGATCCGGTGTTGTGGGTGTTGCTTGCAATAGGCTTAACAAGGCTACACATAAAAATCCTCATAACTTTATGAAAAACATTGAGGCCATCCATCAATTAGCAGATCAAATGGAAACGCAAGATGGAGTTGATGTCAACATTGCTGACATATCAAGGGTTGTCTGTGATCCAACCATTGTTAAAACTAAAGGTGCACCTCGTAAGAGTAAGAAAATTATGAAAAAAAGAAATGCTCTTATTGTAAGCGTGCAGGGCACACAATTAGGACATGTTCCAAGTTCTCAACTCGAGATCAGCTTCAAACTGTAGAAGAAGAAGAGTCTTCAGTTGAGAGTGATGGAGAATCAAGAAATGTAACAGTATTCAGATTTATATTTGAATGTTTTTAGAAATTTAGATTTGTTTCATAATATAACATTTCTGTCCTAAGTCTTTTATATTTTTATGTTAGGATACACATAATCATGATTTTTTACCCCCGTAGTAAAGGTGTAACTCTGTCTAGGCATGGGAAAAGTACATCAGGACAAGTTTATCTCATTTTTTCAATGTAAATTGCATTATATCATTTTTTTTGTCATGTCATTTGATGCAGAATGTTTTACTTACAGGGACCATTGATTAGTAAAAAATCTAATAAGAGGATGAAGCACAATGATTCTGTCAAGTTAACTCAAGAGTCTGTAAATGATAGGCCACAAGTAAATGATGTAAGTACTTTAATAATATTTGTTAGTGGAATTGGTCTGTGCTTGGTCTTAATAATGATTCATTTTTTCTGATGTTAATAGGTAACCAATGTTGAAATGAGGGATTGTTCAAGGTCAATGGATCATGTGAATCATATGAGTCATCAAATGTGAATGTAAATGATGGATTTAGATTCATCCATAATGACCTCAGGTACACTGGAACTTATCAATACCAGTCGTCAATGTTACCACACTTTGGTCATGCACAGTTTAGCAGCAGAGTATAGGGGTGGGCAGAATCCACCGACCCGCTCGCAACCCGAGTTATCCGAAATGCTAAAATGATGTGCGGGCAGGTTAAAACGGTTTAAAAGAACGAGTTTTTCGGCTAAAAACGGGGCGGGTTTGGATCACAAAATTTTTTTCGTCGGTGTCCGAACCCGTCCGACAAGTGACTAATTGTGAGTGGCTGATAGAATAGCACACGGATTGTGCTTTATTGGATGGCTGTGATGACTTTGTGTTTTTATTTGATGGCTACGATTCGTTCTAGACTTCTCATATTCTTCTCTCTCTCTTAATTTCACTTTCTTCCAGAGACTTTTCACTTCCATTCTCACTTGCCAGACTCTGCTTTCACCTCTCTATCTTCTCTTCTCTTTGACTTTCTCTTTCTCTCTTTCTCATGGCTACCACCGCCTCCCTCCTCCCATGGCCGCCTCCTCCCTCTTTCTCACTTTGCGATGGCCGCCACCTCCCTCCCTCCCCACTCCAGTCTTGTCTCGTCTCGCATGGCCGCCTTATCTCGCCCCCGCCAATGGCGCGTCGCGCCTCGTCAAGCTCTTGCCGCCGCACAATCTCACCGGTGATTGTCTCCCGCCGGATTTGCTCCTTCTCCAACTCTCTCCATAATGCTTCGCTTGCACCGCTCCCCACCGGCATTTGGAAAACGTTGGACGAAGGGAACATGCTCGCAAAACCACCTGCCCCTGATGGTAAAACGATAAAAAATAATGAAAAGTTTGGTTCTTTTTGCGATAAGCATGCAGCGAGAGAAATGGGTTGATTTTTGTATGGTTGGCACGACGATCGGACCTCACTCCTCCCAAGGTGATTTTTTATTCTCCTCTTTTCTCTCTTTTTTGATTTTTTTTGTTTATTATTTCTTTCATTGTGTTGTTTTCTTTAGTTTCTTTGTGGTGGTTGTAGACTTGTTGTATGGCTGGCATAGTGACCGGATCAAGGCAGCAGCAAGGCGGTGGTTGTTTCTCTATTGTTGAAGATTGAAAATTTTTTTTATTGTTTTTTATTTTTGTTTTCTGTAATAGGGGAAATTATTCTTCTAAGAAGTTCATTTTTTAATTCAAGTTTCTCCTTTTAATTTCATTTGTTCTAAATGATTTATTATAATTAATTTTTAATGGCTATGTGTAAATTATCAGGTTCAAATCCAATAATTTCATTAAAAATATTTCAAATTTAATATTGGCCCAAAAGTATAAAAAAGGCCCGAATTATTGGTCAAGTAAAAAGGTCCAAAAAAATGTCCAGAAATGGAAAAAAAAACTCAAAAAGTGAATTGGGCTGAAAAGGCTTAAACCGATCCAACCCACCCGATATAACCCATTTACCCGCTTAATCCGAAACCGATCTACCCGAAAGTCCAAATGGACGGAAACGGCCCAAGATCTCATAGTTGCGGTTTTGTTCGGATTGAGCAATTTGGGTCTGAATCCGACCTAAACCGTCTGATGCCCACCCCTAGCAGAGTACACTTAATGCCCCAGTATCCTTCTTTGCCAGTGCAACAAGCATTCCGTAACACATCAATGTTACATGAAATTAATACATTTGGTTCATATGATCCCTAGGTAATGAAAATTTTTCATACTGTGTTTATTTTAGTGTTTTGGGTAATGTGACTAATTAGATGTTTTTTTTTGTTCCAGCAATTGATTACAGGTGTTAATGAAGTCCAAAGGAAAGCTGGTGTAGGCATCAGTTTCTTCAATCCAAGACAAAACTGAGTTAAAAGAAAATCCTCTTATATTCTACCAATTTTGTAGTGTATTTTGATGCATACTTGGGATGTACTTGATTACGTATCACACTGATGTATTTAAAATTTGAAATGTGAATATAACGCAATGTTCGTCAAGATTTTAATAAGAAGTTATTTTCTTTTTATCCAGGATTCATAATTTTTTTCATATTAAAATGTGAATTTTAGACCATATGTTATATGGTTTATATTAAAATGTGAATATAAAACCATAGGTTATATGGTTCATATTGAAATGAGGTCCTAAAACCATAGGTTATATGGTTCATATTAAAATGTGAATTTTAAAACCATAGGTTATATGGTTCATATTAAAATGTGAATTTTAGACCATAGGTTATATGGTTTATATTAAAATGAGGTCCTAAGACCATAGGTTATATGGTTCATATTAAAATGTGTATATAAGACCATATGTTATATGGTTCATATTAAAATGTGAATATAAGACCATAGGTTATATGGTTCATATTAAAATGTGAATATAAAACCATAGGAACCTATGGTTCATATTAAAATGTGAATATAAGACCATAGGTTATATGGTTCATATTAAAATGTGAATATAAGACCATAGGTTATATGGTTCATATTAAAATGTGAATTTTAAACCATAGGTTATATGGTACATATTAAAATGTGAATATAAAACCATAGGTTATATGGTTCATATTAAAATGTGGATTTTAAACCATAAGTTATATGGTTCATATTAAAATGTGAATTTTAGACCATAGGTTATATGGTTTATATTACAATGAGGTCCTAAGACCATAGGTTATATGGTTCATATTAAAATGTGAATATAAAACCATAGGTTATATGGTTCATATTAAAATGAGGTTTTTAAACCATAGGTTATATGGTTCATATTAAAATGTGAATATAAAACCATAGGTTATATGGTTCATATTAAAATGTGAATATAAAACCATAGGTTGTATGGTTCATGTAACACCCACAATTTCCCCTATCGACATATAAATAAAATAGAGAAAGTTAAAATAATACTAATAATAATAATAATAAATTAAATATGAGGTATTTAGGAACTATTGATAAGCAATCAAAATTTATTTTTGGAATTTCCAACCATAATTATGAATGATTTATTTTTAGAGAGGTGTTGAGAAAATGACCTGAAATATCCTTAGAAATTATACAGTTAAGGAAAATATAGATTTAATTATGAAAATAGCTAAAACTTAAAGGGATCAATTTTTTTAGTCAAATAGTCTTAATATAATTAATAATTAACTTTAGAAAATTATTTTAGAATTTTCTGGTACTTTTGGGCAAAAAGACCAGAATGCTCCGAGTTAGCAGTGTAACCCTAACCAATATATGAAAATTTGTAGAATAATATGGAAAATATACTTTGAACCTTAAAAGATGATTGAAAATGATATTTGTAACCTTATAGGATTTTTGTATGAAAAAACTATAATCTCCTATCCGCTAGCTCTTATTAAAATTTAACCGTTGTGCGAAAACTTGGAAAATTGGGAAAAACAAGAGAGTTTAAGTGAGAAGAGAGTTCTAATCACATTTTTAGGCTGGAAATAAGTTTGAGCAATTATAGGAATTTTTCTAGAATTTTTGTAATTTTTGTGCAAAAATGACCCTTTACCCATTTTGTCTCTTGAACCGGGCCCGAATACTCTTGATCCGGGCCAGAAAAAAATAAAAAAATTACACAAACCTTCCCTTTTCTCCTTCTAGAAACCGTGACATAAGAAGCATGACACATAACTTGCCTTTTTACACTTCCTAAGTCAAAGATGTAAGAAATGCCATTATGTTGTCATAAGGTACTTAACACTTGTCCCATCTTTCCTTTCAAACTTGCAAAACCATTTTTCATCCCTCATTTCCTCTCCTCCAAACCGTGAACTCCCTCTCCATTTTCTCTCAATCTCCATTTTTTCTTCCAACACATTCAAGGCCAAGGTTCCATCTTTGAACCCTAAGCTTAAACATCTAGCCTTCAAGCCTTGTAGATTCCTGTTTGGTGATCAAAGGGAGTTCAAAGGAGGGGTTGTTTTAGAATTGTTGCTGCACTTTTTTCTTGGAGACTTTTCCTTAGGTAAGGGGGGGAGAACCTTGAACTCTAGTAGGATTGGTGACTAGAGTTAAGGATTGCCCTTGATCCTTGTCCCCATCCCTTTTTCTTTTGTAAAAATGAATTCTTGGAACCTATTTCCTTGAGGAAATGGTTTGGATGTTTGCATGTGGTTTGTATGTGTGTTTTAGAAATTGTTATGATGCTTGAAATGTGCTTGTTTGATGATATTGGATGCATGCAAATTGTGAAATTGGTTGGAAAGAAATTTTTTCCCGTTTTTACATAGAGATGATGCGACCGTAAAATGGCGACTGCGGATGCGTTCACCGTTGGATCGAGAAATTTTAATGGCGGTTTATAACATCTTAATCTTCATTGTGAACGGTCGGATTATTGATAGGAAGTCTGGGTTGGGAGATATTTGATCTGCACAGTGGCTGTGTATTTGGGGTTTTATTGAAAAACTTGCTTGTTAATGTGCTTGTTTGGTGATTTTGGATGATCATGCTTGGATTTGGTGAATTTTTGAGGTTGCTGGAAATTTTTGGTGTTTGATGAACACTCATAGTGTTCATCCTTGTTCTTAATGTTCTTTAAGTTTGTTCATGAGAAACTCATTAAAAACTTGGTTTGATCTTGATTTTAGTCAAGAGAAAGTGTTAAAGTGTTTATGGGCCCTAGTTGTCCAATAGGCCAAGAAACTAAATTAACTAAAGGGTTTTAATTTAAATAGAAATAAATTTTGAAAAATATCAAAAGAGTTTTAAATTCGGATTTCAAGTTTAATCCAGATAAAAGTCATCATAAAAGTCAACTTTTTGAGTAGTCTTGTGTAAAATGGACTCCCAAGAGTCATCCAACATTTGGGCCCTTGGTTCAGGCCCAAAACCTTCAAAAAGAGAGTCAAGGACTCATCAAAAGTCATCCAAAAATAATTCATGGTTGTTGGGCTTAGATTAGAGTTGGACTTCAACTCTAATCCAACCTATTAAAATTTTAAAACTTAGAAATTAATTAGTGGGCTTAACTAATTCAATTATCTAAGTTAATTAGTCTAATATACTTAAGTTAATAAGTAAGGAATAATTAATTAAGGCTAAAGTTAATTAACCTTAATGAAGATTATCTGTAATCTTAGTTAATAATTACTGATGAGGTATTAATTAGTTAATTAAGCCTTAATGATGAATAAGAACTAATTAATTATTATTAACCTTAATCAAATATAATTAAAAGTTTAATCCAAGGTTAAGGAAGAGATTAAGGGATAATTAGGAATAATTAGGATCTAAGTAAGATTAAGACTTAATTAAGGAGGATTAAGATTAATTATAGTTAGTTAATGAAGATATATTATAATTAAGGGTTAAACCTAATCCTAATTAGACATACAAGACAAATTAGGGTAGGTAATGCCATCCATAAGATACAATAAGTCTTAGTAAATTATAGGACTCAAGTGTGAAATGATTATTGATTCTTAAAAGGAGAACATTAGTACAAAACTACCTTAAAAGCTTATAACCAACACACTCTTTCTACATAAGACTTGAGAAGCGTAGTGAGAGAGGTGCGGTGGTTCCACCCAAGATAGGGTTTGGTTTTTCCTTGAAGGAAAGACATTAAATCGTGGCATACCATGGTAAAGTTGGTGACGTAGAATGATTTAATGTGCTTTGCTTGTAAGGAATGTGTATGCTGAGAAAGCATTGTTTGGTTTTCCTTGAAGGAAAGACATTAAATCGGGCCGTACCATGGTAAAGTGATGACATAGAATGATTTAATGTGCTTTGCCTGTAAGGACTGTGTATGCTGAGAAAGCATTGTTTGGTTTTCCTTGAAGGAAAGACATTGAATCGGGTCGTGCCACGGTAAAGTGGTGACGTAGAATGATTCAATGGGCTTTGCCTGTAAGGATGAAATGTCGTAAGCATTGATTGTGTGACATGCATCATAAATCATTAATGATGATCAAGGTTGAAAACCTTACGACCTATATGGCAGTGACACTTTGGTACAGTGTGAAACTGGTTGGGAAGGGTGCACTGGGTTTTGCAAAGAACACCAGCGGGTCCGGTAAAGGACGCCAGCCCTGAGGATAGTCGAGTTCCAAAAAGGACATCATGAGACGTAGGTTAGCGCCCTACTGTCGAGTCCGAAGGGGTACAAGCTTAGCTATCCTGTCGCTCTCATGGTTTCGGGGTCAGTGGAGATTGTCTGGAAGGACGCATAAAAGATTTAGCCAAAAGAAAATGAATGAGCAATGCTTTGTACTGATTGCTAGTACAGACTCTAACTCCTGATACGTTGTACATATATGGTCGAGCAGCTGTGTGCACTGTGGTGGTGATTTTCCCTGGGCCCTCATGCATTGCATGTGGTACATAGTGGTTGTTTGTATTGCATGAGCATAACACATCATTTTATGATGTTGTGGCCTTCTATGTGAATGATTAGATTCATTGCTGTGAAAATTGTGTGGAATTCTCGTGTGTGTGCTCTAGTATACTATATCCTGCGTTAAGTGAGTTCATGTAAAGTGTTCTCACCCCCTTGTCTTTTTTGTTGTTGTTATTATTTTGGCACCTAAAAGGGCATGGACTCTGGAAGGATGCACGTTGTTCTGAAGAAGAGCATGGTGTTCAGGTCGAAACGGATCTCGTTTAAGTCAAATGGTAGTGTCTAAGGTTGTAGTCAAATAGAGGATTCACTGCTTATGTGGTGTAGTATGTTAAAATCCCATCCTAGATGTACGTCATGTCCATCGTAATTTTGAATAGTAACAAAATGATATATTAATACCAATGTACTTCTTCTTGTTTATCCCAAACATAATTTAATAATATGCTTTACAAAAAAAATCACCAACTTTCCTCATTTTTATTAAGAGATAAATTAACAAATCGCAATCGAGTTAATCGTGTAATACCCGTCATGGGATGAGGGTGTTGGTTGCAGTTCATACAACCTATGAGGTCCTAAGACCATAGGTTATAAGGTTCATATTAAAATGTGAATTTTAAACCATAGGTTATATGGTTCATATTAAAATATGAATTTTAGACCATAGGTTATACGGTTTATATTAAAATGAGGTCCTAAGACCATAGGTTATATGGTTCATATTAAAATGTGAATATAAGACCATAGGTTATATGGTTCATATTAAAATGTGAATATAAGACCATAGGTTACATGGTTCATATTAAAATGTGAATTTTAAACCATAGGTTATATGGTTCATATTAAAATGTGAACTTTAGACCATAGGTTATATGGTTTATATTAAAATGAGGTCCTAAGACCATAGGTTATATGATTCATATTAAAATGTGAATTTTATACCATAGGTTATATGGTTCATATTACAATGTGAATTTTAGATCATAGGTTATATGGTTTACATTAAAATGAGGTCCTAAGACCGTAGGTTATATGGTTCATATTAAAATGTGAATATAAAACCATAGGTTATATGGTTCATATTAAAATGAGGTTTTTAAACCATATGTTATATGGTTCATATTAAAATGTGCTATAAAACCATAGGTTATATGGTTCATATTAAAATGTGAATATAAAACCATAGGTTATATGGTTCATATTAAAATGTTAATAAAACCATAGGTTATATGGTTCATATTAAAATGTGAATATAAGACCATAGGTTATATGGTTCATATTCAAATGTGAATATAAGACCTTAGTGTTAAGTCTCAAAAATATCATAAGGAAGATTATGATGATTTAAGACAGCTCAATCCCTAAGTTTTAATGTTTAACAAATTTGGTTAAAAGAATTATCATGGATACATATGTTTTTAATGTTTTATCTATGATTTCAGCAAGCCACTTTAATCTTAATAAAGACTGTCTGAAGGTTCAACCTGTTTGAAGTGTTGAAGTTGTCTGAAGGTTCAACCTGTCTGAAGTGTTGAAGCCGTCTGAAGGTTCAACCTGTCTGAAGTGTTGAAGCCGTCTGAAGTCGTATTTTATGACGTGGCACATCTTCTGAAGTTGTGAGAAGACTCGTCTGAAGTTCTGAAGAGTCAAATCTCTCTCTGCTGCACGCAACTTTTCAAGGCTTATTTTGGCAAAGACACAGAGACCTTTCCTGGGTTGTTTGAATTTCATACACCATTTGGGAAATCTCTGCAGCGCAGTTTTGTCAGCAGCAACCTTGGACGCTGTCAGAAAAGTTTCAGAACGCACATAACGCTCAGGAGCATGTCTCACAACGGATTAAAAAGCATTAAATGCTATCTCTAAATGGTGATTTTTCAACGGATTGAAGATTGGGTGTAAATACCCTTCATATGAAGATCATTCACAAGAACAAAAAAAAAAGAACAAGAGATTACATTTCAAGAGAAACAAAGCGCTGCTAGTTTTACTCTGTAAAACATACTCTGATAAAAATTCTTTGTACATCATTTCATATTCTCAGTATACCTCAGTTATTTGTACATTGTAACAGTTTAAGCTTCAAACTGGTTTAGTTTTAGAGCTTAAACAATCTTTTCTCTGTAAAACCTGTTTTGAGCCTGGAGAGGCTTGTTGTCTAAAGAATACTTGTTTTTGAGCCTGGAGAGGCTTGTTTTCTAAAGAATACTTGTTGTAAGAGCCTGGAGAGGCTTAACTGAAAAAGAATACTTGGTTGTAGAGCATGAAGAGGCTTGACTGTAAAAGAATACTTGTAATCTGGTTGAGATTAAGAGAAAATCCAAGTGCTCGTTGGCATTGGGACTGGACGTAGCTCACAGTGGTAGTGAGTGAACCAGGATAAATTCTATGGCTAAGTTTTCTACCTTATCTCTTGTCAAATTCGTTTATTCTAATCAAAGGGTGTTGAAAAACTATGATGATAATTTATAAAAGCAAGAAACATTTTAAAAACATATTTTCAGAACCTGTCTTAAGAAACTTCAGACAACCCCTTTAACCTGTCTGAAATTTCATTATAAAAGTTGTTTGCGAAAAGCTTTCATAAGTTATTTAAGAAACACTATTCAACCCCCTTCTAGTGTTCCTTGTGTTTCTACAGTTGGTATCAGAGTTTAACTCAGGGTTGAGCACCTAACAAGTGTTGAGGTTTAAAGATCCAGATGGAAGCACAACCAAACAACAGCCACTACATCACAGAAGGAGCCTCTGTGACAAGGCCTCCAGCTTTTAATGGTGTAGACTACCACTTGAGAGATCGCATGAAGTTGTTCATTGAAAGCAGCAACATCAGTCTCTGGGATATAGTAACTGAAGGTGACTATATCCCATGCGTGGTAATGAGCCCATTCCTAGGTCTGAATGGTCCATGGAGCAGATAGCTCAGGTTCAATTAAATGCTACGGCAAAACTCTACCTGGTATGTTCATTGAACAAAGTAGAGTATGAGAAAGTTCATGGATGCTCCTCTGCCAAGGAAATCTAGGATACATTGGCATCAGCCCATGAGGGAACTGATAATGTCAAACAATCCAAGATAAGCATGCTTGTTCATCAATATGAGATGTTCAAGATGCATGAGTCTGACACTATTGACCAAATGTTTGGTAGGTTTCAGACAAAACAAATGGACTGAGATCTTTGGGAAGATCTTATGAATCTGGAGATAATAATCGAAAGATTCTGAGAAGCCTTCCCAAGGCTTGGAGACCCAAGGTTATGCCATTCAAGAGGCTAAAGATTTAAACACCTTGAAAAGGAGGAACTATTGAGCTCTCTAAAAGTCCATGAGTTAGACTTGGAGAGGATGAATCCAAAACTAAATCTCTGGCATTGAACACCAAGACCAGACAGACTAGGCATGGGAACATAAAAGCCATGCAAGCTGAGGAAACTTCAGAAGCAGATGAAGACTCTGAAGATAGATCAGAAGATGATGATCTTGCTCTTCTCACGAAAGATCAAGAGGATGTTGCACAATAGAGGAAAGTTCAGAAAGAACCATCCCTACCTCTAAATTAGGTAAATCAGGTAAGGATTACACAATGACAAAATTATATGTTTTGAGTGTAAACAACCAGGTCACATGAAGGCAGAATGAGCAAGACTAAAGAAGAATAACTTCAAGAAGAAGTTCTTAAAAAAGAAGAAGGGTCTGATGGCAAATGGGAGGATCTTGATGAGTCTACCTCAGAAGAAGAGGAAGACACTTCAGAAGAGGCCAATCTATGTCTTATGGCCAGCCTGCCCTCATCAGACAGCTCAGAATCTGAGGTATTTCCTTTAACCCTTCAAGAGATGTATGATGACCTGAAGGAAAGTTCCAAGGAACTCTTCAAAGAGTATAAGAATCTGTCCAAAGCCCACACAGAAATGTGTAGTAAATATGAGGCTCTTGAGATAGAAAATATTATGCTCAAGGAGAAGATCCTTGTATCTGAAAACAGTAGTTCACAAACTGTGTCTGAAGAAAATCAAAAACTTCAGAAACAGGTTGAGGAACTAACAAGAGACTTAGCCAAATTTGTCAAAGGAACAAAAAATCTTAATATAATGCTTGGAAATCAAAGGCATTCCCTTGACAAAAGTGGTTTAGGCTTTTGTGATCACAACATCTCTGAACCTCCTACTGTCTTAAATTTTACTAAAGGCAAAAAGAAGGTTATTGGGTGTTCTCACTGTGGCAAGCCTGGACACAATGTGGCTCAGTGCAAACACAAGAGAAAAGCAAGGCCCAAAGCTAACAAGAAAGGACCCAAAAGAATATGGGTACCTAAAAACTTGATCATTCCTGTTGCAGATGTGTTTAACAGGACAAAGGAAACCCCACAAATGGTACCTGGACAGTGGATGCTCGCGACACATGACAGGAGAAAGGTCTTTGTTCCAAAACCTTAGGCCCAGAGCAGGAGGTGTGGTCACCTTTGGTGGAAACCAGCAAGGGAAGATCACAGGAATAGGGACTGTAGGTATGTCTCCTCTCTCCCTCATTAAGAATGTTCTTCTGGTAGAGGGACTGCAACACAATTTACTGAGCATAAGTCAATTATGTGACAGTGGATATGTGGTCTCCTTTACTAAAGAAGGATGCATAGTCAAAGACTCTCTTGATCAAATCCTTTTTACTGCTAAAAGACACAGTAATGTGTACAAAATTGATCTAGAGGAGCTAGCAAGTCAAAATGTAAAATGTTTTATCTCTGTTGAAGATGAAAAACAGATTTGGCATCAAAGACTTGGGCATGCCAGCTTGAGATTAATCTCAAAGTTAGCAAAACACAACCTTGTTAAAGGACTGCCTAAGCTTTCTTACAAATCTGACATTTTATGTGAAAGCTGTCTGAAAGGGAAACAAACAAGACACTCTTTTCAGAGTAAGAATGTTGTTTCCACTAGCAGACCTTTAGAACTGTTACATATTGACTTGTTTGGTCCTATTAGAACAGAAAGCATTAGTGGTAAGAAATATGGTTTGGTCATTGTTGATGACTATTCTAGATTTACATGGGTGTTATTCCTAAGAAGCAAGGATGAGACTTTCAGGAATTTCACAATATTCTGCAAGAAGGTACAGAATGAAAAAGGATTCTGTATATCTGTCATCAGAAGTGATCATGGTGGAGAGTTTGAGAATGCAAACTTCCAACTGTTCTGTGATGAGAATGGGATCTCACACAATTTCTCTGTGGCTAGAACACCTCAGCAAAATGGGGTTGTTGAGAGAAAGAACAGAAGCTTGCAAGAAATGGGAAGAACCATGCTCAACTCTTGCAACCTACCAAGATCCTTCTGGGCAGAAGCTATTAATACAGCTTGCTACCTTCAGAACAGAATATTGGTAAGACCAATTCTGAAAAAGACTCCTTATGAATTGTGGAAAGAAGAAGAAAACCCAACATATCATATTTTCATCCTTTTGGATGTGAGTGTTTTATACTCAACACTAAGGATGATCTTGGTAAATTTGATGCAAAGTCTGATAAAGGATTTTTCATAGGATATTCTGAAACATCTAAAGCCTATAGAGTATTCAACTCTAGAACTTTAATTGTGGAAGAATCAATTCATGTAAAATTCAATGACAAGAAAGAGACTGATAGGGAACTATCAGATCTAGAAGATGATTTTGCAGGTATGGAGCTGAATGATCATAACAGCTTGAAGGATGAACAGGTGTCTGAAGCACCATCTGTCACTGAACCTCTTCAGACAAATGTTGAGTCTCAGACAGATCAGACAGTATCTCAGAAAACTAACTGGAGATACAAGTCACATCATCCTAAGGAGCAAATCATTGGCAGCACTTCAGAAGGAGTTAAGACAAGATCAAAATTCAAGAATCTGAATTTTCTTGCTCTCCTGTCTGAAATTGAGCCAAAGAACATTGATGAAGCTCTGCATGATGAAGGGTGGATCCTAGCCATGCAAGAAGAGCTAAATCAGTTTGCTAGAAGTGATGTATGGACTCTTGTTCCTAAACCCCATGGGAAAACTATTATTGGAACCAAATGGGTGTTCAGAAACAAGTTGTCTGAAGAAGGTAAAGTGTCAGAAACAAGGCAAGATTGGTGGCTCAAGGATACAATCAACAAGAAGGTATTGACTTCACTGAAACCTTTGCTCCAGTTGCCAGGTTAGAAGCAATTAGAATTCTTCTATCTTATGCTGTAAATAATGGCATCAAACTATATCAAATGGACGTTAAAAGTGCCTTCCTCAATGGGTTCATTGAAGAAGAAGTTTTTGTTAGACAACCCCCTGGTTTTGAAGATACTGCTTTTCCTGATTATGTTTTCAAACTGAAAAAGGCTCTTTATGGTCTGAAACAAGCTCCCAGAGCATGGTATGACAGACTGAGCAGCTTTCTTATCAAAAATGGTTTTGAAAGAGGAAAAGTAGACACAACCCTTTTCAGAAAACAGTCTAACAAAGACTTTATACTTGTTCAGATATATGTTGATGATATTTTTTTGGTTCAACTGATTCTTCCCTATGTAAGGAGTTTTCTGAGTTGATGCAATCAGAGTTTGAAATGAGTTTAATGGGAGAATTAAAATTTTTCTTAGGGCTTCAGATTAAGCAAGATTCTGATTGTATATGGATCCACCAGGAAAAGTATACAAAAGAAATGCTTAAGAAGTTCAACATGAGTGATTGCAAACCCATGTCAACTCCTATGCATCCCTCTGCATCTTTGAGCAAAGATGAAAAGGAAGAACCAGTGAATCAAACTTTATACAGAGGAATGATTGGCTCTCTGTTGTATCTAACTGCAAGCAGACCTGACATAATGTTCAGTGTTTGTCTCTGTGCTAGATTTCAATCAGATCCAAGAATTACTCATTACAAAGCTGTAAAGAGAATTTTTAGGTATCTGAAAGATACTACTAATCTTGGTCGTGCTATAAGAAGAGCAAAGATTGCAGGTTAATAGGATATTGTGATGCTGACTTTGCTGGAGATAGAATGGAAAGAAAGAGCACCAGTGGAGGATGTCATTTCTTTGGAAATAACATGATCAGCTGGTCAAGCAAAAGGCAAAGCACCATTGCTTTATCAACAGCAGAAGCAGAATACATCTCAGCAGCCAGTTGTTGTTCACAACTGCTATGGGTGAAGTATCAGCTTGAGGATTTTAACATTCCTATCTCTGCTATACCTGTTCTTTGTGATAATACAAGTGCTATTAATCTGTCCAAGAACCCCATCCAACATTCTAGGGCAAAGCATATAGAAATCAAGCATCATTTCATTAGAGACTATGTTCAGAAAGGTGTTTTTGATATTCAGTTCATTGACACAGAGCATCAATGGGCTGACATATTCACAAAACCCCTAGCTGAAGATAGATTTAAGTTCATACGCAATAATCTGAACATACATGCATTTTCTAAATGATTGTCTGAAATATGTGTTGTCTGATAATTAAGTGTGTCTGAACTTTGTGTGGGTGTCTGAAATTCTCATATGTCTGAAATAACTGCTGACGTGGCTATCTGAGACGGTTGATTTCCATTATTTTAAAGTTTTGTCTCTTCCACTTCGCACGTTACCCGAAGTCTGCGCAGCCGGTACAGGACATAATTCGCATCGTGGGTCTATAAATACAGCAGTAAACTGTGTCGAGGAAGTTTTTACAGCTCTCACACTATCTCTCTCTCTTCAATAGTCAAGAAAGTTTTCCTCTCTCGAAGGCTTTTCTCTGCAACAACAATGGCACCTAAGGCATATTCCTGCAAGAAATGTGGTCAGAACCAAAGGTGTTAACCTAGAAGAGCTTCAAGACCTTGGTATGGACTTGGTTGGTGAGTTGTGATGGAGCAGGATGGACTCCATTCTTTGAGAACATCTAACACTGCGTTGGCTATGAACAAAGTGTGGTTGAGTTCTGGACTTATGCTAGAGGTATTCCCAACTCTAGGGAGTATATACTAGCATCAATTCTACTGTGCTTGGTATCCCTGTGTTCGTTGATGAAGGGATTATTTCCACGATTCTGGGTGTGAAAGCTGAAGGTGCTACCTTCACTCCAGGCTGGGAGGTGAAGAAAGGTGGGCACAAGGAGTTCACCAAGTTGCTGTATGGAACAGAAGAACCAGAGAGCATGAATGCAAAATACATGCTGGAGAAAGTCAGGGTTCTTCACGCTATCTTGGGGAACACCATAATCCCTAAGAGTGGAAGCAGGGATCATGTTTCAGAACTGGAGAGGTTCTGTTTGATAAACCTAATCAAGAAAAAGAAGATGAATCTTCCCAGCATCCTTCTGTTTCACATGCAAAAGAAGATCAGAGATTCTGCATCCAGTCTTCCCCACAAACACTCTCATCACAAGAATCCTTCTGCACTTCAAGGTTCCCATAGAAAGGCTATTTGATCACAAAGGCTCAGCTTTCTTGGAGAGAACAACCTGAAGAGCATGCAGATAAAGCTGACTCCAAGGCCTCCACTCCCTCTCTGAAGGAGAGCAATTCTGTCTGAGAAAGCTTGCAAGGAGGAGAACAACCTTAGAAGTCCTTGAGGATGAGCTTCAGGGAGATATAAGGAAGAAGGAGTTCAAGCCTTCCAAGCCTTCCCCCCAGCAGAAGAAAAAGAAACTCCTTGTGAGGAGCTCAGCAAAAGTTTCTCTGGAAGCTTTACAGACTCGGGGATCTGAACCTGTTCAGAAGGCTCTGACAAAGTCTTCTGAAGATTGTGGGTCAGACATTTGAAGCTGCTAAGCCTCTGTCTCCTAAGCCTACTTCTGAACCAGAAGGAAAGGCTCAAGAGATGGTTGAGATTGCTGACTCTGACGCAGTAACAGCAGAGTACCCTTAGCTGCATGTCCATCAGATCCTGAAACTGATTCAGGTAGCAAACTCTTGCTACTGCATTAGAGCAAGAAGAGTTGGAGAAAAGGCAGAACAAGAAAAATCTGACTATGCTATAGTTGTGGCCTCTCAGCTTGCTATTGCTGAAGATGATAGGCTAGATACTATAGCCCAAGCATCTAAGAAAAGGAAAAGATCAAGTGCTCAGCAAAGGAAGAGTACAAGGACAAAGTTGTTTTAGACAAGCCCCTGCACCACCTGCCAGAGTAACAGGAGCACTGCTAGCCAGCTTGAGGAAATGGATGAAGCTGGTAAGTACCAAAATTTCGTTAAAGCAAACCTCTTTTTCAAGAGTAGAAGAGAAGAAAAAGAAAAGGAAGTTGTAAAAGAAAAAGAATCTGAGGGTTGTGAAGCCTCCTGTAAAAAGGCTCAAAGTGAGGTTTGACAATGTTACACCATCCTCACCTGAGAAGAAATAGGAGAAGAAAGATTCAGAGAATCAAGAAGAAGAATCTGCATCATCAACCATCATCATCCCCATCATCTTCAGAAGCTACACAGTCTGAAGATTTCTTAGAAGATCAACATGAAGAAGGCCATTCTCAAGTCTGGAAGGGAGGTATGCTGCCTGAGCAGCTGAGGCTAGGTCCTGAAAGTAGGGATTTCTTCACAGAACCTACTTTTGACCCCTATGCATGCCCCTTACTGATTGGCATTTTGAGTTAGCCTCTGAAGTTCAACCACATCAGGTATGAAGGCCTGTTTACTGAAAGGGTCAAGTTTCCCAAATTCCCTAATCTATTTGTAGAGCTTCAGTACTTCAGAGATGAGCCCCCTATCTCTCTGCATCAAGGTCTTATCAAGCAAACTGCAGCTGAAGTAAGAGCAAAGTACCAAGGAAGTTCAGATGTGGCATATTATGGTCAGTTGGAGAAGCTCAGAAAGGGTAAATGCCCTGCTCATAAGTGGGCTCCTCTTAACCCTTTTTTCTGCTGACTCTTTGAAGTTGTCCAATGAGGATTGGAGCTTTGCTAGGCAACTATCAACAGAGGCTGAGCTGTTTGAAAAGGGACTATCTGAAGCTGATAGGCATGAGAGGGTACAGGCCCCCAAGGGCATTTTCCATCAGGCCATCCACAGAGATCTTTAGTGCAACCTGATAGAATCATTCTCAGGTATCCCCTGGAGGAAGGCCCTGAAGACAAGTTTAAGGAGCTCAAGACTTATCATAATTATCTGCAGATGTATGAGTTCTTGTCTGAAGTTGCCTGGAATAAGAAGTTCCCTGAAATGATCAAGAAACAAGGTGAAGGCTTAGATCATTCTTCCAGGGATTGGATGTGGTCATCCTACTGGAATATCAGAGAAGGTGCTGGATCTTCTTCTGCTACTTCAGGACAGGATGAAGACTCCATGACATATCCTGGTGCCTCTACTCTTGTAGATTATCAGTATGTCAGAGGCAGATTCCCTATGGCTTCTTTCACAGAGGATTGGCCTGTCATGATTCCAATTCATAAGTTCCACTTTGCTGTCAGCCATCCTGAAGACTATCATCTGCCACAAGTGTTCAGGGTTTTCAGATTCTATCATGAGAGCATCAAGATTGTGCTATATGAGGTTGAGAAGGACCCTGAAGAAGAGAACAGAAGACTGAAACTGCAAGTCAAGAGGTTAGAGAATAAGAATGTTGATCTGGTTTCTAAACAGGATCAGATTCTCCAAGAACAGTTGCAGATCAGAACTGGGCAAGAAGAACTGAAGGCTACTGTTATCTCTCAGATTGACAAGGCTAAAGAAGAGATTTCTGCTTTACTGATAGCAGCCTTGCTGAAAAAGAATAATGGATAGTCTATGATGTGTAGCCAGTGTGATGTTATTTTAGTTTTGTGTTAATTTTCAGATTCTCTATATTTTTTGTTTGTTTGAACATTGCTTTAATACAATCAGTTGTTGGTATCATGTGTTTTTATAAGCTCTTATTGCTTTTATTATATTGTTTGATCTGATTGTTATTCTTGATCTTGATTTGTGATTATTGCTCTGAAGTGGTTACAAGTCTCAGGGGGAGTATTTGAGAAATATCAGAAGCTATTAGACATGAGAAGTACTTATCTGAGGGTGAGTTATACTTATATTACACTTATGATAATTTACAACTCTTTTCCGATTTATTTATTTTAAGAAAATTTGTCATCATTAAAAAGGGGGAGAATGTTGAGTCTCAAAATATCATAAGGAAGATTATGATGATTTAAGACAGCTCAATCCCTAAGTTTTAATGTTTAACAAATTTGGTTAAAAGAATTATCATGGATACATATGTTTTTAATGTTTTATCTATGATTTCAGCAAGCCACTTTAATCTTATAAAGACTGTCTGAAGGTTCAACCTGTCTGAAGTGTTAAAGCCGTCTGAAGGTTCAACCTGTCTGAAGTGTTGAAGCCGTCTGAAGTCGTAATTTATGACGTGGCACATCTTGCTGAAGTTGTGAGAAGACTCGTCTGAAGCACTGAAGAGTCAATCTCTCTCTGCTGCACGCAACTTTTCAAGGCTTATTTTGGTAAAGACACAGAGACCTTTCCTGGGTTGTTTGAATTTCATACACCATTTGAGAAATCTCTGCAACGCGGTTTTTGCAGCAACAACTGTGGCAGCTTTTGTCAGCAGTAACCTTGGACGCCGTCAGAAAAGTTTCAGAACGCACAGAATGCTCAGGAGCATGTCTCACAACGGATTAAAAAGCATTAAATGTTATCTCTAAACGGTTATTTTTCAACGGATTGAAGATTGGGTATAAATACCCTTTATCTGAAGATCATTTACAAGAACAAAAAAGAAGAACAAGAGATTACATTTCAAGAGAAACAAAACGCTGCTAGTTTTACTCTGTAAACATACTCTGATAAAAATTCTTTGTACATCATTTCATATATTCTGAGTATACCTCAGTTATTTGTACATTGTAATAGTTTAAGCTTCAAACTGGTTTAGTTTTAGAGCTTAAACAATCTTTTCTCTATAAAACCTGATTTTGAGCCTGGAGAGGCTTGTTGTATAAAGAATACTTGTTTTTGAGCCTGGAGAGGCTTGTTGTCTAAAGAATACTTGTTTGTAAGAGCCTGGAGAGGCTTGACTGAAAAATAATACTTGGTTGTAGAGCCTGAAGAGGCTTGACTGTAAAAGAATACTTGTAATCTGGTTGAGATTAAGAGAAAATCCAAGTTCTCGTTGGCATTGGGACTGGACGTAGCTCACAGTGGTAGTGAGTGAACCAGGATAATTCTGTGGCTAAGTTTTCTTACCCTTATCTCTTTTCAAATTCGTTCATTCTAATCAAAGGGTGTTGAAAAATTGTTCTGATAATTTATAAAAGCAAGAAATGTTTTAAAAACATATTTTCAGAACCTGTCTTAAGAAACTTCAGACAGCCCCTTTAACAGGTCTGAAATTTCATTATAAAAGCTGTTTGCGAAAAGCTTTCAAAAGTTATTTAGAAACACTATTCAACCCCCTTCTAGTGTTTCCCTGTGTTTCTACACATAGGTTATATGGTTCATATTAAAATGTGAATATAAGACCATAGGTTATATGGTTCATATTACAATGTGAATTTTAGACCATAAGTTATATGGTTTATATTAAAATGAGTTCCTAAGACCATAGGTTATATGGTTCATATTAAAAGTGAATATAAGACCATAGGTTATATGGTTCATATTGAAATGAGGTCCTAAGACCCTAGGTTATATGGTTCATATTAAAATGTGAATATTAAACCATAGGTTATATTGTTCATATTAAAATGTGAATTTTAAACCATAGGTTATATGGTTCATATTAAAATGTGAATATAAAACCATAGGTTATATGGTTCATATTAAAATGAGGTCCTAAGACCATAGGTTATATGGTTCATATTAAAATGAGGTTTTTAAACCATAGGTTATATGGTTCATAATAAAATGTGAATATAAAACCATAGGTTATATGGTTCATATTGAAATGAGGTCCTAAGACCATAGGTTATATGGTTCATATTAAAATGTGAATTGTAAACCATAGGTTATATGGTTCATATTAAAATGTGAATTTTAGACCATAGGTTATATGGTTTATATTAAAATGAGGTCCTAAGACCATAGGTTATATGGTTCATATTAAAATGTGAATATAAAACCATAGGTTATATGGTTCATATTAAAATGAGATTTTTAAACCATAGGTTATATGGTTCATATTACAATGTGAATTTTAGACCATAGTTTATATGGTTTATATTAAAATGAGGTCCTAAGACCATTGGTTATATGGTTCATGTTAAAATGTGAATATAAAAGCATAGGTTATATGGTTCATATTAAAATGAGGTTTTTAAACCATAGGTTATATGGATCATATTAAAATGTGAATATAAAACCATAGGCTATATGGTTCATATTGAAATGAGGTCCTAAGACCAAAGGTTATATGGTTTTATATTTACATTTTAATATGAACCATATAACCTATGGTCTTATATTCACATTTTAATATGAACCATATAACCTATGGTCTAAAATTCACATTTTAATATGAACCATATAACCTTTGGAAACTCTTTCACAAGCAACAACATTTAAAAGAAATACTTTGATAATTTGCTAAAACGGGGATTTCTGTACTTCCTGAAACAGTTTCAGCAAGTTCAATAAAACAGTTCAGAAAACTTGTTTTACAGCTCAATGTTATAAAACTGTAATTTCTTAGCCCTCCACGTTAGTATACACTGACTTTAAATGAAGTTCAGGGATGAGAAAACTTAGCCAAAGATTTATACTGGTTCACTCACCACCACTGTGAGCTACGTCCAGTCCCAAAGCCAACCAGCTAAGGATTTTCCACTAATCTCATAGATTACAAGTATTCTTTTCTGTCAAGCCTCCTCAGGCTTTACAACAATAACTATTCTTTTCTATCAAGCCTCTTCAGGCTCTACACCAAGTATTATTTAAACCACAAGCCTCTTAGGCTCAACAGCAAGTATTCTTTTTCCACCAAGCCTCTTCAGGCTCTCAGACACTTGAAAGTGTTTACAATGAGATGTGTTTAAGTTACTAAACTAAGACAGAGTTTCTAACTTAAACTGAAATGATATTGTACAAGATAACTGAGTACTACTCAGGATGTGTAAATGTTATGTACAATAAACATAGAGTATATGCACCTATAATTTGGCAAAGTATTGGCTTGTTTCGTTTTGTCTTATCTTCTCCCTGTCTTGAAGTCTTTCACGAATCTATTTATAAGGTAGAGGTTTTTGTCTGTTGAAAATTGTTGTATTCACCGTTAAGAGATAGCATTGAATGTTGTAGAATCCATTATGAGACAATCTTCCGATAGCTTCTGACACTGTACAAAGCAGGTGAGCAATGATAACTCTATTTTGGTACACTGCAAGTACTATGAAACAAAGTTTTCCTTTTCTAGTACGATGATTCAAAATAAGTGCAAAGGTCCCTGTATTTCTTTCCTTAAGAATACATATTGCAAAAGACGTTAAGAGAGCTTTCTTGCTTTGAGCAGAAATCTGAAGATGGCTTCACTCTATTCGATTTCTGACTTCAGACAGTATGCCACGTTGGATGTATTCAACAGGTCTTAACATTTCAGATAGCTCTTCTTTTTAGAAGGTTGATTACTTCAGCAGGTCTTGACTCTTCAAAGGGTTCCTCTACTTCAGAAGGTTGCACCACTTCAGAGGGTTGCATAACTTCAGAGAGTTGCTCTTTCAGAGGGTTGCTGAAACACAGAAAAATACCTTTAAGAGAATTTGCACTATGTTTCAGAATGCTTTAACCAAATTTTTTATACATTAAAACTTTGGATAATGAGACTTAAAACATTATTAATTAGTTAATATATTTTTGAGACTCAACAATCTACATACTAGGCTTGACTTGATTTAAAATATAATATTATCACTGGCTCTACTTTGATACATCAAATTTTTTATACATATTAAATATGAAGTTAAATAGCTAATGAATAGTCAAAAAAATATGTTTTATGTTTTAAATTTTTCATTAATTAGAAATATTTAAAAGTTTTTTTTATCTTTTTATGTTAACATGCATCCCCTATTATCAGGGACAATCCTTTCGGGGTTTAAAAGTTTTTAATTCGATACCTCTATGTTAATTAAAAAGCAAAACTTTCTATAAAATATTTTACCAAACAACTTTTAATTTAAATAAATTTTGTAATTACCAAACGACTTTTACTTTATCTTTAAAAGCTCTTACTTTTAACTTTAGCTTTATAGTGGCTTTTAAGCTCAAAAAAAGTTGGGCCAAACAAAGCCTTAAGTCATGGGTAGGGTAGTTCTCCTCGTGGGGCCTTAACTGCCTGGAGGCATAGGCCACCACTCTCTTCTCCTGCATTAAAACACAACCTAGCCCCTTCCTAGAGGCATGACTATAGACCTTGAAGGTCTTGGATAAATCTGGCAACACAAGTATCAGGGCGGTGGTCAACCTATCCTTGAGCTCCAAGAAGCTCTGCCCACACTTCTTGTCCCACATAAAGGCTTGACCCTTACGGGTCAGTTTAGTGAAGGGAAAAACTAGCTGGGAGAATCCCTTAATGAATCTTCGATAGTAGCCGTCCAATCCTAGGAAACTCGTAATTTTTGTGATGGTCTTAAGGTCTTTCCCATTCAAGGATGACTTCTATCATGCTAGGGTCAACTGACACACCCTCTCTAGAGATTATATTTCCTAAGAAATGGACCCTGTCCATAAATAACTCGCACTTCTCCGGGTTGGCAAACAACTTTTTCTTTCTCAATATCCCTAAGACAACCCTAAGGTGTTGCTCATACTCCTCTAAGGTCTGGGAGTAGATCAGGATGTCGTCGATAAACACGACAACAAACTGGTCAAGCTAGGGCCGGAAAATCCGGTTCATGTAGTCCATGAACATAGTAGGAGCATTGGTTAAGCCAAAAGGCATCACCAAGTACTCATAGTGCCAATATCTAGTCCTAAAGGCAATCTTGGGTATATCCTCACCCCTAATCTTGATCTAGTGGTAACCAGATCTCAAATCTATCTTAGAGTAGACCGAAGCCCCTCTAAGTTGGTCTAGGAGTTCATCTATTTTGGGTAAAAGATACTTATTCTTAATGGTGACCTTGTTGAGCTGCCTAAATTCTACACACAACCTCATACTCCCATTCTTCTTCTTTATTAGGAGCACTGGCGCTCCCCAGGGTGACACACTAGGCCTAATGAACTTCTTGGCTATCAGGTCTTCTAATTGGGTCTTAAGTTCACTAAGCTCTAATGGGGACATCCTATAGGGTGCTTTGGAAATGGGCCCTGTGCTGGGTACCAAGTTAATGGTAAACTCTATCTCTCGGTCCGGAGGTACAATAGTTACCTCACTAGGGAAAACGTCTTGAAACTCCCTAAACTCGGCTACAATTTTGAAATCAATTCTAGAACCTAGAGTTGAGGAAAGTAACAAAATAAAACAACTATCCCGTCAAGCAGGCATTTGGACACTTGAGTGACATTGGATCTTCTCCCCCAGAAGAGGAGGGAGAACTAGGAGAAAAACTTCCTTGTTGAAACAATCAAGCATGACCTGGTTTTGAGATAACCAATTCATTCCTAGGATTATATCTATGCCTCTTAATGTCAAACAAATCAAATCGACCTTGAAGTCCCTCCCTTGTATAACAATAGGGCATTTAGGACACACAAGGGAAGTGGGGATTGTCTCCTTGGCCGGGGTTATTACATTCAGACTATAGGGTAAAGCAGTTACATGCAAATCTAACTGCTTCACACAATCAAAAGAAACAAAAGAAAGGGTTGCCCCCGAATCATACAATACAATTAAGGTCTTTCCACCTAGGGTGCACATACCTCACATCAGATTATCTGCAAAAGCTACCACTTCACCACTGAGGGTGAATACTTTCCTGGTGGCTTGGAGTTTCGGAGCATCCCTCTTCTTTGGGCACTAGTTCTTCATATGACCAAGCTCCTTGCACTAGTAGCACACCTTCTAACCAAAGAGACATTCCCCTCGGTGATCCTTTCCGCACTAGGGGCACTTGGGAGTGTCCCCTTAGCGTCGAGCTAGCCGAGTGACCAAAGCAGTGTTGTCTTGCCACTTGGGCCTAAAGCCCTTGCCCTGGCTAGGCTCCTCTAGCTTCCTTGTCCCCTTATTGTCTGGCTGTGGGGGTGGTGTAGCTCCCTTCAGATTCTTCTCAGCGATGTAGCACTTGTTAATCAAGGTAGGGAAGTCCCTAATCTCGAGTGTCCCAACCTGGTCTAGGATCTCAGGTCTCAGTCCTCCCTCAAATTGGGTGCACCTCAACTCCTCGTCAGGAACAGTCTGAAGGTATCTGGAGTACTTGGCTAGCTCTTCAAACTTGGCCACATACTGGCCCATGTTCATGCTCCCCTACTTGAGTTGAAGGAACTCAGCTTCCTTCTACCTCCGCACTGAAGCCGACAAGTATTTCTCTAAGAATATAGTCTGGAATACCCCCGAGGTAATTGGGGCTTCGACAACAGTGGCTCAGAAACTTGCCGTCTTCCACCAATCCTCCGCATCTCCTCTAAGCATATAAGCCGCATAACCCACCTTGGAGTCACCGGTGCATCTCATCACCTCGGAGATCCGGTTGAGGTCGCAGAGCCAGTTCGCCGCCATATCCGGATTATAAACCCAGTTGAACTGAGGGGGGTTATGTATCCGAATCTCTGCTAATCCTTGGACAAACGAGTCCACCGTAGGAGGGGGTGGTGTCCCTGTTGGCTTTCGGATCAACTCTTGCAAGACAGTCGCGTTAGCAGCAGCTTGCTCCCGAGCCGCCTCAGCTTGTTGGTAGTTGGCAGTTGGCTTCCACTTTTGCCTAGTTGGATGCTACCTGCTCTCCCATCATTTGGGTGAGAATCTGAAGAGTTGACGCCACAGGATCGTCAAGTTGATCTTGTGGTAGAGAAAATGGGTTGTCCCGGGGACGACCTTTCATGCCGCCTGCCATAGTCCTCTACACATCATTAAGCAAACATCGAGGTGATCAGTCTCTCAATTTCCATAATAATTTATAAGAGAATAATAACAAACTTCAGGAGCTAACTAATCCACAGTCCAGTTGGATTGAACTGCTCTGATTCCAAAATGTAACGTCCTAATTTCTAAAATCGAGAATTAAACTCGTTAGAAGCAAAATTCCCAAATTTTGAAAATTACTTCACGCCATTTTAAATATCGTAATACAAACCACATAACATTTAAGTGTCCAACAAAAACTCAAACAATATATGGAAGCATAAACTAAAATACATAATGCGTCATAGGCTCAAATAAGCATAATCTATGTACATTAACTAGGATACCCCCATACATGTGCCCTAATCAAAATAGAAGGCCTGAAGGCAGCACATGTACAGTCATATCCCCAAAATAATACAATGTAATCTTAATCATCTGAATGGTTCACTAAATATATAATCATCTAAATACGTCAAAATGAAGTTGGTTGAATGTCTCTAGAAGGGGGTTTGAATAGAGACTTGTAAAAATTGATTCATGAAAAAACTTAAAACCAAACTGAGCTCAGTTCTCAAGCTCAACAACTTGGAGTCTCAGATTTGAATTGACAAGGACAAATTAGTGGAGCTCATATTATAATTACTAGGAAGACTTAAAGCTTAGCTTTGACAATTTTGTTATATTTAAGATTAAGTTCAATTCAGACTATTGAATAAATTTAACTTAAGCTTCAGTAAATCGTAAAGCAATTATACGAGAGTAGAGTAGAGAGAAGAGATGCACACAAAGTTATCCTGGTTCACCCACTCCTTGGGCTACGTCCAGTCCTCACAACCTTGTGAGATTTCCACTATGACAACCTTTTCAATTACAAGTATTCTTTCTGCCTCTTCAGGCTCACCCTCACACCAAGTTTAGGAACCTCCTGACCTAGTTGAGATCGAAGTGTTCTTTACCTTGCCTCTTCAGGTTTTTACACTGCTCACACTGAGTCTAGGCTCCTCCTAATTCAGTTGAGACTATTACAAAGATGGAGTAGAGATGATGTTTGACTAGCTTAGGCTACGTACAAAGTACAAATATGCAGTGAGCTTAGCTAGGTGTTTCTCTTTCTAACAGTTTTAAACTGATGATGAAAATATGAAAGAGAATATATGATATAGACTTAAGATCCACTCAAGTATTATTGGGATTGAGCTGAGCTTGACTTGAGATTCAGTTGAAATGGATAAGTCAGAGAATATTCAATGATGTCTCACACCGTGCTTTGACTTGAATTCCCTCTTTTATATCAAATGAGACTAGTCGTTACTAGTCGTTGGAAGAGAGAGTCTGCTTTTCACTTTTCTGACACGGGCTCAGGTCTGCTCTGATGTGCGCTACAACACTTGCAGTGTACTTACGTTGACCTTACTTTTAACTTCTGAAGCTTGTGTCTAAAGCTGAGTCTCTGTCTGAGTCTCAATCTTAGTCTTATCTTTATATCTAGGCCTCAGTCTCTTGTGCAGCTGAGTCTTAGTCTGAGTCTTTCTTTCCAAGCTTAGATTTTACTTGGTCATCTGAGTCTCAACTTGGCCGTGTGTCTTAATCTCAGTCTCAGTCTTACATCATTAGCTCTTGTAGTCTTTGACCTTGTCTCATTGAGTGAGCAAATTGCATCTTCTAATCTAAGAATTTTGATTCTTATATACTTCAGCTTCGTTTTTCTTTTGAATCTTAAGTATTCATTCTTTAGATGCAGCTTGATTCAGCATCTCAACTTGTCCTTAATCAATAAAAAATTATCCTGCAGTGTAGGGATCTAAGAGCTGCAGGCACTTGAGCACATAGTTAGTAAAACATAACATCTTAGATATACTTCTTTGCTTTCTCATTTTTTGATGGTTTGACTTCATTAAAACTCTTAGGAGTGAGTTTTTCTTAACACAAAATACTAGAGCCCCTGCAAGCCTCCAGTTTACTGCCCTGGCCGGGGTGGAACCTGTGCATCTATAATATAGCCACAAAATGTGTGGTGAGACAGATGTCTCAGTGAATAAAGCATGCATTAGACAGTGTAGTAAGGCAAGTAGATGCAATGAAACATACAATAAAGTAACACATAAATATAAACTCTATCTTATGCATTACACTCTGTCAATCTCTATTAATATGCATGAACTTCATTTCCCGGCAGTACGAGGTCTTATCTCTATCTCTGGGGCTAGACCTGAGCTCAGACTACAAGGAACATCTCCCTTGGGGTTATATCCGCCATTACTCTAGGGACTGAAATCCAAGTTTTACTTTGGGGACCAAAGTCCATTATCTCTTTCTTAATCTCTGGGGCTAACACCGAAATGGCTTACTTATCTTTAGCATATGCATCATATAACCAAAATGTAGAAATACATTTCAATAGAGGCTATTATAAAGGAACCCCCAAATCTAAGCTCTAGAAACAATTCTATAAACAAACCCCCAACATAATATTAATACATTAGCTACTAACAAAATTAGCCACACAACATTCACATACAAGATCTAAAAAGGGAAGATTAGAAGTAGGGTTCATGAGGAAGAACATACACAAGATGTAGTGAGCGTGTGTGAGCTTTACTCACGTCAAAGGAAGCTCAAAGGAAGAAAAAAAGATTGGGGAAGGTTGGGAGGTTAAGTTCTTGGCCTTGGAGTCCTTGCTTCAAACTTCAATGGCACTTCCACTCTCTAGAATCTCTCTTTCTATAGAATTCAAAAGGAAGAAGAAAGAAATAATAACATTGGTGCGCTAATTAAGGTTTTTAACCTGATACACGTGTTCTCGCTCAAGCAAGGGATTCTCGCTTGAGCAAGAGGCGTGGAATTTCTCAGCTTTTGCGTTCTCGCTCAAGCGAAAAGCTTCTCGCTTGAGCGAGAACCTGCTCGCTCAAGTAAAAAACGTCCAGAGAGGCCCCCAATTCTGGTTGAATTTTGCTTGAGCGAGCCCATTCTCGCTTAAGCGAAATTCTTCCAGAGAGCACTCTAAATGCCCTCTGTTTCTCACTTGAGCGAGTGCCTTCTCGCTAAAACGAGAAAACCAGAAAAGGATTTTTGCCAATTTTACTAATATACCCACTCAAGCGAGCCATTCTCACTTGAGCGAGAATATCATAACTCAATTTTCTATTTTTTCTTCTTTTCTCATTCTAACTCAATTCTACCCACTCAAACCTCATTCCTTTTTACTAAATTATTATACTACATGTTGATTTCAATAAAATGGTTTTAAATTCTTGGGATATTACACCAAGCCAGTTTAGACTTTTACAATAAGTATTCGCTCTTACAAAGCCTCTCTAGGCTCTCAAAACACTCAAAGTGTTTAGAAAGAGAATGTAAAGGTATATCTGTGATCTAACACTAGATATGAATGTTTATAGTACAAAGGAGTTATTAGAGTAGGTAATTTATGATGACAATTTAGCTTCTTGCGTATTTTCTTCTTTTTGGTATTTTGAGCAATATTTTTCAGCAATTTGTCATACCCACACTCTATCTCTTTCGTAGAGTTCTCAGGTACTTATAGATTTGAATATAGAGATATTCGTTGAGAGATAATATTTAATGTTATTCATCCCATTGTGAGATATGGTTCTAACACATTACGAGATATCAACTTTGTTCTGTCATCAACAGTTTCTGCAACGCAGGCTTTCTTCATTTGGTTTATATTACAAACTTCAGTGCAAAAGTGATCTTTTATATTTCCTAATTCATGTTCTTAGGTTGCATGAAGAGTGAGACAATTTTTTATGTTGCCACATCAACCATAACCTTGTCTTCAGACAGCTTGACTTCAGACACATCATTAAACTTCAGACAACACTTCAGTCTTCATACTTCAGACAATGCTTTAGTCTTCAGATTGTTCTTCAATCTTCAGACTTGGTCTTCTTTAGAACCTTGATGTTTTTCAGATAGCCTTTGAATATTAGTTATTTTGTATATCTGAAACAGTAAAACATTCATTAGTAACTCTGAGTAATCTAAATAAGTTTATCTTAGGTTTATACTCATCAAAATCTTAGACTAAAGTCTTAGCATGGGAATGTCTTATACTTTCAAAGTCTTTAAGACTTAACAATTCTCGCTTGAGTGAAAATGCTCCAGAATTGAAATTCCACATTTCCATTCCTAGCCATTTTCACCAACTTTTACCACATTTTCCAAGTTCCTTGTTACAAAAATTCCTTTTTATCCCTGGTTAAATTATGGAATTGATTTATAAAATTTGGGATGTTACATGCAATAACATGTAGAAGCTATGGAATGCACGTCGTGCGACGGGATCGACAGGGTACCATGGTTCTTGGTTGAACGCAGAGCCCAAACAAGAATTATGGTCATGCACGACAAGGATGGGGGTTCTTGTCGTTCACAGCGACCGGACAGAGCAAGCGCGATGGCAGTATGGTGAGTGTTGTGGGGGATGAAGGTGGTGTCGTGATGGCAGTGGCGGTGGGTTCATCAGATCAAAACAAGTTCGGTTCAAATTCTCTAAAAATGGTTCACCAAACCGAGAAACCAGTATAGTTCAATTCACTCATATTGGTTTCCGGCTCAGTTCAGTTCATCAGAACTGGTATCAGGTTCAGTGCAGTTTGGAATGGGTTTTTTTTTTTACAAACTGTACTTTGGACACCCCTAATTAAGATAAACCCTCTAACAGTTGAAATTTTAATGATGGAAACCCTTCAATCAAATTAAAATTTAAGTGTCATTCTAAGTTACCTTTTTATCTAACAGATTTGCTTATCTGTGTAGAAACTAGAATCTGAGTTAATTGCAGATGCAGTCAAGGAAGAAATCTTTCTTCCTCAAAGGTACAAACATCTTAAAAATTTCAAAGAAAAATCTGATGGAAGCAGAAGCAATGATGTGAATCAGGAAGAAAATGGCCATCCAGTTCTAGCCGGCCAGCCGGGTAGTTCCATTAATCAATGAACCAGTCGAACAACAGAAAAACTCCAACCGACTAGTATAAGTCGACCAACATCTGCTTAGATGGTCCATTTTAGCATAAGCCAGCAGAACTTCTTCTGAGGCGACCATATTGTGATTATCTGGCCATTTTACATTCGAGGTGGCCATGTTGTGATCATCTGGCCAAGTTACATTCGATATGTCCATATTGTGATCATTCGACCAAGTTACATTCGAGGCGACCAATGAATTGTCAACCGGCCAAACCTACTCCTAGCCAGTCCAGTCAACAAATATAATCACTTCAAAGAAAGAGAAGCGAAACTTAGAAGCATAAGTACATCTCAGAAGCATAAGAAAAAGGCACCAAACAAAATCAAGCCACTTGTGCTGATGTGGAAAAGTTCCTGACACATAAGTTGAAAAGTTGTTGGAAGATCCCCAATGGGAATAAATGGTTATATTTCACTCCTAAGCTATAAAAGAGCATTGAGTAACTCAAAGAAATAGACAGAGAACATCAAGCAAAAAGGCTAAAACGCTATACAAGAGTTTTCATTCACAGTATCATCAATCTTAGTGCTTCTGACCCACTTTCTCTATTGTTTATCAATTTCCTTAAGTTTACTCGTGGGTTGTATTCATCTGTAACTTAGCTTGAGCATCTTACTATTTATTCACACTCTGTGTGTTAAAATCTCAAGCAGAAACCTTTCTTTTTCATCTCGTTATGTTGTAACTCCTCTATAGAGTAAGAAGTTGTTTCTTGACTGTGGTAGTGAGTGGAGAAGCTTGGATAGGCCAATTTAAAACTACTTAGACGCCTATCGGGGCTCTGCAAGGATAAGACTTAGAAACCTGAAGAGGCTCTTGAAGGATAATACTTGTAACTTGTGAAAAGTTAGTGGAAAATCTCATTGAGGTGGGGACTGGACGTAGCCCTAGTTTACAAGGGTGAACCGGGATAAATCTTAATGAGTGTTTCTCTTCTAACCCTTTTCTTGTTTATTTGCTTTTCTAAAACACACACTACGAAACTATTTCTGATCTTTCTAACTGAAACAATTTTCTAAACAAACTCAGAAACAAAGTTACATATCTTGAAAATATTCATCAAGACTCTCATCTTATATATCAGAAGCGTTTTAAACAAATAAGTTTTTCATAACTACTGAACATGTTTAGGTTCTGCTACTTCTGACCATATCTGAGTTGAACTAATTTTCTGATATCCAAGTTCAAATCACTTGATGATGGTGCCTGTCAGTAGAATTCTGAGCTGGCAGCTGAAAGCTAGGATCAAGCATGGAGCTGCTGGGATTGCTTGGAGCTGAACCAAGCATGGGTCAACCTCAACATGGTAAACCCATTGACCTTTTACCTTGGACTCAAGTAAACATACACGACTCCATCTAATTAGGATTAATAAAAGTAGGATTAGTTTTAGGATTAAGTTGTAATTAGGACATACTTGTAATTTTCCCTTTTCTTCCTAATTTGGGCGCTAAATTGGTGGGTTTATTGGCTTAGGAGTTAGCTTAGGTACTTAGCCTTGGGATCATGGTTCAAATCCCATTAGGAGATCTTTTTCACTCATCTTTTATTTTCTCCTTTTCCCCCTCCATTTGGCCTCCCCTTTGCTCCTATAAATAGGAGGCTCCCCTCTTGTATTTTCACAACTTTGATGCATAGTAAAGGCATTCTGCCCAAATTCCTCCTCAAGTGTGAATAGAGAAGGCTTGTGGTTCTTGCTCAAACCAACCAGAGACTTATCTGATTCTCCTGAATCAATGGCGTCTAGCACTGGGACTTATCTGTTGTGGGGGTTTCCTGCTTTAGTGGCGTCCAAACCATCTCTTTCTCTTCCACTTTTTCTTTCATTTTCTCTCATTTTCTTTCATTTTCCTTGCGCAAATTAGCTTCTGCCCAGCCGCTAATTTGGGTTAATTCTTGAATCTAACCAGTTGTTTTTGCTCAATTCTATATCCGTACACTTCCTGCTATCAATTGGTCATCAGAGCTTTGTTGGATTGGGCAAATTTGGGGCTGTTTTAAAGCTGTTTGGGCACTGCATTTGCTGCACTTTGGGTGCAGAATTTTCTCTCAAAATTGTGTAATTCATCTCTTTGTTTCACTTGTAATTCGGACTTGGACTGTTTCCTGGGCCCGAGGTGCCTTTATGCTGCTTTCAGCTTGTTTGATTTGCTTGCAATTGCTTGAATTAGAGGGGGCTTTGGTGCGCAAATACCACCTCATAGGTGTTTGATGAAATGCCTCTTCTAATTGCTTATACTTGTTCTTGAGTGATTCTTGCAAATTAACTGTTATAACTATTGTTTGTGGTGGAGTGTGGTAAGTGGAGGCATTGTTGTCTTCAATTTCCAAAGATCGTTCACCTACATTTTCTCCCCATTCCACCATTAATTGTTCATCCCCCATGTCACTTGTTCATATTATCATTTCTTTACTTTCCGCTTTTAATTTTCCGCCATTTAGTTTCAGCTTCTCCCCATCCTTCTAATTTTTATTATCCCCTTTACATTCTGCCATTTACTTTCTGTCCTCCCCATCCTTTTAATTTCTGTCATACCCTTTACATTCTGTCATTTACTTTTTGTCCTCCCCATCCTTTTAATTTCAGCCATCCCCTTTACATTTCTGCCATTTACTTTTTGTCCTCCCCCTCCTTTTAATTTTTGCCATCCCCTTTACTTTCTGCCATTTACATTCTGCAATTTACATTTCTATCCTCCCCACCCTTTTAATTTCAATTTCCTCCTTTACTTTCTTGTCATTTATTTTTGCGCAATTTTCTTCCTATTTTTTTGTCATTTTTGTGCATTTTTTGGGTGTTGTGTTGTTCAATTTTTACTCCTGTTCTGTTTGTCTTCTTGGCATTATGATTGCAAACTTGAATTGACTGGTATCTCTACCATGGACTTTCCCTGTTTGATTGTGCAAAACACTCACCGTTAAGCTACTTTTTGGTTCATAAAGTTGGAAGAAAATCAATAAATTCCAATTGTTGATTTTCCTTCAAAATTTAATTCTCATCTTAAAATTGAACCAAGCATGTTTCTGACACCGTTTTGTGTTTATATGATCAACAAGGAAGTGCTAAGTAATTTTTTTGGGTTTTTTTGAAATCAGGTTTCCATACTATTTTATTTTACAGTTTTTAGAATTGAGTTTGTTTGTTTTATTTTCTAGTACCGTTTTGGACCAGTTGTAATTCAAAAATATTGAAAAAAATAGTTTAGGTAGATTTCTATTTTTTGTAATTTTGTACAAATTTCTGTAATTTTCTGTTGGGGAAAAAAGAAAAGAAAAAGAAAAGAAGCAAAAAGAATTCAAGAAAAAATATAGTGCCAAAAATACAAAAAGAGGTGCAAATAGAAAAAAAGGTGCAAAAGTCAACAACAAAAGAAAAAGTAAAAAAGACACCAAAAAAGTCAAAAATTCAAAAAAAAATAGAGAAAAACAATGAGAAAAACAACAAAAAGAAAGTCCAACAATATAGTTGACATTTTACTATAATTTTTTCACTTCATTTATTTGTATACAGTATTTTTGAGTTGTAATAGCTGTTTTTCACAAAACGACTGTCTGACAACTCTGTTTCAAAATCTTACCAAAAACCATTCTCTTTGCAATTTCTTTTGTCTTGTCTTGTTTGCATTCCATTTTTGTGTATAAGATTTCTTGAGTGCTTGCTTTTCTTGTTTGTCTATATCAATTCCTTGTTTTGTCTTAGGCAATTCCTAGTCCTTTCAGTAGCTTTTTCCTTTTGCTCGTGCACTTCCATTTGGGAAGGGTTAAGATTAAGTCTCACTGTTGGTCTTTGCAAGATCAATCTATCCTTACTTGAGTAGAAGAGGCAAGAGAGTTTTCATTACAGTAAAAGCTCAAAAAGAGTGACATACACGAGTGTTACATTGCATTGAGTGTAAACACTAAGTTGAGTGGAAATGTCCTTTTAAAAAATCAAAAACTTAAAAACAATGGGTAGTAGGAACTCACCACATCCTTCACCTAGGACTCTAAGGTATAGGGCCGAGTTGCAACATGCAATGGCTAGAATGATGAGAAATGCAATGAATGCTTAGGCAAGAGTTAAGTGGGAATAGGAGGGAGAGAAGACACTCTTCTCAAGAAGGAGGAAGTGAGAGTAGATACAACATAGTGAGAAATGAAGATAGTGAGTAGTGAGGGAGAGAGACATTCAAGCCATACTCTTAGGAGAAGGGAAGTAGGGAATAGAGAAAGGAAGCCTAGGAGGCGTGAGGGAGCTAGGAGGTATAGAGAAGAGTACTATAAGGAAGATCCTAGGAGGGATAGAGAAGAATACTATGAGGATACCCATAGGAGGAATAGGAGAGAGCATAGGAGGGAAGAGGAACCTCAAAGGGAACAAGGGTTCAAGGGAGTCAAAATAGAAGTCCTAACCTTCAATGGAAGGAATGATGTAGAACAATACCTAGAATGGGAACTTAAAATTGAACAAAACTTTAGTTTCCATAGGTATAGGGAAGAAGAGAAATTTAAGAAAGCCTCTCTTGAATTCAAAAATTATGCTTTGGTTTGGTGGCATCTTCTTGAAGCTGATAGAAGAAGGTGCAATGCTCCTTTGGTTTCCTCTTGGGAGGAAATGAAGACCATCATGAGAAAGAGGTTCATACCTCAACATTACACTAGGCAGTTTCACATTAAACTCCAAACACTTAAGCAAGGTTCTAAGAGTGTAGATGAATATTTTAAAGAAATGGAACTTGCTTTGATAAGGGCAAACATAGTTGAGGATAGTGAAGCAACTATGGCTAGGTTTATCAATGGACTTAATTTTGACATAAGGGACATAGTGTAGTTGCACCCTTATGATGAAATGGAGCACTTGGTACACCAAGCCATTAAAATAGAAACTCAACTTAAAAGAAAGGGTAGCTATAAAAGAGGTAATTCTAGTTATACAACTAGAATCAAGGAAACCCTAAAAAGAGATGATGGAAAAGGCCAAGAGAAGGAAGAACCTAAGGGTTCTAGGGTTGCTTCTAACCCACCTCCTTCCAAAGCACCAAATGTGGATCCCTCTACTTCCACAAGAGATATCAAATGTTTCAAATGTGCTGGAAAGAGACATATAGCTTCCCAATGCCGAAATAAGAGAGTGATGTTGATAAAAGAGAATGGAGAGTACACTAGTGCTAGTGAGGATGAAACTAGTGAAGAGGAAAAAGAGGCTAGTGAAGAGGAAATACAACTAGAATCAAGGAAACCCTAAAAAGAGATTAGGGAAAAGGCCAAGAGAAGGAAGAACCTAAGTGTTCTAGGGTTGCTTCTAACCCACCTCCTTCCAAAACACCAAATATGGATCCCTCTACTTCCACAAGAGACATCAAATGTTTCAAATGTGATGGAAAGAGACATATAGCTTCCCAATGCCGAAATAAGAGAGTGATGTTGATAAAAGAGAATGGAGAGTACACTAGTTCTAGTGAGGATGAAACTAGTGAAGAGGAAAAAGAGGCTAGTGAAGAGGAAAAAAAGATTAAGAAAGAAGTGTTTAGAGCCGAGGGAAGACTTTGCATGGTAAGAAGATCATTAGGAAATCAAATCATTAGAGAGGATGACCAAAGCCAAACTTTCTTTCACACTAGGTGCATGGTTGAGGGACAAATTTGTTCCTTAATTGTGGATAGTGGAAGTTGCACAAACATTGAAAGCTAGTGCAAGAATGGTAGAGAAACTTGGGTTATCTACCACTCCCCACCCCAGACCATACAAGTTATCTTGGATATGTGATGATGGGGAAAAGGAAGTAAATAAGCAAACTCACATCTTTATTTCCATAGGTGACTATGATAATAATGTTTTATGTGATGTTCTACCTATGGATGCTACACATATCTTGTTGGGTAGACCTTGGCAGTTTGATAAGAGAATCATCCATGATGGTTACTCTAATCAAATATCTTTTAAACATGATGGAGTTAAAATTACTTTGATGACAATGTCAATCCAAGAAATATGTGAGGATCAAGCTCACATGAAGAGAGAGATAGAACTTGGGAAAATTAAGAAATTGAAATTAAAAGGTGAGGATAAAAAGAAAAGGAAGGAAGAAATTGTAAGGTCCAAGACCCTTTGAGCAAAGGTTTTAATGAAAACAAACTTTCACAATAATATTAAGTGTTCTGAATACTTTGTGATGGATTTCTGGAAAGCGAACCAAAAACCCAGTAGTATAATAGTAAGAAGAGTTATCGTATCCACAGGGAACAGTCAATTCGCGTATAGTCGTGATCTATTTATCAAGGGAAAACAACGGATTTATAAGAGTATTGTTGCGTAAATTGTAAATAGCAAATAAATAATCAATGAAATTAGAAAGGAAGAGTTAGAGACACTTTACTTGGATTAGGATTTAACTTCATATCATCACACCCTTTGTGCATGTAAAAACTATCTATTATTTTAAGTTTACTCTATAATACTGTAGACAAACTATATTGCTTATGACCCCGAGTTACCAGGCGCCACTCACACTCAAAGATAATCCATACGGGCTCTCCCAAGCGACAGACTTACCCTCGGCTTATTTTGTTTTCTTTATTCCGTTTGTAAAAGAACTAATTGATAAACGAGGCCTAATCCTGTAGATGCACCTTCATTAGAGTACTCACACTACCCATCACTCATCAGGATACATCCATGTGTCGGTCCTGGATTGACAATCAACTAATCCTTTGCTATCGATACTAAGGCCTAATCCTGTAAACGCCCTTCGCTAGAGTACTGTCACTACCCATCGCTCATTAGTAACGCTCATGTGTCGGTCACAGAGTACTGAGTTCTCTTATTCAATCAGAGTTTGGGTTTCTTCAGAATCCGCTCCCCCATCCTCAATCCTAGTCGAAACTAGCCTATAACTTCGGCGCAAGCGCAGAAGTTAGGAATTAAGCACAGAATAAGATTACCAATATTATAGACAGAGAGCTCAGAAATAATAAAATATAGTTTACATACACTTGGGGATAGAATCAATTACATTCAATTCTAATGGAGAGTTAACTACACAAGGTAGCCATACAAACCACCAAAGATGATGTCACCATCTTCAATCCTTGTGAAGCGCTCCTCCTCTCCTACTCTAAAATTAGCTCTGGTGCATTATCACTGAAATACCACTGAATTACAATAATCGTGCACACCTGATCTGGTACAAGAGGGTCCTATTTATAGGCTAAGGAAAGACAAAGAAAATTGGGGAGAAATCTATCTAAAAACGGCAACAAGGCAAGAATCACGTGTTCTGCGCTTCACCCTGCGCTACAGCGCAGGTTGCAGCGCAGGATCCAGAGAGTTGCGCTTCACCTTGCGCTACAGCGCAGGTTGAAGCGCGCAACGTGTCCTGCAGCTCTAAACTTTCTCTTTTTAATTTGAACTCTCCCCGAGACTGGTTTTGGTTGATTTGTCTTTCCTTGTTTCCCTTTTCTTGATGAAATCTTGCATTTATTGAGCATCTTGGATTTAATTGGGAAGGTCGTCTGCAGAATTCTGTTGAATTGGCAGTGATATCTTCATTAATTGCCCTCAAATAATCTTCAAATCTTCATTAAATGCCTTCAATTAAACTTCAAATCTTGCAGATATCTCCCTTATTTAATGCTATCTTTCCCTCAAATCAAATCCTTGCAATATTCTGCAAAAATCAGCAATATTTCTATCAAAATAGCATCAAATTCAAATTTAAGATTAATAAATACAATTTATCTAATATTTAATAAAAAGAGATTAAATTGGGGCAAAAATACCATTTTATCCTTGATAAGTGAACTAAAAAGTGCTCTAATTTATCATATAATTTTCACTTATCACTTTGGTACTAATGTTTGCATTTGAGAATGCTTGAAAGAATACAAGAAAAGTTACAGAAGGAAGGTGGAAAGATCGAAAACAACATTTAACATCATAACATGTGTCCAGAAGCATGTTACATAGAGCTTTCATGACAAAAGTGATGAAACAAGTTCAAGAAGTAGCTTCTTAGCTTCAAGAAGGTCATGACAGTTCATCTAAGATCCCATGAACATTAAACTGAGTTGTATCAAGCTTCAGAAGCAAAGTTGAAGCTTTGGAAGGATCATTCAAGACCACTAGAAGCATGAGAAGGAGCTTTTCATGAAATTAGACACCTTCTGAATGTGAAAGATCACTTAAGCAATTCAAGCATAGTCATTCCAAGTGTTGTTGATGCAAACAAAGTAATTGGAGAAGATCAATATCACTAGAAACACAGTTTTGTCCTTAGAAGCAAAACTTAGTTTCTGCAGAAGCATCAAATTCTTATTTCAAGTTGCAAACATATTCAAAGTATCTCTAGAAGCATTGAACAAGTTCCCACACTCCTCAAGATATTATCCTTGAATATTTCAAGTTGAAGAACACTCAAAGAAGCTTCTATAAGCATAATTAATTCTCTCACAATACAAATAAAGCAAGGATAAAAGATTGGAAGCTTTATAAGCATATTTCACACTTCTAGAAAAAGAGACATAATTTCTGCAGAAGAAATAGAATTCTGCACACTTCCAGAAGATGCAGTTTGCTTCAGAAGAAGAAAGAGAATTTCTGCAGAAGAAACAAAATTTTTGCACATGCATCTATTGCTTGGTTAGTTATTGTTCATACTTTAAACATTTAGCAAGCTATAAACCATATTTTGATAAACTTGTTTTTAAACTGATATTTTCACATAAATCACATCCATATTAGTTAAAAAACTAATCTGGAAAGTTTCATTACATTATGAAACTATTTGGTACTCCAAAACCACATTTCTTGAAAGATGTTCAATGTTCAACATTGAAACGTGGGGTTCAAACTACCAGATTTTGAACTTATTTTTGAACTAATATTTTCACATAAACTACATCCATATCATTTAAAATACTGATCTGGAAAGTTTCATTAAATTATGAAACTGTTTGGTGCTTTAGAAGCACATTTCTTGAAATCTGTTCATTGTTCAACATTGAACTTGGGGTCCAAACTACCAGATCTTTATAAACATGAATTTAATTTAATATAACTTGATATTCTAATTGGTTACTACTTAAATATCTGATCTGGAAAGTTTCATCAAGTTTCAAGTTCATTTGACCCTTCAGAAGATAGGTTTAAAGTGACAGATTTAATGTATTGCTTCTGCACAACTGCAGAAACTTTATACTATTCTTTTGAACAGTTTTTCTCACATAATCTTATTATTTATTGGTTAAATAACTATTCTGGAAAGTTTTATTAAAATACAAAATCATTTGACCCTTCAGAAGATTGGTTTAAAGTGACAGATTCAATGTATTGCTTCTGCACAACTGCAGAAACTTTATACTATTCTTCTGAACAGTTTTTCTCACATAATCTTATTAGTTATTTGCTAAATAACTATTCTAGAAAGTTCTATTAAAATACAAAATCATTTGACACTTTAGAAGATTGATTTAAAGTGACAGATTCATTGTTTTGCTTCTGCATAACTGCATAAACATTATACTATTCTTCTGAACCTTATTCTGAGTTGTAACTACATTAAATACATTATAAGGAAGAATAAATTTTGATGATATCAATCCCTATGATTTTGCTTGCCTTTAAGAAGATAGTTTTAATCTACTTAGTTGACATTATACACTAACCACTATCTTCTAGAAGGAACTTCTGATAGCCAAGGCATTCCTTGAGCAGAGATCAGTAAGTTGTTCAAAGTACTTGCAGGTTGGACCAAAAGTTTTCAAGGGTCACAATTCAACCCCCCTTATTGTGACTCTATGATTTACTTCAATTCTTGTTGGATCAAGCACTTACCACTAAGCCAAAAGTTATAGCTGTTAGTAAGGGCGCAACTTTATTTCCTTAAGGATTCCCAGAGCCGCATCTAGCTTAAGGGGTTGCGCCCATTATAGGCGCCATGGGTTGGGATGTTAAGCCCATCGAATCCTAAGGGTAACGCTGACAATTAAGCCAACAATCTCCCCCCAGTGTTAGCCGTGGGATTCGAATCCATGACTTGCTCTGATACCACTTGTTGGATCAAGCGCTTACCACTAGGCCAAAAGCTATAGCTGTTAGCAAAGGCGCAACTTTATTTCCTTAAGGATTCCCAGAGCCGCATCTAGCTTAAGGGGCTACGCCCATTATAGGCGCCATGGGTTGGGATGTTAAGCCCATCAAATCCTAAGGGTGACGCTGACAATTAAGCCAACAGAAATATCAAGAGTAATGGTAGAGAGGGTGAAAACAAAAGAAAAACAAAAAATAAAAGGGAGGGAATGTTACTACTTCTCCAATTTAAAACTGCTGACCTTAATTTTTTTGAAGGGACACAAGAAAAAGGAGCTGTTGATCAAGGAAGGAGGAAGTAGCGACACTACAAGGGAGTTTCCTCCTTCTTTGTCATCCATTCCTAATATTCTCTTCTACCCCTTATGCTCTCTTTGAACTTTCAGATTTGAGGACAAATGCTCTTCAAGGGGGAGGGAATGATGGCGCCTGTCAGTAGAATTATGAGCTAACAGCTGAAAGCTAGGATCAAGCATGTAGCTGCTGGGATTGCTTGGAGCTGAACCAAGCATGGGTCAACCTCAACATGGTCAACCCATTGACCTTTGACCTTGGACTTAAGTCAACATACAAGACTCCATCTAATTATGATTAATAAAAGTAAGATTAATTTTAGGATTAAGTTCTAAATAGGACATACTTGTAATTTTCCATTTTCTTCCTAATTTGGGTGCTAAATTGGTGGCTTTATTGGCTAAGGAGCTAGCTTAGCTACTTAGCCTTGGGATCATGGTTCAAATCCCATTAGGAGAGCTTTTTCACTGATCTTTTATTTCATCCTTTTTCCCCTCCATTTGGCCGCCCCCTTGCTCCTATAAATAAGAGGCACCCCTCTTGTATTTTCACAACTTTGATGAATAGTAAAGGCATTTAGCCCAAAGTTGTTGAGTCTCAAAATGATATTAAAAGCCTAATAATGTTTTAAGTCTCATAACCCCAAGTTTTAATGGATAACAAATTTGGTTATTTTTCTGGTGAGAAAGAATAGTTTCTGCTGAAGGTATCTGTTCAGTATTTCAGAAGATGCAATCTGAAGAAATCATATTCGCTGAAATAAGTGAAACCTTCCGAAGTGAAGAAACCTGCTGAAGAGAACTAAACCTGATGAAAACGGAGAACCTCCTGAAGTTGTGAAGTGACGTGCCAATGTGTGTTCGTCTTCAATATAATATTCTTAGAAATTCTTCTTGAAGACTCAAGTCTCGTGTAGCAGTCTCAGATTACTTGTGCCTCTTATTCTTCTTGAAAGTTAGAGAAAGTGCTTTTTGGCATAATTCAAATTTCTCTCACCAAAAAGTCAAAGTCTGCAGAAAAGTACAATCGACTCAGAAAAAAGTGAAGTCTGTGAGCTGACTCTACTACCTGCTACAACTGAGGGTTCAGGTTATGTGTCACAATGGGAGTATTTGCATTAAATTCTATCTCTCAACGGGAAAACGATTGGAGTTCAACGGACGGAAACTTTCTTCTCTATAAATACCAGCAAATAAGTGTTCAGACAGTCCTGTTCTGACACTTCTGTAGATGAGCTCTTTTAGAGAGATTTTCTTGATATTGTTTTGCATGTTCTCTCTCTTGATTTCCTTTTGCTTTTCTTCAGTTATCTTTTGATTTCTTCTGCTTTTCTTAGCTGACTTCTGATTTCTTCTGCTTTTCTTAGGAGTGTATATGAGGAGATATCCGTTGGATTTGTCCTTTTGCTTATTTTGTATACGCTCCTTTTCTGTTTGCATCTTGACACCATTTCTTCTTTCTTCTTTGAGTGAGGTGTCTTGTTGAATAGCTGTTGTTGCAGTTTCTTCTTTTGAATAAAGATATATGATATTATAGTCGTTGTATCATATAGTCTTAGCTTCTGTATTGATTTCTTCAATGTTGAAATCATATTAATTCAGGATTTTCTCAATTCTTCAGCTTGAATATTATATCATATTAATTCCCGCTTTTTCTTCTACTTCAGTTGATTGTTGTTCTGCTCTTCTTTGCATTTTCTTCTTCTGAGATATAGATGAATAAAGATGTTGAGTCAATTGTGTTTTATTCAAACATCTTTCTGGTTGCTTTTTTTCAGTCTTCTGATCACCTCTGTATAGCAGCAGTCACAGGTGCGGGTCTGCGCACGCAGATCCCTTATGTTGCAGGTGCAGCATGCGTTGCCGAAAGTCTTTGCCGTGTTTCCTTATTTGTGAAATACTTTGGTCGAGGTATAAAAGTATGTTTAGCTTTTATACTGAAATGCCTTTTGTTTTAGGTGCAGCAGTCATTAGAGAAAGTCATTGCAGAGTTTCCTCATTTGTGCAAGACTTTGATTGAGGCATAAAAGCATGTTTAGCTTTTATACTGATATAAGTGTACTCCATTTTGGTAGAGTGTGCTTTACACTTTAGCAACGTCTTCAAGAGATAAATTCTTGATTCTGTTTGTAGGCTTCTTCAGATAGTCTTCACGTCTTCAGATGGTCTTCACGTCTTCAGATGGTCTTCACGTCTTCAGACGGATTGCGCACTTCAGACAGCTTCAGCACTTCAGACAACTTCAGCACTTCAGACAGCTTCAGCACTTCAGACGGCTTCAGCACTTCAGACGGCTTCTATGCTTCAGACGAGTTGCGTTCTTCAGACAGCTTCTATGCTTCAGACGAGTTGCTTACTTAAGACAACTTCTATGCTTCAGACGAGTTGCTTACTTCAGACAGCCTCTGTATTAAATCCTGCATTTGTTCTTCTGATCCTTATCTTCTAATTTTGATTCTGTTCATCAAATCTTCTTCTTCTTCTAATGAGTATTTCAACCTGAAACACGATCAACAAACCAATACCTTTCTCAGTAGAATCTGTTTATATAATCTTATTTGTTCTTTATATACTCTTATTTGTTAATATTATAATCTTATTTGTTAATCATTAAAACTAAAGGATATTAAGTCTTTGAGTCAAGTTTGAATGCTCAAACTGATTAATAGACTTCACAATCTCCCCCTTTTTAATGATGACAAATAAGATATGTATAACTTATAAAAATGTTTTAAGGAAAGATGGTTAAGTATATAGAAGGCTCTCCCTATCTATAATACTCCCCCTGAGAAGAACATTTATTCTTTAGTTTGTTAAATGTTGCCAATTGTTATTATTCTAAATACTAACAAGATTAGATACATTTTGTTATCTTATCTTTTAGAAACTAGATGTTAATCTTTAGATTCCAATTGTTAGTATTTCTTAGAAACTAGATGTTAATCTTTTAGATACCAATTATTAATCCGATGTTAATCTTTTTAGATGTCAGTTATTATTGTTTGTTATTCATTGAAAACAAATATTTTGTTATTCATTGAAAACTACTATTACCACATATTGTTAACTTATCACAGATACCGATTGTTATATAATTACACTATTGTTACATATATCAATTGTTATTTTTCTAGCTTTCTAGTTATCTGTTACAAACATCATTTTATTATTCATTGAAAACTACTATTACCACATATTGTTAACTTATCACAGATACCGATTTTTATATAATTACACTATTGTTACATATATCAATTGTTATTTTTTTGGCTTTCTAGTTATTTGTTACAAACATCATTTTATTATTTGTATATTTTTCCTCCTATTTTTATATTTCTCCCCTTTTATTATATTTCTCCCCTTTTATATTCTTTCAGTTCATACAGTATCAACATCATTTTATGAGTTTTATAATCATTTTGTGAGTTTTATATTTCTCCCCCTTTTGTCATTAATTAAAAAGGTTCAAAGTTTCATATTGGTGAGTTGCATATATATCTTCTTATTTTAAGTTCATTTACTTTTATCAATTATTTTTAGCCGTATTTCTTTACTGATTATATTTCTCCCCCTTTTTATCTTACATTAAGGTTTTTAGACATTGTCTGAATCTTGATATCAGTTGTTTTAATTTTGCAAGGACGTTATTACTCAAATTGTTATTATTATTATTCAGATACCAAAGATTAAGGAATAAATACCATCTGTTAAAAAAAATACAGTAACTTCTTATACCAATTGTTAATAAATGATTTTTAAACAAGAGAAACTGAAATAAAAATAGAAATATACAAGTTTAAATTTTCTCAAAATATTTGATATTTACAAAAAGCAGGTTTTCACAAAAAGAAAAGAGGTTACATTCCAAAAATAGAATGTATCCATCTATTGCTTCCTCCGGAGATTCCTTCGAAGGCCTGAGGCATAGCCTTATAGACTTCATCTTTTTCAAAGCTATCACCACTCCTTCTGCTGCAAACGCTTCAGGAGTTGCCTCAGAGCCCCAGACTGCATCCCAATCGTGCCAAGCAGCACTCAATTCCCTTGTCACACCTGAAACAAGAGAGGTGCATCATTTAAGACAGTGGTTCGACCATTAGCCACCACCTTAATCCTGAGGACCACATTTGAAGTGGTTTCCCTCATAAGATTGGCTATTCTGGGATCTCCCAGTGGTCTTCCAGTCCACCTGTGATGCAGCAAGATCACCATGGTCCAAGTATAGAGAAACGGGTTTTTAGATGAACCATTTCCCTTACTCTTCATTCCATACATCATCTAAGATGACTTGATCTTTGCCTCAACATGTTCCAGAAATCCTTCGGCTATTTTCCTTCGCTTCTTCATCATCCTTCTGGGAGCCACTTACTCAGAACCTTAGACAAAGCTATAGAAGAGCTTTGAAGATTTGAGTTTGTGTGAAGAGCTCTTGTGAATTTGTAGGACTTTGAAGCAGGGGTAAAATAGAGAAGTAAGGGGAATGAATCCATTGGATTGTTGTTCACGCGATGTATATGGGCTCAGATAGCTTTTCATGATGACAGTTTCAGACCTTGAAAGTATCGAAACGTGCATCATTGATTGGTCATAGATGAAGCCCTATAGGAAATTGAGTCATTAGCATGGATAAAGTAAGTTTTGGAAAACGTTTTTGAAAAATGATTAAGAAGAGACATAAAAACGTATTAGAAAATATTACTTTTTCGAAACATCTTTTTAGAAACAGAAAAGAAAGAAAAATGGAATGTGAGAAAACATTTAAAAAGAAAAATTTTTGAAAGCAGATTTTTATGGTATCAGAGCAAAGAATTTTATGATTATTATTATCTGAGAATCTTTTAATATGATGAGTCTTTTATGTTTTTAATTATTAATTAAAATTTTATTTGTTGATTAAAAAATCTTTTACTAGAGAACAATTTTTTTTTACGGATATTTAAGTTTTAAGGTGAAGTGATGTTACCATTAGATTTCCTCATTATTCTCTGGATGGAAGGATGCTTTTCTGACATTGCACCTTTCTTTAGAGACTTTTCCTTTTTCTGCAGTTTCTTGATATCTGCAAGTTCCAGTATGCTTTTTGTCTTTTGTGCTCCAAGAAATTTTTGGACAATCATCTTGATTCATAATACCGTTGAGATAATTGATGATGTGTTTCATATAGCCGTTGTGTAGTAATGTCTCAAACGGTTGCTTCTCCTTAAGCAAATAAGTGTTCAGACAGTCCTGTTCTGACACTTCTGTAGATGAGCTCTTTTAGAGAGATTTTCTTGATATTGTTTTGCATGTTCTCTCTCTTGATTTCCTTTTGCTTTTCTTCAGTTGTCTTTTGATTTCTTCTGCTTTTCTTAGCTGACTTCTGATTTCTTCTGCTTTTCTTAGGAGTGTATATGAGGAGATATTCGTTGGATTTGTCCTTTTGCTTATTTTGTATACGCTCCTTTTCTGTTTGCATCTTGACACCATTTCTTCTTTCTTCTTTGAGTGAGGTGTCTTGTTGAATAGTTGTTGTTGCAGTTTCTTCTTTTGAATAAAGATATATGATATTATAGTCGTTGTATCATATAGTCTTAGCTTCTGTATTGATTTCTTCAATGTTGAAATCATATTAATTCAGGCTTTTCTCAATTCTTCAGCTTGAATATTATATCATATTAATTCTCGCTTTTTCTTCTACTTCAGTTGATTGCTGTTCTGGTCTTCTTTGCATTTTCTTCTTCTGAGATATAGATGAATAAAGATGTTGAGTCAATTGTGTTTTATTCAAACATCTTTCTGGTTGCTTTTTCTCAGTCTTATGACCACTTCTGTATAGCAGCAGTCGCAGGTGCAGGTCTGTGCACGCAAATCCCTTATGTTGCAGGTGCAGCATGCGTTGCCGAAAGTCTTTGTCGAGTTTCCTTATTTGTGAAAGACTTTGGTCGAGGTATAAAAGTATGTTTAGCTTTTATACTGAAATGCCTTTTGTTTTAGGTGCAGCAGTCATTAGAGAAAGTCATTGCAGAGTTTCCTCATTTGTGCAAGACTTTGATTGAGGCATAAAAGCATGTTTAGCTTTTATACTGATATAAGTGTACTCCATTTTGGTAGAGTGTGCTTTACACTTTAGCAACGTCTTCAAGAGATAAATTCTTGATTCTGTTTGTAGGCTTCTTCAGATGGTCTTCACGTCTTCAGATGGTCTTCACGTCTTCATATGGTCTTCACGTCTTCAGACGGATTGCGCACTTCAGACAGCTTCAGCACTTCAGACAGCTTCAGCACTTCAGATGGCTTCAGCACTTCAAACGGCTTCAGCACTTCAGACGGCTTCTATGCTTCAGACGAGTTGCGTTCTTCAGACAGCTTCTATGCTTCAGACGAGTTGCTTACTTCGGACAGCTTCTATGCTTCAGACGAGTTGCTTACTTCAGACAGCCTCTGTATTAAATCCTGCATTTGTTCTTCTGATCCTTATCTTCTGATTTTGATTCTGTTCATCAAATCTTCTTCTTCTTCTAATGAGTATTTCAACCTGAAACACGATCAACAAACCAATGCATTTCTCAGTAGAATCTGTTTATATAATCTTATTTATTCTTTATATACTCTTATTTGTTAATATTATAATCTTATTTGTTAATCATTAAAACTAAAGGATATTAAGTCTTTGAGTCAAGTTTGAATGCTCAAACTGATTAATAGACTTCACATGGTTTGTGTTGTTGGTTGGCATAGAATGTAGAGGTTGTTCTGAACTTCAGCATACCCAATTATCTTCAAGGTATTCAAGTCCTAGATGATGCAAGAAGAATGTTCAAAGATTAGCTTACAAGAAAGAGAGATAATGAGTTTGTGTATGGAAATTAGGTTGTAATTTAATTCAGTAATGTAAAGAACATTATGAAGAATGAGATGATTAGAAAATATAACAGTGCCAATGTATTTTACCACAGTTGTTGACCCATTTGGTAAATTCACAAGTATTGGTTTGATGGAATAATAAGTAGCAAAACTGGAAATGGAATAGCAAACATGATCAGTTGCTCCACTATCTAATATCCATGTGGGGGATTTTAGAGATTTACCTTGGTTTGGTGAGGAATTATGGGTAAGTGTAACATGATTTATGCTAGGAGTGTTGGCAGTAGCCGTTGATTTGTTGAGTAAAGCTGCAAGCTGACTTAACTGCTCATGAGTGAAATTTAAACTTGGCTCTTGTGACATGTCAGAGGAAGCTAGTTCCATTGTTGTGGCCTCATCACCGAATGAAAGGGTTTGAGAACTATTCACAGTTGTAGTGCCATTCTTGGATCTGAATTTGTAATTGGGAGGAAAACCATGCTTGAAATAGCATGTCTCAACAGTGTGTCTCTCTTTTCCACAGAATGTACAAACTTTGTGTGGAAGAACTCTTCCTCCTGATCTGCCTCTGCCTCTATTATTTCCATTGAAAACTCTACCAAATGATGGTTTAAAGTTTGAAATGGTATCTGTGAAGTTCAGCAAAACTTTTGAATCAGTGGAATTACCTACCCCCAGTTGACCTTCCTGTTGTGAAACCAAGGAAAAGGTCTTATTTATTGATGGTAGAGGATCCATTAGTAGAACCTGACTCCTTATGGCACCAAATTGATCGTTCAATCCTTTTAGAAAGCATATTACATATTCGGTGTCTCTGTACCTCTGTCAGTGACATGTTGCACCACAAACACAAGGAATGATAGGCCTCAAAGCTTCTAATTCTTCCCAAAGAATTTTCAAGTCTGTATAGTAGGTAGCAATGTTTCTCTCACCTTGTTTAATGGAATGGATTTCATGCAAAAGATCTGACATACGAAAATGATCTCCCTTTGAAAATCTTTCTCTAAGATCCTCCCAGAGGATTTTGGCATTGTCAATGTAGATGCTGCTTTGGTTAATCTGCTTGCTTGATGACATGTTAATCCAAGATAGGACCATAGTATTGCATCTTCTCCAGGATTTGTATAGTGGATTTGTAACTGCAGGGACTAGTAATGAACCATCGATAAACTCCAGTTTATTCTTGGATATGAGTGTTGTCTTCATTGCTCTACTCCATGAGTGATAATTTGTACCATCTAATGGTTGTGAAACAAGAATTGCTCCTGGACTTTCTCCAGGATGTAAGTAATAGGGACTCTCTGGATCAGAACTTCCATAATTGGTGATTGATTCAGCCATGATAGAGAACTTTAGAGAAAGAAGAATGTGATGTGCAGCTGAGCTCTCCTAAGAGAGCTCCGATACCATAAAAGACTTTTGTAGAAGATAATAGTAATTTTCTGATTTATGAAGTAAGAGTAATGACTCTTATATACAATGAAAATACTAACTGAACTCTAACAGCTATACAACTGAAAAAGGATGAAAACAGATTAACTGAAGAAACAGAAATTGTTATTGACAGTTATACAAGTTGTACTAACTACTCAAACTGTATTATTGTTCAATAATAATTACAATATGAGATTCATAACTAATACCTACTAGATTTAAACTTGTGCAATGTGTGACTGAATGTAGTTTTTTTAAATTTTATTTAATTATAAAAATGAGATATTAAGTATTTTGAGATTTGATTCCTCTAATGATGGTGTCACTTTAGAGAATATATAAAGTAAGTAGTTATGGTCATTAATTTGAAAATTGATTATTAAGGTTGTGATCATAGACATCTATATATATATGTGTGTGTGTGTGTGTGTGAGAGAGATACATTATGAAGTTTTTTTAAATCTTAACTTTTGATTTTCAAATCAATGGTAACAATAACATAATTAACATTGTGATATTAAAAGAAAGGCTTAAATATCATTTTGGTCCATATATTTTTTCGTGTTTTTGGTTTTAGTCCCTGCCAACTTTTTTTAAAATTTAGTCCCCACTTTTTCAAATGTATGTTATTTTAGTCTCCGCCAACTTTTTTGTGTTTTTGGTTTTAGGCTATGCCAACTTTTTTTTTTTTAATTTAGTCCCCACTTTTTCAAATGTATGTTATTTTTAGTCCCTAGCACTTTTGGTTTTAGTTCCTGCCAACTTTTCGTGTTTTTGGTCTTAGTCCCCACCAACTTTTTGTGTTTTTTGTTTTAGTCCCTGCCAACTTTTTTTTTTTAATTTAGTCGAGTAAATCGTCAATTTGGTCCTTGAAAGTGTTGCTCACTGTCAAGTTAGTCCCTGAATTGGCAGAAACTAAAAATTAGTCCCTGAAACTGTATTTCAACCGTTAAAATAGTCCCTCTATTAATAGAAGTATAATTTAGTCCTTGTAAGTTGATAATTACTGTCATTTTAATCCTTCAAATTTTACTACGTAAATTCAAATAAGTCCCAAAAACCAACAAACCACTATCAAAGTAGTCCCTGAAAGATTTGCTTTTGTTAACAGAGGAACTGCTTTGACGGACGAAATACAGTTTCAGGGAGTAACTTGACAGCGAGCAACACTTTCGGGGACCAAATTAACGATTTACTCAATTTAGTTTCTGCCAAAACCACAAAAAGTTAGCAGGGACTAAAATCAAAAATTGGCAGGGAATGAAATAACATACATTTGAAAAAGTGGGGACTAAATTTAAAAAAAAATGGCAGAGACTAAAACCAAAAAAATGAAAAAATGTAGGAACCAAAATGATATTTAAACCTAAAAAAAAATTATAATTTGAATTTTTTAAATGAAATACGACTTTTAAATATGGTTTGTTCATAACATGTGTCACAATCTTTTTGTAATTTTCATATCCATTACTATAGCAACTAATCATGTTGGATTTTGATAAATATAAAATATGGTTTATTTAATATTAATCTAAGTCATGATAAAAAAATGAAATTGTATATGATATGTTTTGAATAAATTTTTACAATAACTTAATTTGAAAAGTCCATTTAGTATTACTTTTGGATGAGCTACATCATAAAATATTTTAAGTAACTTGATAACTTTTCTTCTCATTAATTTTTTAAGCTATGATAATAAATTATTCAATTTGAAAATTCAATAAAGTAAATGAAATTTGAGTAAATGTACGAGGGGATGACAATTTAATGTGACAAAAATGGATCACCCGATAATATAAGAAGAATAAATCGATTGTTGTTGAAGTAGCGATGAAAAAACTCATACATATATTAGAAATTATATATTATTATAAACATATGATTGAATACATAAAATTATTATTATTTACTATATAAATATTAGAGTATATTTTTTTATAGATAAAAAAGTTCGACTAATTTTATTTATTTCAAGTTGATATTCATTTTCTAGATTGTGGTTTTGAATGCATGTCTTTGGGGATACTGTAGATTTTTAAAGGAATTTAACGTGTTATATTTCAACGTTTTAATTATGATTAAGACATTGAATTGTGGAGAAAGAAACATGTGAATAGTTGGAATTTAGGAGTTATTCTTTTGAGGTAAAACCAATTTTCCCTCTATTTTATAGCCAATTTTGAGGACAAAAATGTTTTAAGGGGATAGAATTTTAACATCCCAAATTATAGCTCTTTTTGTAAATAAAACTAATAAAGGAAGAGATTTTATAAAAGGAATTAGGAGGAAAAGGAACTACGAATCAAAAGTGGGAAAAACAGGATTCTGGTATCCTCGATTGAGAAAGTCTCGCTTAAGCAAGCATATCAGAATAAGGGGAAAATTTTGGTTGTTGATATTCTCGCTCAAGTGAGGGGGCTCCCTTACTTATTTATATTGTGTTGTTGTTGCAACCTTTGTTTGTTTGGGTTTTTCCTCGGACGCCCGTTGGGAGTTGCTTTTAACACTCCGTTTTTTTTATTCGCACTATCTCATATTGTTTGTAACTTTTAAAATTCCCACCCCTCCCTACCCCACCTCCTCCTCCACCTCAACCACCACCATCTCCACCTCCGGCCCCCATCCCACATCCACCTCCCAACACTCCCTTAATTTTTTTTCTTTTAAAAAGCACTTACGGAAATTAATTTCCGCAAAAAAAAAAAAACTTCCAAAAATTAATTTCCGGAAATTTTCGGAAACCAAACCATAAAAATAGCTTTCAGATGCATGTTTCTAGAAATTTTCGGAAAAATTTGACTTTCGGAAGTATATTTCCAGAAATTTCCGGAAATGTATTTATTAATATATATATTTTCAGTTTTAGAGACGGAACAGAATCCGTCGCTAAATTTCGTCTCTAAATCAGAAACGAAATTTTTGTATGTTTATACGATAGGAAAATTCCGTCTCTGATTTAGAGACAAAACAGAATCCGTCGCTAAATTCCATCTCAAAAATGGAATTTAGCAACGGATTCTGTTCCGTCTCTAAAACTGAAAATATGTAAAATAAAAATATACATTTCCGGAAATATACTTCCGAAAGCCAATTTTTTTCGGAAATATGCATCTGAAGGCTACTTTTATGGTTTGGTTTCCGAAAATTTTCGGAAATTAATTTTCGAAAGTGTTTTTTTTGTGGAAAGTAATTTCCGATAGTTTTTTTAAAGAGAAAAAAATTAATAGGGTGGTGTTGGAAGGTGGAGATGGTGGTGGTGGAGGAGGTGGGGTAGGGAGGGGAATGGTGGGAATCGTAAAAGTTACAAACATTATGGGAGTGTGAATAGCAAAAAGGGGGTGTCAAAAGCAACTCCCACGCTGTAGTTCTTAATTCCAGAACTATATTTCCGGAAGTTTCCAGAATCTATAAATTCCGGAGCATTTCGGAAATATAGTTCCGAAAGCTGCGAGAACAGAGAAAAATAAATCCCGTTCCAGGAACGGGAATGCAACCAATAAACTCACATTTTACAACCATCAATCAACATTAACAACTAACAAATCAATATTACAAACTTACCTTGAGTGATTAAGTGAGAAATATTGCTTCCTAGGGCTTCAATGTATGAGAGTGAGTGTCAGGTGAGTGAGGCGGGAGCGGAGGCAAGAGGGTTTTGATTAAGTTGGCCAGGGGCATTCTTGGAAGTTCCATAAAAACATTAGGGGGTGTGAATAGCAAAACTGGAGGTTCCAAAAGCAACTCCCTTCTGTGTATTAACTGACAAGCAAACAAGCACATAATCTGACTAATTAATTGGAATTTGGAAAGCACACATGGGATTTCACTAACCACTAACCATTTATGATTTGGTATCTCGAGAGTATACGGGTTTAGATCGTAAGAAAAGAAATACCACAAGTTTCATACCACAAATTTTAGCAGGGATGTTTTAAATATTATATTTTATTTAAAATACCGGGAAAGGAATGGCCAAGTAGATAATCTCGTTCTCTAGCCTCATAAGATACTCGATTCTTCTTATCAAGTCAATCATCTAATGAATTATTTTGGCCCTTAAAGACCACTCTTGTAAAATTATTTAACCAAGGTAATTGTTAGCTAATTGGTTGCTATTAGCTAGCTAACTACTAACCAGCTACATTTCTTATCAGACATTCACAAATATAAAAGAGCAAATGTCAGGCACACTGGCACCAACTATTATTGCTTTCTGGAGTCAATCTTTCAAATGCATTCAATAGAAGAGGATGTACCAAACAACAGACCCGCTTTTCATTTAAAGATGGTATAAATTAAGGCAGTAGTAAAACATCTAGGAGTTCACATAAGCCAAAAAAGTAAACTAAATTTCATCACTAACAAAAATTTCTATCATGGATGACACTGGTCAGACTTAGACAGCAACTTTTAGTTCTGATGCAGAAGTATATGCTGCATATACAGGGTGGAGGACATGGCCTTCCTTAGGTTCAACATGCACCCACTTGCGACCAGTCAGCTTGTTCCGTTCAAACTTCACTGAGCCCTCTTTCAAAGCATACAGAGTATGATCTTTCCCTATTCCAACATAGTTTCCAGGATGAAAACGAGTACCACGCTGTCTAACAATAATATTTCCCGGTATCACCCTCTGCATAATAAGAAGAGGGTCTCATCATGAGTAAATGAATCATGTTCAGAACGTCCAGGTTCAGTTCTCTTCCTCTGACTGCATGTCATAAAATTAATGCTCTTATAGCATAAATCTCATACCTCCCCACCAAATTTCTTCACTCCGAGGTTCTTGGGTTTTGAATCCCGTCCATTCTTTGTGGACCCAGCTGTCTTTTTGGTAGCCCAGCGCCTGAACACGAGACTCAATCCTTCTCCAGAAACATCTAAAATAATGAGTTAAAAAGTCATTAGTCTAGCTATCTTTTCAAAATTATGATACAGTAGGAAATATAGGATCATCATGTTATATCACCAGTACTTCTGTACACAGGAAAATTTGTCACAAGTTCCTTGATATTCAATCTTCTGCACAATGATGCTGCAAAATTCATGTTTTCTGTGATAAAGACACTACCTGAAATACACATAAGAGCATTGGAGAAAATTCAAACACAGAAAGCTAATCAATGATGCCTGATTTGCTTGTGGTCACAACTGACAACAACCAAACAACAGAATGAATCAGTTGTGGAAATATCAAAATTTAAATAAGCTGGTCATACTAGTTCTTCGACATGTGATTATTACAAGATAATATTTAATATGCAGACAAGAAAATATAATAAAGACAAGATATCTCATAAATTTTTTAAAAAAAAAGTTATTATTTAAAAAAAAAAAAATTGATGAACCTGTATATCCTTATAAGAAAAAACAACCAAAAAATCATGCTAGTAAAGAAAGAAATAGAGAGATACAATATAAAGAATAAACATCCCATCCTGAAATACACGAAACACGATAGATTTATCCTTCAAGATCAATACATTAATCACCCAAAACAGAGTCAGAAACCAATCATTGCAAGTAAAGGAATGCCCGCCTACTGCCTATTGTCCTCCTTCAAGGTCATCAAACTCAAGAGTGTATGTAAACTTGTGGAACTTCTGCATACTAGATTAGCAAACTCATAAGAGTTCACCTGATATACAAATAAATAAATAAATAAATAAATAAATAGCCTATGTTAAACAAGCTTATCATCCCAGTACACCAAGCATGTCTGTGCAGCTTCAATCTATGGTTATATCTTAAGGCACAAAAAACAGAACAATAGAACACAAACAGAAGGATGGGAGATTTGTCAGGAACTATGGCAGCATTGCAAGACCTCTAACTCAGCTCTTACAGAAGGATGGCTTTACTTGGAATGAAGTAGCTCAAAATGCTTTAAAAACAATTATGGCCGAGCTACCAGTACTGACAGTCCCAGATTTTTCAAAAACTTTCACTGTGGAGACAGATGCGTCTAGTAAAGGATTGGGGGCAGTTTTACTGCAGGAAGGCAGACCTGTAGCCTTTCTCAGTCAGAAACTATCAGACAGGGCCCAGAAGAAGTCAGTCTATGAAAGGGAATTGATGGCAATAGTTATGGCCGTGCAGAAATGGAGACACTACTTGATGGGAAGGCACTTTGTGATTCAGACCGACCAAAGAAGTCTTAGGTTCCTAACTGATCAGCGTTTGTTGAATGATGAGCAGCTGAAGTGGACCTCTAAGCTGATCGAATTTGATTTTGAAATAAGATATAAACCCGGCTGTGAAAATGGAGCAGCAGAAGCCTTATCTAGGAAAATGATGTTTGCAGCTATTTCTATAGTACAATTCCAGGACTTGGAAAAGTGGGTTGATCAAGTTCATTCCGACCCTAAATTGAAAGCAGTGATTCAAGATCTTCTGCAGAACCCGAATTCCCATCCTGGGTTCATTCTGCAGAATGGGAAGTTATTGTATAGAGGGAAGTTTGTTTTACCTAAGGGGTCCCCCCGAATTCAGACATTACTGGCTGAATTTCACAACTCAGCAGTAGGAGGTCACTCAGGCTTCTTTAGAACCTACAAAAGAATAGCAGCTTTGGTGTTTTGGGAGGGGATGCGGAAAAATGTTCAGCAGTATGTGGCAGCTTGTGCAGTTTGTCAGCAGAATAAGTATCAAGCTCTAACCCCAGCCGGCCTTCTACAACCACTGCCAATTCCAACACAAGTTTGGTCGGACATATCTATGGACTTTATTGAGGGTCTTCCTAAGGCTCAAGGCAAAGACAGCATTTTGGTAGTAGTGGATCGATTCACCAAGTATGCCCATTTTCTGGCCCTATGTCATCCGTATACTGCTAGAGATGTAGCTGAAATTTTTCTTAAGGAGATAGTCCGACTACATGGTTTTCCAACCACTATTGTGTCCGACAGAGACAAGATTTTCCTTAGCCATTTTTGGACTTAACTTTTCCGGTTAGCTGGGACAAAATTGAATTTTAGCTCAGCCAATCACCCACAATCGGATGGGCAGACGGAAGTGGTGAATAAATGTTTGGAGACTTATCTAAGATGTTTATCTGGGAGTAAACCAAGGCAGTGGCCACATTGGCTAAGCTGGGCAGAATTCTGGTTTAACACCAATTATAATAGCTCAACTCGGCTCACTCCATTTAGGGCCTTATATGGACGTGACCCACCTCTCCTTTTAAAGGGTACAATCATACCTTCAAGCAGTAGAGGAGGTAAACAAAATGACACAGGATAGGGATGCAATCCTACATGATTTAAAGACTAACTTGGTGAAGGCACAAGATCAGATGAAAAAGTTTGCAGACAGACATAGACGAGACATCCATTTTGAGATTGGCGATTGGGTTTATCTCAAGCTACAACCTTATAGGTTAAGATCCCTTGCGAAAAAGGTGAATGAGAAGCTACGGCCAAGGTTCTATGGACCCTATTCAGTGGTTAAAAGGGTCGGACAAGTAGCCTATCAGCTGCAGCTACCTAATGACAGCAGACTACATCCGGTTTTTCATGTCTATCTTCTCAAGAAAGCCATCGACCCCAATATTCCTTCACAACCTTTACCTCCTATGTTAACCGAGGAGTGGGAATTACAAGTTGAACCTTTAGAAGTATTGGAAGTCCGCAACAACTCTTCCGGCAGTAGTGAAGTGCTGATCAAATGGAAAGACCTCCCAGATTTTGAAGCCACTTGGGAACCCTTTGAAATCATCAAGGCCCAGTTTCCACAATTTCCCCTTGAGGACAAGGTGAAACTTTTGGGGGGGAGTATTGTTAGTAACAGACCCCCAATTAGAAAAATGTATGTTAGGCGGGGCAAAGGGAATAGAATAGACAGCTAGTTGTTAATAGCTAGCTGTAACATAACTGAATAACTGAATCAGTTATGTATGCTATTAGGAGGATGTTAAATAAGAAAAGGTAGAAGGGAATTAGGCAGGAAATTAGTAGATTGGACTGAGAGGGACTCAGGCTCTCGAAATCCTGAGAATTCAGTGTACAGAATCACTTTGTTTTCTGAATAAAATTGATTCATTCCTTACACAGCCTTGATGAGATTTAAACCTGAGATCAAGTAATTGCCAAAGGGTCTTGGTGCCACTTGGGTTGGCTCTGGGAAATAAACCATTTTTTTTTCCTTCTCTTACATCTCTACGCCAAAAGGAAATAATTTTATTTCTATTTTTATTTTAAAATAATAAAAAATGCCTAATTATAAATAAGAAGAACCAATTGAAAATGAAGCAAGATTACGCGTGTCTTGCCTATGATAGGGATGATGAAAGTTGGATAATCCAGCACAACAAAAGTAATAATGATAATTACTGTACATAATTATGAAAAAGGATAGGGAAAATGTAAGTTGGACATCATGCAGCTAAGCAATAACAGAACAGTCATGATTCAAGAAATAAAAGAAATGGATCTATGGGGAAGAAAGAAACGAAGAGCAAGAAAAAGACTATGTGATAAAAAGAATTAGATTCAAATTGCATGCAGTGAAGTAGCAGCAATGAGTAATGATAGCCAACAATATCAAACTAATCAGAAAAATTGAAAAGGCAAGCCTCCTCTTACAGGCACATTTTTTTTCCTTCATGCTGTCAATTCCTATCATAGAATTGATGAAATTTAAACAAAGCTGACAGAGAACATCAGTACAAAACTAAAATATTAGTCACAGTCCCTTTCCCCTCTTACAAAGTGGTTTTGAAACTAGAACCAGTTTTAAATCCAAATTTGGAAAAAAAATCCGGTTTTAAAACCGGTTTTCAGTCTGAACCAAGTTTTCAGCCTGATAAATCCAGTAGCAACACTACACCAAGAGGCATAGCAGTTTTTTGCGATCTTAAATCCAGTACCAAGAATGTGAGCATGTAAAAAATAAAAGAAAGCAAGGTAAAACTAAATAAAAGAGAGCACGGTAAAACTAAATAAGAGAGCAAGGTAATATTGGAACATTCCAAGAGTACAAGAGTTCAAATTCAGAACAGGCATGAAAACAGTGAATGATAATTTATATGATACTAGACATTTACATGCCATTACATGTCAATATATGCTCCACCCATATATGGGAGAATGAGACAGGGATATACTAGACACATGAAAGCTATCTGAGATTAAAGTACTACTGTTAAGGCATAATTCATTTTGGTTAACTTGGTATGGTAGATCAACCTGTTGGCATCAAGTAATTTAAACTACACTGTCAAATTACCTTTACTGCGAGAGCAGAAAAAATTGGAAAAATCAGAATGTGAGCTAAAAAATCATCTTGACCACCCATTTTACTATACACAATAAAGAAATTTGGGTGAATATTCTTTGAAGATTTCTCACTAAAAAGAGAAACAAAATCCAGTTTAACAGTTAAAAAAAATTCCAAACAAAACCATTTCTATTTCCAAAAACATTCTACATATACAGTTTTGCAAAAGCATTTCTATTTCCAAAAAGAGAATGATAGTAAATAGGAATAAGAACTCTAATTGCTTAAAGCCAATAGATACGTGCATATCACAAAGCACACACTCCCCACAAAACTAAGTCGGTTACTGAAACAAAAATATAATCAATAACAAGAAGTAATACTTAATCATTTACTTAGTCAAATTGAAGCTATCATTGATTCACAATCAAAATGCACTCATTCTTAGCCTCACAAATTCATTTTATATATATAAAAAAAACAGCTTTAAACATGATCCAATATCAGGTATATAAAAAATGGAAAGAAGACTGGTACAAATTTCAATACCTCAGTGCATATGCTTTTTATTATTTGGACCACAAAAGTGCTTATATCAGAATTACAATTTGGTACATATGCTTTTTATTTTACCACAGTGCATATGCTTTTTAATTTACCACAACAGTTTCTTCAAAGCATGCCCATTCTTTCTTGCTTTTACAGTTTACAGTGGTACTTGCCTGGTGAGTGGTTAGCTCATTGGCTTAATTACTGATAACCATCTGAACTACTATCTATCCCCACAGGACTGAAGGGGCAGCCTTACACTTACACTGCCCGAAATGATTTCTTTTTTTTTTTTAACTTCGATCATATAAACCCATCTGCATTCAATAATTTCTCCCACCCATGCACATTTTCATCAGGTACCATTTATCACACGACCAATCTATGCTATGACGCTCCTTACTCTTAACTTTATACGTTCTGTCAAATAAATGCATATTTACTCCCCAATCGACTCGCAATGAATTGATTCTTTCAAAAAAGCAATTTTAAGCAAGCAGGCAAAGAATTAAACTAATAAAATAAAATAAGTAATACATCTAAGAAGTCCACAGGCTTTGAATAGAAAATTACAGCAACAACATACTACACATTCTTGAATACATGGACATGGTTAACAAAACCATGTTTCCTAGAAAGTTTCCTCGTATTCGAGTAGTCAATACATGAGGTTCAAATGATAAAGGAGTTTTATTTGCATAAGTAAAATTTCAGTTCAAGTCTTGAAACATTGGAAGAGTTTTTCCACTCTAAACTCAGGTTAGTTGGAGGTTCAATGTGGTTTCTAAATTCCGAAAGTCATGAAAAAAAAAAGTCAATACACAGCAAAGAAGGATTAGTTTTAAACCTCTATGAACTGGATTAAGAGTGATTTTCTAATTTTCAAGCCCAAAAGGCTAACCACAGAGCATTTCTAATTTTCAAGCCCAAAAGGCTAACCACAGAGCACAACAGATATGGCTCCCTTCACACTCCTGCAGGCCGCAGCCTAAAGAGGAACTGATAAAATATATCTCCGAATTGGGAAGTGCCCATCCGATCTCTAACCATAATGATAAAATATATCTCCGAACTGATAAAAAGGCCTTGCAAATCCTTTTTGGTGTTAGTAAGTGCATGTACATCATCACAGTCACAAAATTCGGCCAAACCATGAAAATGATTCACATTCATAGGCATTGATGCACTAACCGCAATGATGGAATCGCAAGTGTGAATAATAGGGTTAGCCTTTTGGGCGTTGAATAATCGCAAGTGTGAATAATCGCAAGTGTGAATAATTTCGGCCATATCTGTTGTGCTGTGGTTAGCCTTTTGGGCTTGAAAATTAGAAATGTTGTGGTTAGCCTTTTGGGCTTGAAAATTAGAAAATCACTCTTAATCCAGTTCAGAGGTTTAAAACTAATCCTTCTTTGCTGTGTATTGACCTTTTTTTTTCATAACTTTCGGAATTTAGAAACCACATTGAACCTCCAACTAACCTGAGTTTAGAGTGGAAAAACTCTTCCAATGTTTCAAGACTTGAACTGAAATTTTACTTATGCAAATAAAACTCCTTTATCATTTGAACCTCATGTATTGACTACTCGAATACGAGGAAACTTTCTAGGAAACATGGTTTTGTTAACCATGTCCATGTATTCAAGAATGTGTAGTATGTTGTTGCTGTAATTTTCTATTTAAAGCCTGTGGACTTCTTAGATGTATTACTTAGTTTATTTTATTAGTTTAATTCTTTGCCTGCTTGCTCAAAATTGCTTTTTTGAAAGAATCAATTCATTGCGAGTCGATTGGGGAGTAAATATGCATTTATTTGACAGAACGTATAAAGTTAAGAGTAAGGAGCATCATAGCATAAAAATGGTACCCGATGAAAATGTGCATGGGTGGGAGAAATTATTGAATGCAGATGGGTTTTTATGATCGAAGTTAAAAAAAAAAAAAAGAAATCATTTCGGACAGTGTAACTGTAAGGCTGCCCCTTCAGTCCTGTGGGGATAGATAGTAGTTCAGATGGTTATCAGTAATTAAGCCAATGAGCTAACCACTCACCAGGCAAGTACCACTGTAAACTGTAAAAGCAAGAAAGAATGGGCATGCTTTGAAGAAGTTGTGGTAAATTAAAAAGCATATGCACTGTGGTAAAATAAAAAGCATATATACCAAATTGTAATTCTTATATAAGCACTTTTGTGGTCCAAATAATAAAAAGCATATGCACTGAGGTATTGAAATTTGTACCAGTCTTCTTTCCATTTTTTATATACCTGATATTGGATCATGTTTAAAGCTGTTTTTTTTATATATATATAAAATGAATTTGTGAGGCTAAGAATGAGTGCATTTTGATTGTGAATCAAGGATAGCTTCAATTTGACTAAGTAAATGATTAAATATTACTTCTTGTTATTGATTATATTTTTGTTTCAGTAACCGACTTAGTTTTGTGGGGAGTGTGTGCTTTGTGATATGCACGTATCTATTGGCTTTAAGCAATTAGAGTTCTTATTCCCCTCATTGCACATGACTCAATTTTACCAAAAGTAATACACTACTAACCCTCCTACATGCATATAAAATAAATTACTTTTCTTAATTATATAAAAAGAATAATACAAAAGAAATTGAGATGCTAAAATTACTAATTAACTACCTGAAACAATCTTCTCAGATATCTCAAACTCCTCATTCAAATTAAGGTCTTTCGATTGGGAAAGTGATGGCTTCAACCAATTTTGAACGCATATGAGGGCCTCTGCCATTTCTGGATTCGAGGAGCTTCTTAAAACGTCAAAAACTCTACCACCAGTGCTGAATGCACTTTCAGAAGCAATTGTGGAAACAGGGGTAGCCATAACCTCCCTGACCATGACTGATAATATGGGGTACCTTGACGAATTTTGCTTCCACCAAACTAGCAACTCAAATTTATCATCTCCATCTACACATGGTTCACTCAAGTACCTTTCAAGTTCATCTTTCAGATCAATTGAATTTTTATCTCTCAAGTGTTGTTTAAAGGCATCTATCCTTGCTAAATATGCTGAATTTTCAGCAAGAACAGATGGTCCTCCATGAGGAACACTCTCAACATGATCATGAGAAGACTGCCCATAATTATTTTGTTGGTCTTGTGCTAACATGAACCAATTGTACATTCTAGACAGGTTTTTCTTGACACTATTAGACAATTCATTAGCAAGATTTGGTTGACCTTTAAACATGTCTTCAAAAGACCATTCCACATATCTCAATTTGTATTGAGGGTCAAGAATAACACCAAAATAGATAAGTTGATTGATGTTCAGAATATTCCCCCAATATTTATCATACTTCTTTTTCATTTCCAAACCCATAGAAGCATAGAGAGTATTCAAATTCATAGCTGACTGACTAAGCTCAAAATGTACAGCAGCTAATTGATGAAATGCAGAATGTAAACTCACATGCAAAGATGTAGAGAAAACCTTGGTGGCCTCATAAAAATTTTTAAGAAATTTCACAAAGGCACGGGCTTTGTCCCAATCACATTTTGTAGGTCGACCATTAGTCCCCATAAATTCCCTATAAGATGGATCCTCAAACCCAAGCCTTTCAAAAGCTGCCTGGAACTTTTCAGCAGCATCTAACATTAAGTATGTTGAGTTCCACCTAGTTGGGACATCCAGACACACTAGTTTTTTACAAGATATTCTTGAAAATGCAATACACTCTTAGAACTTAGCCAACCTTGATGGTGAAGATCTCACAAATCTCACAGCATTTCGAATGCTTGTTATCAATTTGTTCATTTCCTTTAAACCATCATTGACTACTAAATTAAATATATGAGCACAACACCTCATGTGGAAGAACTGCCCATCTAGCACTAACCCATTTACATCATTTAATATGTTCTTCAAATATGCTACTGCCACATCATTAGATGATGCATTATCTACTATGATTGTGGACACATTTTTAAGTCCCCATTCCCTTAGAACTTCCTCATCCTTCTTACCTATTGTCTCCCCTTTATGATTGGCAACTATTGAAAAGCTAATGATCCTTTTTTGATATTTCCATTCATTGTCAATAAAGTGTGCGGTGAGTGTCAAATAGTTAAAGTTTTGAATAGAAGTCCAGCAATCAGTAGTAAGTGCAACCCTACTGCATTCTGATCTAAACAAAGCTTTCAACCTCACCTTTTAATCAACATATAGTTGAAAACAGTCCCTAACTGCAGTATACCTTGAAGGAACACTGAATTGAGGCTGCAATTGCCTACACAAGTACTTAAACCCTTCCCCCTCAACAACCCTGAATGGTTGTTCATCTAAACTGACAAACATTGCTAGCGCTTTTCTACAGGCTTCAAAATTAAATCTTTGGCTTGCAGCAGTCATACCACCACCTCCTACAGTGCGTGAAGTGAGGATAGTTTGTGTGGGGTCAGTTATAACAACATGTGGATATTTGGGGCAATTTCTTAAATGTGCAGGCAAGTTGGATGTCCCGTGTTGCTTGCTGTCACACAGATATTTTTTTTTACAGTACTTACAAGCTGCAGTAGGTTCCTTGGCTTCACTTTCAGGCAATTTTGTAAAGTGATCCCAGGCTACAGATGTTTTCCGAGGCCCACTCGCATTTGGTTTCCTCTTCTTATTGTTATTTGGAAGAGGAGGCTTAGCTTCAGATGCAGCAGCTGGCTGTTGAGTGGGCTGAATTTCACCACCACTACCAGCTCTTGGTGCAGAACTGGTGGGTACAGCCCCTTGATTCTGAGTTAGTGGTGGTGTTAATGTGGGAGGTAACTGTTCCCTACACTCCTCCATTACTGAAACAATGAAGGAGTCTTAGTTTTATTATCCTAATAATATTTATATGACTTTTGATGTTATTAAATTTTTAGTCTTATTTCTTTAGATTGGTGGAATCAAGCTACAAACAATAATCTAACCCTCATACAACACATATAAAATCACACAAATTATAAATCACACAATTGAATTTAATACTAATGAATTTAATTATAAATAACTACTGAAGGTAATACTCTCTTTGTAGAAACTATTTGAACGGATTCCTCACTAGCTCGCTCCAACAGTGTCAAAGATGCACTGGTGCACACATCCATATATAATAAATCAATATAGCACATTGACAGAAGTGTCAAACCACAAAAAAAGAACAAATAAAGGCTGGCAGAAGTGTCATACTGTTTTGCAAGATAAGGATCTGACTGCTTGAGAATCTGGCTGCAAACCAACTTGAACAAAAGGCTGAACCAAAGAAGGAAATGGTCAGAAGAATTTAAATTATTTGCTTGAGGCTCATGCATATAAACTACTGACTTTTGGGATAAATTTGTTAATAAATTTCACACAGTCAAGAAAGCAACATGTAAAATTGTTTATTTGACTATTCTATTACATGATGTTGTCAACCCCTACATTTCAATTCAATTTCAATCTCAAAGAAGAATATTTTATTTGAAATAACTGCATGATTATGGTCCCTGCTTCCTCATGGGTTAATTGTTCAAAAATCACAAGCTAATATCTAACCTTAAATGGTATAGAATTTCTTGGAGATTGATTGAATCAGGAATAAAAGAAATTAATAATTACATGTCAATACTTTATTAAATAAATTGAAACCCTTTTATATTCCTAATGCATATCTATTAACGAATTTGGAAAGCATTTCTTCACGGGTTTCTTCACGGGTTGGATTTCACGTTGTGCGTAATGTATTTCTCATAAAATATATAATTGGAAGGAAAAAAAACTAGAAATAAAATAATGGTGATTCTTTCATTTGTAATGAATGTCCCAGTTGTTGGCATAGAAGATCTCAAATAAAAAATTTAGAGACAATGTTTACATTTGTCTGTTTGATAAAACAATAAAATAAAGAAATCAATTATGCGCGTGATAAAGAAACAAGTAGTAAAAAATTGAAAGGGATATTAGGAGAATATGAGTTGGAGGATTTTAAATTTGAAATGGGATTAAAGGATTAAAGATAAGATTAGAGTGGGACGACTTAAAATTTGAAAAGGGATAAAAGGATTAGGAGATTTTTAAATTTTGAAAAAAGGATGAAATGGTGAGAAGAGGATTAGGGGAGGAGGGAGATAAATTTGAAAAAGGATAAGGAAAAGAGAGACACATAATGCTTGAGGTTTGTTTTTCTCTCATGAGGACGCTTCAGTGCAAATCACATCCAAAACAAGTTCATGAACTCCAAAGACAAGTAGGTACAAGAAAAGTAATCAGAGAACAAAGGGCATTGACATCTCTAAACCCATAAGCCATGAAATTGTTCATAGCTCAAACAATGAAAGTTTTCGATGTCCTCAAAGCAGTGGTAGCAGTAAAGATTCAGGAGGTTCTCACAGAACAAGAATGCCAGCTACACCTTCAACGATAACCAATCCTATTGATTATAATGAAGCAAATGTCACCACCTATGTTTCAGTGACAAGGTCCTGAGTTCTACTATAGTTCTACTATCAGATACATTAGTTCTCTTTCTTTTTAAGCAGAGTGCATGGGGATAAACTAATAAACTAATATAAACAATCAAAACCAAAGTTGAATATCAGCTGAAGATTTACATATAGAACGATGAAAAAAAAATGAAACCCTAAAACCATTTTAACAAAAACCAAATAAAGATCTACAAATAGAAAATAGAAGCTAGAGAACAAAAACAAAAAAAACATACCAGCAATTGCTTCCAGCCTTCCACAGAACGGAGATGATGCCGATGAACAGAGGAATGGATAGATGGACAAAGGCGATTAACAGAGGGAAGAACCAGAGGCGGTGAACGAAGCTAAAGACGAGAAGCAGTGAACGGAAGGAAGAACGAGAGGGGGTGAACGGAGGGAAGACGAGAGGAGGGGGTCAACAACGGCTCAGAGAAAATGACTTATGAGACTGAGACTAGTCTGAGAATGAGAGAGTAAAACTAGGGTTTCACTTTCATTGGGCTTGGGCTCTGGGCTGGTTACAAATTTACAATACAATTTGGTCTTTTACTAACTTCTGGAGGATATAGCGCGGCAGCTAATAACTTAGAATACGTCGGTCGGGTCGGATTTCGTCGAAAATTTTTAACATAAACCGAGCCCGACCGTACTGACCCAAACGGAAGTCATTATTGTCAATTTTGGTCTCTCATTGATCGGGTCCAAGGAACACATGGCTATGGCATTTGTGGGAGAGGCATTCCTTTCAGCTTCTGTTGAAGTGTTGTTAGAGAGAATAATTTCCCATGAGTTCCTAGACTTTTTTCATAGAAAGGAGCTTGATGTTTCACTCCTCAAAAAGCTGAAAATAACACTGCTGAGTCTTCAAGCTGTATTGAATGATGCTGAGGAGAAACAAATCACCAACCCTGCTGTCAAGGAATGGCTGGATGAGCTCAGAGATGCTCTCTACGATGCTGATGATTTGTTGGATGAAATCAACTTTGAGGCTTTGAGATGCAAACTCGAAGCTGGGTCTCAAAGTCAACCCATTAGTGACCAGGTTCTGAAATTCCTTTTCTCTTCTTTCAAACGGTTTTCTGGGGTCATTAATCCTGAAATACAATCACTTTTTCAAAGATTAGAGCAATTTTTAGTCCAAAAAGACATCCTTGGACTGAAAGAAGGTGCTTCTGGCCGAGTTTGGCATGGAACACCCACTAGTTCTGTGGTAGATGAATCTGCTATTTATGGTAGAGACCATGACAAAAAGATACTTAAAGATTACTTGTTGTCACAAGATGATGGTGGCAGTGGCAGTAAAATTGGAGTGGTTACCATTGTGGGCATGGGTGGACTTGGTAAAACAACCCTTGCTAAACTCCTTTACGGTGATCACGAAGTGAAAGTGAAATTTGATTTGAAAGCATGGGCATTTACTTCAAAGGATTTTGATGTTTGCAAGGTGACTAAAAGCCTTCTGGAATCTGTTAGTTCAAAGCCAATTGTTACTAGTAATTTGAATACTTTACGAGTGGAATTGCAGTAAAGCTTAAGCAATAAGAGATTTTTGCTTGTTTTGGATGATATATGGGATGGGAGCTATGATGACTGGAACAAACTGAAGGCCATTTTTAGAGCTGGGGAGATGGGAAGTAAGATCATCATCACAACTCGGGATGAAAGTGTAGCATTAGCCATGCAAACCTATCTTCCTATCCACTATTTGAGATCTCTTCAAAGTGAAGATTGCTGGTCTTTACTTGCCCATCATGCATTTGGACCAAATAACTGCAGGAAACAATCCAAACTAGAAGTAATTGGCAAAGAAATTGCAAAAAGATGTGGTGGCTTACCATTAGCTGCAGAAGCCCTTGGGGGTCTTCTCCGCACCAAATTATTGGAAAAGGAATGGAATAAGGTATTAAAAAGTAACATCTGGGATTTGCCAAATGTTAAGGTACTACCAGCTCTGCTATTGAGCTATCACTTTCTTCCTGCTCCTTTAAAATGATGCTTTGCTTATTGTTCAATTTTTCCAAAGAACTCTAGTTTAGATAAGAAGATGATGGTTTTGTTATGGATTGCAGAAGGCTTAGTACATCAGTCCAAAAGTGACAAAACTATGGAAGAAGTGGGTGATGAATACTTTGATGAATTAGTATCTCGGTCACTAATACGTCGACAGACTGTCAATGACAAAGAAAGCTTTATGATGCATGACCTCATCAATGAATTAGCCACAATTGTTTCATCTGCATATTGTATGAGGAATAAGGATCCAAAGCCACATGAAAGTCTTGAAAGAGCTCGTCATTTGTCATACAACAGAGGGAAGTATGACTGCTTCAATAAATTTAATACATTTTATGGATCAATGTGTCTTCGTACTTTTCTAGCCTTACCAATAAGACATTGGTGGTCATCAAAATATCCTAATTTGAGAAGCCATTACCTATCTAGCAAGTTATTATTTGACTTGTTGCCAGCAATGAGACGGTTGAGGGTGTTATCTTTGTCACACTATAATAATATCACTGAGTTGCCTAACTCTCTCGGAAATTTAATACATCTGCGATACTTAGATCTCTCTAACACTGAAATTGAAAGATTGTCGGAAGTAATATGCAAGCTCTACAATCTGCAGACCCTGTTGTTGTCCAAATGTTGCTCACTCACTGAATTACCTGAGGACATTGGAAATTTGGTTAATCTACGCCACCTTGATGTCAGTGATACTAAATTGAAGGAGATGCCTATTCAAATAGCCAAACTTCAAAATCTTCAAACTCTGTCCACCTTTGTTGTCAGCAAACAGCAAGATGGATTGAAGGTTGGAGAGATGAGAAAATTCCCCCATTTACAAGGGAAACTTTCAATCTTAAAGTTACAAAATGTTACTGATCCGTCTGATGCCTTTCAAGCCAACTTGAAGAAGAAAGAACAAATTGATGAGTTGACATTAGAATGGGATTGCAATGCTACTGAAGACTCACAAATGGAAAGGCTTGTACTTGAACAGCTGCAGCCCTCAAGAAATTTGAAGAAACTCACCATTCATTTCTATGGTGGAACCACCTTTCCAAACTGGTTAGGAGATCTCTCATTTGGCAACATGACGAGTTTGCGCAGCAGTGGCTGTGATCATTGTTGGTCGCTGCCTCCCCTAGGACAGTTACTTTGCCTCAAAGAACTCATAATTTCTGGACTAAAATCAATAAAGACAGTTGGTTCTGAATTCTATGGAAGTAGTTCCCCTTCTTTTCATCCATTTCCCTCATTGGAGATTCTGAGCTTTGAGGAGATGCCAGAGTGGGAGGAATGGGAGTTGATTGGAGGTACAGCTATAGAATTTCCTAGTCTAAGGCGTTTGTTTCTATGTGATTGTCCCAAACTCAAAGGAAACATACCAAAAAACCTTCCTTCCTTAGTTGAACTTGAGTTGTCCCAATGTCCTCTACTTGAGTCACAGCATCCATATGAGGTGGATAACAGCAACATTGGAAGGCCATCACATCTTGGGTGGATGATGCTTGGCCTTAATTCTCTTAGAGAGTTGACTATATCTGGCATTCCCTCTCTGACATACTTCCCAATAGATGTTCTGCCCACAACAATACAATCTCTTACTTTCCTTTCTTGTGAGAATCTGGAATCTTTACCTCATGAATCCTTGCCGAGTTACACGTCACTTGACAAATTGCAAATATTCAATAGTTGTGATTCAATGACATCCTTTCAGTTAGGCTGTCTGCCTGTACTCAAAAGTCTCTTCATCTTGGGTTGTAAAAATCTGAAATCTATTTCTGTTGCAGAAGATGCATCCCAAAGTCTCTCTTTTCTTCAAAGTTTATCCATATATGCTTGTCCTAATCTTGAGTCATTTCCACTAGGTGGACTGGCCACCCCTAACCTCAACCATTTCTTGGTGTCAAGTTGTCGTAAGCTTAAGTCACTACCAGAACCAATTAACACCCTATCTGGCCTTTATCAATTGAGTATTTATGGGCTTCCAAATCTGCAGGCTTTTGCACAACCTGTTGTCAAAAGGTTGCTATTTTTGTAATTTCATATCTTTATTCTGTTAATTATCTTTAAGTTTTATGTTATCTGCTGCTATAAATAGTAAATGTGTAATGGCCTTGACTTAATTGTTAATTTAGTTAAAGTGTGGATCGCTTATGTTATGTTATGATTGAGTATTGACTAGTTTGTGTGGTTGTTCTATGAAATTGACTTAAAAGATTATAATGGTATGAAATTCAATCCTCATCATAGGCTCAGAATTAGTTTTGAAAGAACCTTATTTCTTTGGAATTTTGCTTGCTTACAAAATTCTCCTTCAAGTTAAAGTTTAATTTATCTTGCTCCAGTTGAGGCAAACAAATCGTGACTTGGTTTCTGTGTTTATTTAGACTGAAGGCTATGGAGACAAAAATGTATTGGCCTAAGCCTCCTTCAATCTGCAGTAGCATGCTACTCACAAACAAGGTGGTAGTCCAATTACCAAGCATGACTTGGCAAAAGCTCGGTTGCTACCAACTGATTTTCTGGCTGACTTGCTCAAGCCTATTGCTATGGGAATGACTTTATAATGGGGAAGGCCATTATTGCTCCTCAGTATTTGTATTGCTGACCTTTTTGTTGACGTTGGGGGACAAGTTTATGATCCAAATATAATCAGTGACTGAAAATGCCAATTGGCAATGGTGATGGTTAGCCTGCAGGGCAACCTGGAATAAAGTTGAGTGTTGATGTCAATGATAATCTATATGCACAGTGCACTGATCCTTCAAATTCTCTTGACAGTGAAGGGATACTTGGAAAGTTGCTGCATGATAAGTTCATGACTTCACTGATTCATAAGCTCCTTTATCTTTTGGCTGTTTTACTTGGGAAACTTCGTTTAATAACTATAGGTGCCATTTACAACATTATAGTGTTGCTAGCTGACATGCAAAATAATTTACTTTCCCAACACTTATATCTTCACACTCCATTTCTCTTACATTCCTTTTCAACCTCCTCTCATCCATCTCTCACTTTCAGCTCTTTCTCCTCTAATATCTCTCTTACCACCTTGTTTGTGAGTAGCATGCTACTGAATTTAGAATGTGATGGCAAACACAATAATATCAAACTTGAAATTTATTTAGTTGTCTATAATCATGGAAAAATAAGAAACCCTTATAATCATGGAAAAAATAAATTTCAAGTTTGATATTATTGATAACCGGCATTTATGCTTAGTTTGGTTGAATGAAAGTAAGTAGTAGAGAAATAGGGAGACGGAAGTAGAGCTGGCAAATGATCGGGTTGACCCGCTTGAACCCATACTTTACCGGGCCTGTACATTAAATTTAGAAGCCCATTTTTTATGGGCTTTTTAGCCCGATAAAAATAAACCTAGACTTAATCCGAGCTCAGGCGGGGTAACTCGATTGGTTTACATTTTCATTTCCTGTTTCCTGTTTTCTGAAATTTTACAAAGGAAAAACTGGAAATGTTGGAAACAAAAATTTGTTGTTTCCAGCATTTCCAGTTTTTCCTTTGTAAAATTTCAAAAAACAGAAAACAGAATGAAAACAGGAAATGAAAATGTAAACCAAACATGTCCTAAGTCACCGCGTTTTCAACTTTTCATTTCAGCACTTCTAATTAATTAAAAATTTCATTTCGAAGTGAAACCTAAGTCCCTATCCCCGTAATTCTCTCGCTCGCTCGCAACCTGGCACTGATATCTATTTAATTGATAAAATTCTCTGGATCAATGGATTTGGTAAGCAACATACATGACTTTGTTGCGTGATGAAAAGAAATGTGGATAATGGCTCTTTAAGAAAATATGGTGTAATATGGTTTCCTCAAAGGTGCCAACTTTTGTGTGGAGAGTAATGTTACTGAGAATGCCTATAATAAAGATCTTAAAAGAGGAGGAGTAATATATGGCTATATGCATTATGATGACAAATTTCCCTTTTGCAAATGCGGAGGAATATCTATTCTTCACTTATTTTAATTGAATGTTTTTTTTTAGTTTTATAGGATTGATGGATGAATGTATTTTAATGTGTTTGAAATTTATTTAAAGTGTTGAATGTGTTTTAGTTTAATAGGATTGATGGATGAATGTGTTTCAATGTATTTTAGAATGTATTTTAAATTTACTTGAATGTGTTTTATTAGGGTACATGATTTTTTTAATGTTTTTTATAACTATATTGTATTTTTTTTAGTTTTGTAAAAGTATTATTGTTTATAACTTTTAAAGAGAAACATTTTTTAATATATTAGTTTTTAACCGGGCCGAGCCACACAAGCCCGCTACCCGCATAAGGCCGGACCCGGGCTCTAATTTCACAGGACCGAATTTTTGCCGGGTATTTTATCTCGGTCTGCAAAATCATGTTTTGACAGCTTTAGACGGAAGAAAAGTAGGAGAGAAGAGTATAACTTCTCTTATTTGGTGCCCGATGAAATATAAGAGAAATAAAAAAGTTGGTGGGTCATATGACATTTGCATTTCTCCACAATTTAACAATGATTTAGGAGAGAAATGTGTTAGTGTCTATCTCTCTCTTGTATTTAGTTTCCATCCACACACAATATCTACCGAACCAAATATCTAAATTTCTTATTTCTCTTTTATTTCTTTTCTATTTATCTTGTACCAAACAATATATAAATCATCTCTATCTCACCACTATTTATCTCTTCTCTACTTCTCTCATCTCTATTTCTCTATTTCTCTCTTCCATATTTCTATTCTCCTACCAATTGTGAACACCTAATTTTATCCGGAATGCATTTTTTATTATATGGTTATACCGTGAATAATTATAATAAACTATTGATTTTGTTAACCATGAAATGGTGAATAAATTATTTTATAAACAAAAACTTGTTTTTCTTAGTCTATTGTCATTTTGGTTCACAAGCCTATGTTTTTCTCTTTCAAAAAATTTTGCCCAAGAGCCCACAAAAAAAAAATTGTTGCCTAATGCATTTCTCTTTCAAAAAAAATTGTGCTGAAAAGCCCACGAAAAATATAAAAAAAAATGTTGTTTAACAAAAAGAAAAAGAAATTCTCCCGCGCTATGTTTTTGTCTTTAACAGGCATGCTATTGTGTCAAGTCATCAAACAGCTACCTAACTACCAACAGGGGTTGATTCAAGTGGTACATGTTTGATTCCCTTTAAGCAGGGTCTCGAGTTCGAGTTCGAATCTTGTGGATAGAAAAAATCCTCGCTGGGAGAGCTAGTCCCACCATGATGTGGATGTTCCCAGCTCGAACATGTGGAGGATATTTGTGGTTAAACAAAAAAAAAAAACAGCTACCCAACTATTCCAAACAAGCATGATTAAAAGATATCAAGTTCTCAACTGCCCTTGGCTGCTTCTCAAACGTGAATGATCATAGAACAAGCGTGATAACAGTTCTTGGCTGCTTCAGGCAAGTGTGTTAACTGAAGTGAAATGCAGCAAAATTTTCAAAAATAATGGCTCAATGCACCGAAATGACAGACAACAAGATCTGGAAAACTTTTGAGAAAGATACTCTGGAAGTATTATAAAAGGAATGCAAAAATTTGAAGAAAGGGAGAATTCTTGAAGGAGAAACATAGATATAAAAAATACAGAGCAAGTTTACTGGAAAGAATTTTGGAGAAGAATTTTTGCTGTCTAAATTCAACAAAAGAATTGGGTTCAACATCTGATTCAAAGACTGTAAGCTGGTACATTTTTCAATTATGTAATTTACTTATTTTTCAACTATGTAATTTACCTGAATTTATTTTCTGTTCTTCATAAACTATGTTGTGTTTGTTTGTATAATCCAATGTTGTACTATGAATATCAGATATCTATATCAGAGTTCAGTTTATATACAGGTAGTCAAATGAAATCATAGTTTTAATGAAATCCTAATTTTAAACAAAAAAAAAACATAACTGTTATAGGAATAATTAATCAATTTACACAATTAAAATAACCAATAAAAAAAGGTTCTTCTTCTCCTCTGACTTCCGGCGTGACTATCTTGACTGTTCCCACATCCAACTAGTATATCTCTGATCTCTAATTTTTATTCAACCTGTATCCAGAAATTTAAAAATTAGGATGAGCAAAACTAGGAAAATATAAAAATCAGTAACAAAGTGAAAAGAAGAACCAACAGTAAAGAGGGAGTCACTGCTGTATCGGAGTTCCGACATTGCTCGCTGCCAGATTCACCGCACACAGCCTTGTACGCGCATCACCTCCCTTGCAGCCGAGCCTCTTCATCCATGCTCGGCCATGGCTGCCACTGTCGCAGCGAACAGCATCACAGCCACCACCGTGTACGCGGAGCTCGTCGCTGAACCACCCTCACCGCCGATTCCCTGCGTGACCTTCTTCTTCTCCGCTGCTCAAAACAGAACGCCGCCGTGCAACTCCTCCATAGCCTCACCAAGCCGCACGAGAACACCTCCCTCTCTCCCTCTTGGTCGTGTCTCTCTCTCTCCCTCTCTCCCTCTCTCCCTCTCTCTCTGTTCATCTCTCACTCTCCCTAAGCTTGCAGCCGCCTCCCCCATTTTTTCCTCTAACTAAGTTCTCATTCAGTAACCCTAACAGCTATAGGGTATGAGACTATTTTGAAAGAATTGGGCCAGCATACCATGCGACCCAATTGTTTTTTTTTTAAAAATAGATTTTCATAAGAAATAAAATTCATGACAAAAAAAATAAAAATAATAAAATTATCTAGAAACTCAATTTATTTTCTATTGTGTTAGAATTCATTTTATGATGTGCTGATTCATTTAATTTTTTTTATGTATTTGTTAAGTCAATGATGTGAATTGAGACCAATATGTATTTTTTAAGTCAAATTTAAATATATTCTTAACAATTTTGTTGTATTTGAAATAAAAAGTTTTTTTTCTTTTAAAATAATTTGTTTCAAAAAATTAAGCCCCTTCTTAATAGTCTTTTATTTAAAATCAAAATTAAAAAGTATAAGAAAAATCTCTTTCAAAAAAAAAATCAAAATCAAAATGTCTTTTTTTTAATTCTTTTGTTAAAATTAAAATCAATCAATTTCGTAATCATTTGATGATCAAGAACTACGTGACCTTGATTTCTCCATTGCACCCGGGGATACGTAAGAGCGGGAACTATACCCATCAGGCCAAAATAAATTTTAAAAAAATGTCTTTTCCTTTTATTGCCAATCATTTTCTTAAAATAATTTTTCTTAGTTATTTAATTTTAAAAAAAATAATAAAATAGGTTGAAAATATCAAAAAAAAATTCCAAAATATCATTCTCATTTTCAATTATAAGATTCAATTTTTTTTTATAAATTCTCTCATCTATTCTGAAAATACAAAAAAATTCAAAAAGTCAAAAATACAAAAAATAGTTTTCATTCCTTTGTTAACTTTCTTCAATTGGGGTAAACTAAATATTTTCTGAAAGTTAATGAATTTTGCACAATTAATTAGAGGTACGGACGTTGTAGGGTGTTAATACCTTCCCTACACGTAATCGACTCCCGGATCCAACTCTGATTTCGTAGACCATTTTCTTTTCAAAAAAGGTTTTCCCGAAATTTTCCTTAAATAAATTTTGGTGGCGACTCCAATGAACTACTTAATTTTTTCCAATCCGTTTCACTGTCCCGTCGCGACCCCGGTTTCGACACCAATTGATTGAATAAAAGTAAATTACAAGAGTTGCAATTAATTAATTAAGAAAACTTATTACTACCATTAATGATATTGAATTGGAAAACTTCCAACAATTCTGATCACCATAATGAGCGCTGACAATTTTACCGGGATTACCAAGTTTGATTAGTTTTGAAGGTGAATTATCTATAAGTAATTTTTAAGGTTAACCTTTTGGTACTTTTCATTATATCTATAATCATGCATATATATGGGGCCAAATAGGGATTAAATCCTTAACTATGCTATCAAGGATTTCCGGTTAAAGACAAAAAAAAAATACGGGGCCAAACACATTCACAAACATTAATCACACTAAAAAATGAATCAAAGTCCAACTAAAATTAATAAAAGATAAGGAAAAATCAATACATCATTGTCAATATGTTATTGGACTACTCCTAATACCTAGGGGAAAGAAATTACTCATTAACCATGTTTAGAGTATAAGTTGGCATCATTCCAAACATTAAAATTAACAAAAACAAATGAAGAATAGGGTAGCGAAGAGACAAAATTCTAGTCTCTGTTCAATAAAATATGTTGTTACTAGTTGAATCATAAGATGATGAGACAATTCCTTGGGTGTGTCATTTTTCTCTTTTGAAAGCTCTAGGATTAGTTAGTTGAATTCTTTATTGAGGCATCTTCTTGGATATGTTAGAAATATGGGGTAGAAATTTAATGGTGAAGAACATTATCTTAAAGGCAACTTTTATCTCAAAACATGAGTCCTACACCTCAAGTGAGCAAGAGTTTGATCGGTCAAAGTGTTTCCTTAGTTAGTAATAAGCTCAAGTAATCTTAAAAGTGTTATCTATGCATGTTATCATGCAAAGAGATTCTGGAATAATTTTCTGTTTGGCAAGGAGGTTCCATCAGTTGCACATTTAATTTTCTGAGAGGCGAGGAGGTTCCGTCGGTTGTATATTTACTTTCCTGCATGACGAGGAGGTTCCACCAACTGCATATTTACTTTTCTATATGGTGAGGAGGTTCCTTCAATTACATATTTATTTTTCTCTTCAGCGAGGAGGTTCCGCCGGTTGCATATTTACTTTTGGAGAGGAGGTTCCGCTAGTAGCATATTTACATTTCTGTATGGCGAGGATGTTCCACCAATTGCATATTTACTTTACAGTATGACGAGAAGATTACACCAGTTGCATTTTTATCTTTTGTTCGGTGAGTAGGTTCAGCCAGTTATTTTTAGTTCATATAAAAAGCTCTTTTTCACCTTTAGTTCTACCCCTCTGATGAGGATTTGGCAAGTGTATCAATCATATCAAGTAAACAGGTGATAAGTAAAGTATCGTCTCCACAATGATTGATAAATTCAAATACCAAATCATAGAGAATTTGGCTAGTTGAATAAAGGAATCACAAATATACCAATGTAATAAGAAAATAATAAAAATAGGAACTTCAAATCAATGTTTAGGATGCAAGGGAAAAGACAAAGATTGTGAAAACCAATATCAAAAGCGATTAGGGTTGGTTCCTCTTAATTCTCTCTCTATGGAATTCAATAGCATATTCAATTCAGTGGTTATGATTCAATTCATGATCCAATTCACAAATATAGTTAAATCCCAATTCTTTGGTGGTTTAATCCTAATCCTAATCCTAATTTAAAAGCCCTAATTCCTTAGGTGAATCTAAGAAAGAATTGCATTAAGATTAAGAATTAATAGAGATCACACAATCTCTAACTCCTATCCCTAGGTAATTAGCCAATCGTGTTGTTTACTTCAATTCCAAGTTCCTCCCCAATTTCCCAATTCTGAGAATCACTCTAAGTTTATGCAATTGAGTGGCCAAATCAATTGAAGCATTACGAGTAGAAGAAAACAATGGAATTAAATCAAAACTCACTAAATTGAAAAAACAAAAGAAATTCATATAGGGTTTGAATTAGGATTTCCCAATCCCCAACCTAAGAGATTTAGAAATTCATCACAATAAAAAAAACAGAGAAAAGTGAAGTAAACTCTAAAGTGGAATCCATTAGATTTGAAACCCCAATTTCCAAAAGAGAGAGAACTCTATGTTTTTCAATCTTAAACTATGAGAAAGAATCCTAAAAGTCCCCTTTTAAAAGGGTAAAAGAGCCTATCTATATATTGTCGGCGCATTGGGGGACAGAACAACTTTGGACGTCCCCACGAACAATTTTCTAATGTGACCACGTGCACCAAACAATAAGCTTCTCACCTTCTACTATGCTAACGTCCTCGCATGTTGTTTCCTGTGTGGCCATGCGCATATGACATAATGCAATTATACACTCTAACTCTCTAATGTTCTCACAAATCTAATTTCTTGTCCCCACAAACTCATCCAAAGACATTCTTCTTTCATCCTTTTGCTTCACTTAATCAAATACCTATAAAAACACAAAATTCATAACCAATTAAAGCATATTTACTCAAATTTAACTACTTCCACCTAAAATAACACAAATATGTCTTCCTAAACATTTTTAATTAATTTTTCACCTACTTTAATAACCTAAATGACTAAAATTTCCTAAAACTAACCTACAAATCCACTAATATAGTGGATTTATCACAACCCTAAACTTAAAACTTTGCTTGTCCTCAAGCAAATCATTAAAGCTCAATCAATAAGTATTTACAAAACCACAACAAGGGGTTGGAACCCACAAATGACCTTTCACAATTTCCTTCCAAAATTAACCATTTCTGTAACGTCCTAATCCCCAGAATTAGGAAATTATTCCCGTTGGAAGTATAAGTCCCGAATTGAGGGAATTATTTTCGCGACATTATCGATATCAATATCTAACTAAAGGCATGATTAACTAATCCAACGTTTACTTAAACATAACCTGTGAATACATTACATTCAGTAAATCATAGTTATACAATTTCGTGTGCCCTAAACAACGGAGCATAAGATACCACATACATATACATACAGTCATCCAAGGTAATACAATAACAAGAGGGTTCCACACCCAAAAACTCCAAAGCTGCAGTCGTGCCATGATCCTCACAATCTGCCTGGAAATCTAAAAAAGTAATCCCACAAAGGGGTGAGACTAACGCCTCAGTGAGCAAAGCAGTGCATACATATAAGACATACAACCGGCAAGCGTAACATGATAAGGATGACATGTGATAGAAATTTAAATCTGATAATCAATGATGCCTAAGCATAGAAATGGGCATGATGCATTAATGTCATGATGCAATCCTTGACTCCAATGACCATGATATCTTGATATTAAATTTAACATGATAGCGTGAAACATGAGTTGAACATGACATTTTGTAAACAATTTTAAACATGAACTGCTAACCCAGTAGCAGGGGTCTTATCACATGACATGCAGCTAGACTGAGCTCATACTACAAGGGATATCACCCTTGGGGACATTACGTCGCCACCGTTACCTAACGGCCGAAACCTCGTTTTAAAACAATTAACATGATGGTCCTAGACCCGTGATGGTCGAAGCCTACATGATTGGTCTGAGACCCGTGATGGTTGAAGCCTAAACATAAATCTTTTCACTTGATTGTTAAGTAGCTTAATTACTTGAAACATGGTGGTCCGAGACCCATGATGGCCGAGGCCGAAACATGATCTTCTTGTTACTTGAAATACTTAAATAATTTTGCTTAAGATTTAAACATGATGCATGAATACTTGGTTACATTCAGAATAGACATGAGCAATCAATCAATGAGTCATAATTTAAGCCTCTAATCATACCATGGATGTTACATATAAACCAAAGAAACAAGATCTCTTGGTAGTATCATGAGCATGAACCATAAAATCAACTTCTCTATCCTAGGGTTCTCCAACAATGAATCTCAATTAACAATAATCATGTGAAACACATTACATACAACCATCTAAATCATAATATCCACTAAGAACAATTAAAAGCTCCCAACCCTAGGAAAATTCCTAATTTCAAACCCTAGGTAGGAATTTAACTTCAATCTCCTTCAATAGCCTATAATAACCAAAATCAATCGGTAGAATACCATAATTAAGCATATACAATCTAAGGAAAGGGAGAGGGAGGAGTAGGTTCATGTAGGAGTTCACACAAGGGGGAGGTGAAGTGTGTGAGCTCTACTCACCTCTAATGGAGGAAAAATAAGGAGATTATAGGGAGGAAGATGATAAGTGCTAAATATATGATAATTTCTTGTATTTTTACTGCACTTATCAAGGGTAAAATAGTAATTTTATGTCCCAAAAGTATCCCTTTTTATTAATAATTGTATAAATTGTGTTTATTTAATTTCAATTTGATGCTATTTTAATAGAAAATCTACTGATTTTGCAGATAAATGAGCAAGATTTAAACGAGGAAGGAAGATAGCAGCAATTTGAGGAAAGAATCTGCAGATAAGGAGTTTAAATGAGAGCAAATAAAGATAAAATCAACAGCCATTTAAACAAGGATTCCGCGGATAACTTACCCCATTTGAATTCAAAGACAAAATAAAACACAGAATCAAGCCAAAAAGAGGGAAACAAGGAAAAGAAAGCAAACAAAGATAAGATCAGGAAGAAATCAAACTGTTAAATAAGGAAACAAAGAAAGTTGCAGCGTGTTTCACGCTCCACCTACGCTAAGCGCAAGGTGGAGCGTAGCCCTCTGGAATCTGCGCTTCACTTGCGCTAAGCGCAGCAACACGGAACAACTTTTCAAATGTGATTTCAAACAAATTCCTTCCAGATTTCAGATAGCTTTCCTTCATCTATAAATAGGACCTTTTGCAAAGATCAAAGGGAGTTGGCAGAGTTAGGGTTTAAGGCTTAAAGCTCCAGAGGAGACCCCGAAGGGCTGCCGAGACAGCAATGCTAGGATTGAAGAAAAGTGTGACAGTTTCTTCATTGGTCTGTAATGGCTACCATGCGTAGCTAAACTCTCCAATAGGATTGAATGTAGTTGATTCAATCCCCAATTGTATGTGAATTCTCCTTATTATCTATGAATCCCTATTTTTATGGTATCGGCACTTTTATACTTTACTTAATGCGTAGCTTCCGCCTGTGTACCGGAGTTATAGGTTGATTTTATAAAATGCATTGGAAAATGGTTTTGTGAATTCAATAGCGAGTTTGGGGGAGCCGATACTTAGGAAACTTGAACTCTGATTGGTAAAAGTACTCATAGTAGTCGCTATAGGGATATAGGTGATAAGTGTAAATTATGCATTATTTTTCTATATTTTTTATTACACTTATCAAGGTTAAAATAGTAATTTATGCCAAAAATTATCCCTTTTTATTAATATTTATAATAATTGTAATTATTTGGTTTAAATTTGAATATGATGCTATTTTAAATAGAAATCTGTTATTTTGTGCAGATTTGCAGAAGATTTGAAAGGAGAGAGAAAATAGCATCAGAAGGGGAGAATATTTGCAGATCTGAAGTTTAAATAAAGGGCAAATAAAAAGGAGATCAACAGCCATTTAAACAGAGGATCATGTGGATAACTTCCCCAATTCAAATCCAAATCCAATCAAATACAAAATCAATCCAGAAAAAGGAAATAAGGAAAACCAATCAGACAAAGGCAAGATCAGAAGGAGATCAAGTGGTTAAATGAAGATCTGAAGAAAGTCAGCAACGCGTGTCACGCTTCTTCTGCGCTTAGCGCAGGTGAAGCGCAACCTCGGATCTACCCTTGCTTCATCCGCGCTTAGCGCAGATGAAGCGCTGAACACGTAGCAGCTTTTTAAATTCAAATACAGATTGATCTCTTCAAGGAAAATTAGGGTTTTCCCAGTCTATAAATAGGGCCTTTTGCACAGATCACAAGGCATCTGAAAGGAGCAATATACAGAGGTGGAGAAGAGCACGAGGATTGAAGAAGGTGAAAGATTCTTTAGTGGTTTGTAAAGGCTACCATGAGTAGCTAAACTCTCCAGTAGGATTTGATGTAGTGGATTCAATCTCCAAGTGTATGTGAATTCTCGTATTTTAGTTATGAGTCTTTATTTGTAATTTATCGGTATTCTTATGTTGTTCTTCATGCATTACTTCCGCGCGTGCGCCGGAGTAGTAAGCTAGTGCTCTGGATACAAAAAGTGGATCTCCTGCTAGTATTAGAGTTAGGTGAGCCTAGAGATGTCTAGGAAGCTTAATCTCCGATTGCTAAGGGTGCTCGTTTTAGTCATATCGTAATATAAGGATTATATTCTAACGATTGAAGGTTCAGTGAGTGACACACCCCTTCATAGGTGCTTTATATGAAAGTATGGTTAAATCGATAGCGTCAGTTATAAGAGTTTGGGGTAGAAGGGTGTCACATTAGTTGGTATCAGAGCAGGTCGGTTCACTGGCCTTGAGTTATGAGTTTACCATGCTTCTGTGGTGTTATTGTGATGATTGATTGATTGAGTGAGTGAATTATGCTGTTTGTTTTGATTGAATTAATTGTGTGACTTATTTACTTTTATGAGAATCAGAAAAGTGATCGTGTGATTGCTGAAGCCTTAATGGCTACGGCACAGGCCGTTGGCAACCTAAACCAACATTACGAGGCTTGCACGGTTCCAGAGGAACCATCCACCTACGTTCTGTGGGGGTTATGACCCCGATGGTGCTGCTGACTGGATCTTCGAGATCGAGAAGATTTTTAGAGCGATGGACTGCCCGTTGGTGCAAGAGGTTACGCTAGTGGTAGAGGATTCCTAGTTAATTTGATCTGCTTGCCTTCGAGTCAACTACATCTTATTCTTGGTATGGACTGGTTATCTTCCAACCATGTCCTATTGGATTGTTTTGGTGAGGCAGTTGTCTTTGATCGACCTGTTGAGATGAGTCTTTTCTAGAGTTGTTCATCTCGGAAAATTCGAGGACGAATTTTTCTTTTAGGAGGGGAGAGTTGTAACATCCCAAATTTTATTAAATAAAATAAAATAAATAAAATAAGAGAAATAAATAAATAATAAGATTAATAAGATTAGTATGTTTTATGAATAAGGTTATCTAATAAATAATAAGAATAATAAATAGAATAAGTGCGTTGAGTGTGGGCCTAGCCCAATTAAGTGTTTAGTTAAGGAGGGGTTCTCAGTTCACCCTAATCCTTATTCGTAAAATCGTCAGAGAGCGAAACGCTAAGGAGGGGAGAAACCAAGTCTCAAGAGGAGGTTGCTTGAACTTGATCATCAAGAACCAAGAAAGAGTCTTCCTTGCTGATTGATCGATCTTCAATAAGGTACGGTGGGGAAAGGGTGCTGCTTATGCGTGTATGTTGGGGTGCTTGGGTAGTGAGGGCAACCATAAGACCCTCTAAGACCTTTAAATTCGAATTTGTTATGTGCATTATGAGTTGTATGATAAAATCTGTTTGCTTTGATGTTTATACGTGTTAATCTTGATGAATCTTGATGGATTGAATGATGATAGCGAGAATAGCGAAAAGGGATAAATAAGGGTTTAGCGATAAGGATTAATAATGGATTAAATGTGGTAATTTGTAGTAAAGATTGACGTTTTCATTGAATTTGTTCGGTAAAAACGTGTAGGATTGAAGTATTAACAATGAGGATTGATTAGGGGTTGAAGAAAAGGGTTTAAAAGGGGTAAATATCGCAAGAACAGCGTTCTCGAGTCGCCGATAATCGATTACAGCAGCCCGTAACCGATTACAGGGTTTTCTGGGTAGCGTTGAGTGAGTTTGGGTTGCTGGTAATCGATTACAAGGGGTCTGTAATCGATTACCAGAGAGTTGAGTTTCTGGTAATCGATTACAGCTGTGTGGTAATCGATTACCAGACTTTGACAATTTTCTCGCCTGAGAAAGAATGTGTCGGTTAAGGGTGCAAATGAGCTTGGAACCCTATCATATAGCATGTCAAACTGAAGCCCCAGATCTTAACTTTCTAATAGAAGTGGAATTATTTTAATTGGACACCTAGAACTATAAATATTTCCAAATTAGTGCACCAAGGTCATTAAGCTTAAAACTTGAAGACTCCAAAATTGAGGAATCGCCTCTGGTAATCGATTACAGTTGTTTGGTAATCGATTACCAGGTCAAAAATGAGTATGAGAGTGTTGTTTAAGTGGTGTTGTGATCCTTTAATTATTTGTTGATAATTATGTGAATTATTTGTGGAATTGATAGATTAATTAGATGTTTAGAATGTATTGATTGTGGTATGAGTATGATGATATGAATATCTCATGTGATGTTAGATGTTTATAATATTGTGATGTATGATGTTGATGTGATGAGCATATGAGGTATGTCATGATGATGATAATATATTGATGCATTGAGCATATGAGGTGTGAAATATATGTATGATGATACATGGTGATTATAGTACCTGAGTGTAACTCAGGGAGGTGAGTATTGATGATGTTATTGATTATGGTACCTGAGTGTAACTCAGGGAGGTGAGTATTGAGTATGTTATTGATTATGGTACCTGAGTATAACTCAGGGAGGTGAGTAATGATTATGAGAATGTTGATGATTGTACCTGAGTATAACTCAGGGAGGTGAACACTGATATGATGAAATTGAATATGGTACCTGAGGCGTACAAGCCTAAAGTGGGTGAAGTACAACTTAGGGAGGTGCATGATGGTGATGAGTTATACTTAATGATGAATTGAGTTATAATATGATGATGAGTTTTGGTGCATACATGATGGATGTGTATATGAGATATATTTGATGATGAAACCGAGTAAATAATGATGTTGTGAGTATTAATGATGATTGAGTTTTATGTGTGAAAATAGAGTATGTGATTCCTTTGGTGATGATGAATATGATGAAAATGATAATATTGATGATTGTGATGAGTATGATGATATTGATGATAATGATGAGTGTGATGATATGATGATATGATGATTATGATGAATATGATGAAAATGATGATATTGATGATTGTGATGAGTATGATGATATTAATGATAATGATGAGTATGATGCTATGATGATAATGATGATTTTAATGATAATGAGGATTATGATGATTGTGGTGATATTGATGATACTGGTGGTGTATATGATGATGATGATTATGTTTTATATTGTTAATAGAATGAGTATATGATGAAGTTGTTTACATGAGGGTGAGGATAGGGTGGTCTCCTATGTGTATGTATGAGTAGTATTCTTTTCCTCACCGTTTCTATCTGGGGTTATTATTTACAGGTGATGACGATGGCACCTCAGGTGCCGAGTATTGAGTTGATGGGTGTCGTTCTGATACGTGTGACATCAGGGCTTAGTATTAGGAGTTTTATTTTATATTTCTATTTTTGAGAGATTTGTGTAAACGGTTTAAGTGCCTTATAAGGCTAAGAATGATGTTTTACTGTTAACTTTGAGGTAGTAATATTTATTACTTTGAAAACCTTTTGACTCCAACTTCTATTTTGAATAAGTTGATTTTGAAAGAATTGAGGTTTTAATTGAGTTGAAATGTGAACCTTTTTACCCAATGTGATTCGTTATTTTCCTAAGTCTTCCGCTTCGTTGATCATATAAGAGTTTGAGGTAGAAGGGTGTCACATTTCACGCTCCACCTACGCTAACCGCAAGGTGGAGCGTAGCCCTCTGGAATATGTGCTTCACTTGCGCTAAGCGCAGGAGTGAAGCGCAGCAACACGGAACAACTTTTCAAATGTGATTTCAAACAAATTCCTTCCAGATTTCAGATAGCTTTCCTTCATCTATAAATAGGGACCTTTTGCAAAGATCAAAGGGAGTTGGCAGAGTTAGGGTTTAAGGCTTAAAGCTCCAGAGGAGACCCCGAAGGGCTGCCGAGACAGCAACGCTAGGATTGAGAAAAATGTGACAGTTTCTTCATTGGTCTGTAATGGCTACCATGTGTAGCTAAACTCTCTAATAGGATTGAATGTAGTTGATTCAATCCCCAATTGTATGTGAATTCTCCTTATTATCTATGAATCCCTATTTTTATGGTATCGGTACTTTTATACTTTACTTAATGCGTAGCTTCCGCCTGTGTACCAGAGTTATAGGTTGATTTTATAAAATGCATTGGAAAATGGTTTTGTGAATTCAATAGCGAGTTTGGGGGAGCCGATACTTAGGAAACTTGAACTCTGATTGGTAAAAGTACTCATAGTAGTCGCTATAGGGATATAGGTGATAAGTGTAAATTATGCGTTATTTTTCTATATTTTTTATTACACTTATCAAGGTTAAAATAGTAATTTATGCCAAAAATTATCCCTTTTTATTAATATTTACAATAATTGTAATTATTTGGTTTAAATTCGAATATGATGCTATTTTAAATAGAAATCTGTTATTTTGTGCAGATTTGCAGAAGATTTGAAAGGAGAGAGAAAATAGCATCAGAAGGGGGAGAATATTGCAGATCTGAAGTTTAAATAAGGGAAAATAAAAGGAGATCAACAGCCATTTAAACAGAGGATCATGTGGATAACTTCCCCAATTCAAATCCAATCAAATACAAAATCAATCCAGAAAAAGGAAATAGGAAAACCAATCAGACAAAAGCAAGATCAGAAGGAGATCAAGTGGTTAAATGAAGATCTAAAGAAAGTCTGCAACGCGTGTCACGCTTCATCTGCGCTTAGCGCAGGTGAAGCGCAACCTCGGATCTACCCTTGCTTCATCCGCGCTTAGCGCAGATGAAGCACTGAACACATAGCAACTTTTTAAATTCAAATACAAATTGATCTCTTCAAGGAAAATTAGGGTTTTCCCAGTCTATAAATAGGGCCTTTTGCACAGATTACAAGACATTCGGAAGGAGCAGTATACAGAGGTGGAGAAGAGCACGAGGAATGAAGGTAACAGATTCTTCAGTGGTTTGTAAAGGCTACCATGAGTAGCTAAACTCTCCAGTAGGATTTTATGTAGTGGATTCAATCCCCAAGTGTATGTGAATTCTCGTATTTTAATTATGAGTCTTTATTTGTAATTTATCGGTATTCTTATGATGTTCTTCATGCATTACTTCCGCGCGTGCGCCGGAGTAGTAGGCTAGTGCTCTGGATACAAAAAGTGGATCTCCTGCTAGTATTAGAGTTAGGTGAGCCTAGAGATGTCTAGGAAGCTTAATCTCCGATTGCTAAGGGTGCTCGTTTTAGTCATATCGTAATATAAGGATTATATTCTAACGATTGAAGGTTCAGTGAGTGACACACCCCTTCATAGGTGCTTTATATGAAAGTATGGTTAAATCGATAACGTCAGTTATAAAATATGGGGCTATGATCGAGGTATGATAATTGTCATGAATGCCCATTGAAAAAATAGGTGACGTTTAATTATAGTAATATAGGGGCTATGTTCGAGGTACGATAATTGCCATGAATGCCCTATAATTAATATAGTTAGACAATGCTAAGGTATATTACCAATATAATCATAATTAAAAGAAGGGATTCACATACATGAAGGGAGCGATGAAACAAAGTCAAATCCTAATCCAAGTAATTCTTTCTCATCTCAGCATATTGTTTATTCTTTATTTTTCTGCATATAAATACCCTCATTATTAATTGTTTGCTTGCTTGCAAATTCGATCACTAAAACTTTGCGAAGTGAACCGTTCCTTGTGGATACGATACTCTTACTTACTATTATACTGTTGATATTTTGATACGCTTGCCAGAAAATCATCAATAGGGCGAATTGATATTTTATAAACGGAAAAACAGATCTTAACGCCAGGGTAATTTGTCTCTTGGGAGAACCCGCATGAATTATTTTTGAGTATTTTATTGACGTTGACCCCGGGATAAAATAACATAGTTGACTAGGGTATCATAATTATATATTCATAAATAATATTGAGGTTCACATATGAAAGGGGTGCAATGATACGAAGTTCAATACTGATCCAAGTAATTGCTATCTTACTCTACTCTACTTTCCACATTTATTTTATGCATTTATTTTCAACAATTCTTAAACAAACAATTATACTCTCCACTTGATAGTTCTGATCACTAATCTATACAAATTGAATTGTTCCCTGCGGATACGATACTCTTTACTTACTATTATACTGCTGGAATTTTGGTACGCTTGCCTGAATCCCATCAAGTATTTTTGGCGCCATTGCCGGGGAACGGTGCATCAATTTGTAAGGACTTAGGAGGTCTAAACTATCAAGTTGTATATACTCTATCTTAGGATTTTTAGGAATTTTTTTATATTTTATTTCCTATTTTCTTTATTTTATTTTTTAGGAATTTTAATTATTTTATTTTAATTTTCTTCTTTTTAAAAAATATTTATTTAAAAAAAATTAATTAAAAATAATAATAATAATAATTATTTTGTTTCTCTCTTCTAAGCTAACATTTGTTTGAGCTCCTTGAATCTTGCTCTTGTTAAGACAGGTGTCTCAAATCAATTGATATTTGATCCTGAGAAAGAAGGGACATCTAGAAGGAACAAAAGTAGAAACAGAAAAAAAGGGGCAAGGATAAGCTTAAGGAGACAATCTCACACTCTCTGTTCAATCACCCCAAGTGAATAAAATGTTGAATGGCAAAATCCACCAAGAAGAACGCTTGGAGATTATCAAAATCCACCAAGAAGAACCCTTGGAGATTATGTTAGGCAGCAAAAGCCAAATACTTCTCCCACGCACCAATTCAAGGGTAACTTCTCTAATTACAAACAATTATTCTAACAAATTTTTGCAGGATTGGGGAAGTTACCAAAGTCAAAATTTTGGGTGGCCAACAAGATGTTGTTTCATCCCACATGCAAACTTCTGCAGAGATAATCAGGGCAGATTATAAGATTATAAGGCAGCAAATAGAGGCATCAACAAGCAGCTAGATTAATTTTTCTCAGCAAATACAGACAGTGCACTCTTATCCTGGCCAATCACCACAATTAATTTGTGATTTTTGTGGAGGTGACCATCTCAATGGTCACTGCTCTTATCCATGCACTCAAGAAGAGCAAGTCAATTACATGGGCAATCAAGGAAGACCAGGCAACTTCTCCAACAACAACAACTTTGCAAACAATTACTTACAAGATTGGAGAAATAGCCATAATCAAAATTGTAGGTGGCACCAAGATGATGTTTCATTCCATGTGCAACCTTCTCCCAACAGCAGCAAAGCTACTCTTCAGTTCAACCATGACATTCAGATGGGGAAGATCCTATTGAAAGAAAGTTGCAAGAATTGATACAATTTCAGAAGGATTATGAAGAAGCAGGACTACCTGCTGATCCCATATTGGCACAGATAGTAGAAAATCTAGTTAAATCTCATTCAGAATGGATCTCAGCAAAGGCTCAACCTAACCCCGAAGAGCAGTGTGACGACATTGTTCAACAGATGGGAGAGGGAACTGATGACAATCTGGCTGATGAAGAAGAGGAACTTGAAGAAGAGTAAACTGAAGAACACAAGAAAGAGAAGCTGAAGAAAGGGAAACTGAAGAAGCTGAAAAAGACAAGGAAGAAGAAGAAGGTAAAGCATAAGTAGAAGAAGAAAAAGGAGATGATGAAATAGAAAAGACTATGCTTAAAGAAGAGATTGACTGTGAAAGGAAGGTAGAGAACAAACATATGAGGGTGTCCATGATGAAAAAGATCAAGAAAATGAGAAAAAGAGTGAACAGGGAGATAGTGAATCAAAGCCCGAGAAAGGAGGGGAAGTGGTACCAAGACCAAAGATCTTGCCTTATCCAACCGGTCCTCCAAAGGAAGATCAAGAAAGGCATGGTGCAAGTGTTAAACCTTTCAGACCTCACAAAAGAAAGGCCTGTGAATACACTGACCTGATTAGAGCAAAGAGAGGAAGAATCAGGCCAAGAGAATCAAATTCAAAGCCTAGAGCCAGGTTGAAGTCAAAGTGGTCAGGTGTGTTTCATATAAAAAACCCTTGTGAAGCAAAGAAATGGAGAATCATCTATGAATCATCTAAGCTTTAGGAAAAGAAGACTCATGCACATGAGAGCAAGATAAAGAAAAGGAAAGTCAAGCCAAGGAAGTCAGAAGCATGGTCTAATTCCAGAAAGAAGCCTAAATGGTTAAAGTCATTTCATACTACAGATTGTTCCAAGGCAAGATTATAGGGAGATCTATTGGCCAAAGAAAGGAAAGGTGCAGCACACCAGCTCACCAAAAGATTCCAGTTTCAACCACCTTGAGAAAACAGGCGTCGAGGTAGAAGACGTTAAACAAATGCTTCCTGGGAGGCAACCCAGAGATTTTTAAGTTTTAATTGTTTTCAGTTTTATTTTGTTTTGTTTGTTAGTTAGGATTTTTCATTTTTTTAGGATTTAGGAAATTTTCAAAATTGATTTAAATAAGTTTGTGGAAATAAAATTTTTAAACAATAGGAATAGCAGAAAACATGACTGAAAATTGCAAAATCTCATTCTGTTTTCTGTGCTTCACCTCCGCTGAGCGTAGGAGAAGCGCAGAATTGCAATTTTAGTCACTGTTTTCTGCGCTTCACTTGCGCTGAGCGTAGGTGAACGCAGCAGTACAAAATTTTAAAAATCTTTTGTTTTCTCATATACTGTTTCTCTACTTTCTAAGCTCTTCTTTTCACTCTTTCCACTCACAAACCTCCATCAATTTTGAAACTTTCAAGTTTCAGGTATATTTTCTTTAATTTTCACCGATTGAAATCTTCATCTACTATGTTTTTATGATTTGCACTTTAGGATAGCAACCTTAGAATTGTGAATACTATTAATAATTGCTATCTTGGATGTGATTATGGCTATATGAATATGAAGAACAAGTTTTCTATTGAAATGCTCTTTCTTTTGTGACTTATTGAATTTGAAAGTGTTATGCTCTGTTTCTTTAAAAAAATTTGAACTTTCACTTTCCATGGATTGATTGAAAGCTTGCAAAACAAATGGATATGTTTTACTTTTAGGCATTCATTACCAAGTGCACTGAACTTTTGTTGTGAAGATATTAATTCTTTTGAAAGCATTTTGAATTATGCATGCAAATTGGTTAATGATAGGCTTCCATGTTCTTCATAAGTTAGTGTTAGCAATAAGGCATCATTGAAATAAATGTGTTTTTAGCAACTAACTGTTGTTATTTGACTTTTCAGATGCCTAGGATTAAATTGTTGGTCTTTCTTCTTGGCTTTAGCTCACGAGCAGAAGGCATGGGGAAGAGGATCAGAGATGAACCCCATTATGATCCCATGAGATTCAAGAGTGCGCAGACTGCTGCAAAGTATAAACCTCTTAAATCATGCAACTTTAAGTTCAAAAGACCAGTTGACCTCAAACCAATCAGTAGTTACCAGACCCATACCCAGTCATACTGTTTGAAGATTTCCAGATATTCTAGCAGTAGCCTGGGGACAGGCCTATTCATCCAGGGGGAGGTGGAGCAGCAGCAGCTGGAGAGCAGGACAAGGACTTACAAGATACAGAGGATGAAGATTGATACTGGTGTTTTTCTTTCTTTTATTTTTTTTCTTATTTTATAGAACTTTCTTTTAGTTAATTAGGATTTTTTTTGTATTCATTTTTTAGGATTTTAGGAATTAGGGATCTAAGGAATTAATTTTTAAATTCTCTAAATTTAGGCAAGTTTAACTAACCAGATTAGGAAAAAGAAAGGATTTTGTGATTAATTCCATAATTAGTTAGGATTAGGATGTTTCACAGGTGAACCTATCAGGGTAGTCAATTAATTTCAGTAAGTGCTTTATCAAGGAAATTAGTCAAAAAGCCAGTGAGTTGAGACTAAACACTTAAATTGAGAGTTTTCACCACTGCTTGTCAACTGCTATTGATTGAGTTTTTGGGTTTTATTCTGCACATGAAAAATATGGAAGTGATAAAGGCAATTTTTGTTTATAATTTATTTGCTCAGTGCCAAAAAGCCAACCCTTGAAAAAATTTTCTAATTCTTCTGGTAACCCATTTGAGCTTTAAATTTCTCTTATGCACCTCAGCCATAATCAATGTCTATATCTTGTCCCTTACACACTTGGGATAGAGAGCAAGTTGCAGTTTGATAAAATGGGAAGAGAAGGTTGGTGACTTGAAAGTCAAGAAATACAAAGAAGCAGGCACAAGAAAGTAAAAGAAGATCACGCCCTCAAGAAATTCAAAAAGAAAAAATGAACCAAAGTAAATACAAATGGGGAGTGAATCATCAAATAAAGAAAGAGGCCAATTGAATAAGACAATTCAAGAATGAAATGGAGAATGGAGAGAGCTTAAGTTCAAGAAAAATCCAAAAATGCTCTCTATTCCAGTGTTTTCTTTGCATATCCAGAAAACCATGATTTCTTGACAACCCAGACTCATTACAACCAAGAAAAGACCTTTTGATCCATAATTGACCAAGCGCATGTTTAGAAACTAGAAGCGACTATTAATTTTAGTTGTTCAACTGTGGTGGAAAATTGAGGGAAACACTTACCCGTAAGCATGAGAGAATTCCTCGATTTATCATTTGTTGTTTTAATTGTTTTTCTGAGAAAGTTTAACTGATCTGTCGTATCCTGTTCTGACTGAGCATTGGTAAATCTCTTAATTTTTTTTTTTCTGATATTTGGAAAGTGACTGCTGCCTAATGAAGGGATGATCACATTTTTTTCCTTATTTCTGAGAATTTTTACAGGGGATTGAATCCATTTTGATTGCAAAAAGGTTCTCTTGCTTGAGGACAAGCAAGAAGCTAAGTTGGGGGGTATTTGATAAGTGCTAAATATATGATAATTTCTTGTATTTTTACTGCACTTATCAAGGGTAAATAGTAATTTTATGCCTCAAAATTATCCCTTTTATTAATAATTGTATAAATTGTGTATTTAATTTGAATTTGAATTTGATGCTATTTAATAGAAAATCTGCTGATTTTGCAGATAAATGAGCAAGATTTAAATGAGGAAGGAAGTGTGAAGTCTATAAATCAGTTTGAGTATTCAAACTTGAATTAAGACTTAGCATCTTTAAGTTTTAATGATTAACAAATAAGATCATATAAGCAGGTGCTACTGAGAAAGGTATTGTTTTGTTGATTTTGTTTCAGGTTGGAATATTCAGAAGAACAGCAGATCAGAAGAAGAAGATCAGAGCACATCAAAAGAAGAAGAAGATTAGAAGAAGAAGATCACACCAGATCAAAAAAGAAGACTAGAAGAAGAAGAAGATCAGAACATATCAGAAGGAGACCACAAGCATAAATCATTTTAGAAGAGCAGCATAAGAAGAAGAAGAAGAACAAAGATGAAGCAAAACAGAATCTGAAGAGAAAGAAAACAATTCTATCATCTGAAGACTTGAAGACAAAAAGAACTTAGTCTGAAGAACATCTACCATCTGAAGAACTGAAGCAGACAAAGTAATCAGAAAGCCGAAAGCGTCAGAACCAAGAAACGATCTCATGAAGACAGTGTCAAGCATGAAGAACACTTTATCCAATGGTGCATATCATTTCAATACAAGATCTAGGCATACTTTTCTTCCTCGATCAAAAGACTTGCACAAATAAGGAAATTCTGCAAAAGTTGCTGCACCTACAACAAAGGAGAGACTGTGCACGTAGACAAGACTGCACCTACTGCTGCTCAAAAGCAAATCAGAAGCCTGAACCAGAAGACATTGAAAAAGGTGTTTGAATTAAATATATCTATTTCAACATCTTTATTCATATGAGCATTAGAAGAACCAAAGAAGTCAAAAAGAAAGTTTGAATCGTCTAAAGAAGAGAGAAAGCAACTTCCAACAGAAGAAAGAATATGCTCAATACTGAATGGATTCTAAGCATGAAGAAGCAATTAAGCAGATGAGATCAATTGAGGAAATTCATCAAAAATGAAGATTCAGATATCATCTAAAAAATGTGAAGAGTTTAATCATCTGAACATTTACACTCTCTGAACATATTCTGGATATGAAGACTCTCAATATTTATTATCAGAACAAAGTCAAAAATTGAGAAGTCTCAACAATGACAAGAGATCAGTGGTTCAACGGTTGAAACATTATTCAAGTATTTACAAGAAACTCTGATCAACAGAAAGAAAGAACAAAGCTGCAGAATGACAGAAGCCGAGCCAAAAAGAAAGCTTGCATATTTCGGGCTAAAGGACAAACTCAACGGATACATCCTCACATTCAAAGAAAAGATTAGAGGATCAGAAAAGCAGGAGAGAGAAGGAACAGAAGCCATCTACCTATATGAGGAAATTATCTCGAGAAAGAAGAGCTAAACAGCAGTGTGTCAGAGTAAGATCATCTGAACACCTATCTTGCTTAAGAAAAGCAACTGTTTGAGAAGCTATTATACAACAGCTATATGAGCCACATCATCACTTCTCACGGTAACTGAATCAATCCTCAACGGCTATATCTCATCAGAACATATAAATAGCCTCAAGATTGAAATTGAAGATGTTGGTAAAGTCTGCTAACCAGCAATGTTAGCCATGTTAGCATTAACCAGAAGTTGGCAGTTTTGCCCAACCAAACATTGATAACTTTTGTTAAAAGTGTTAGCATGTTTGCTAACCAAGTGTTGTCGGGCAAGTTTCTAAACAACTCATCCAGCTGCTGCTGATAAGCCAACGACCAAAAACAAAAGTGATGCCATGAATTCCTAAATTCATATCTATCCAAACCCATGGCATGTCATATAAAACAGAAGAGTGTGGTTCATCATAAATCTTTTATCCAACCAACCTTCTGAAAATACAGAGTTGAATTAGAGCTTAGAGAAAATATTTTCTCTATATAACCTTGTACTTAGAATTCATTTCATTGTATCCTAAGTAATACTCAGTTACCTCTAGTACAGGAAGAGATTAAGTTTATGTTTCGTGGAAACTTAAACTTGATTTAATTTGTAAACACTTTATGTGTCTGAGAGCCTGGAGAGGCTTGGTGGAACAAAGAATACTTGTGTTGCGCCTGGAGAGGCTGCGTTCAAAAAGAATACTGCATGAGTTGCCTGGAGAGGCAGTTGAAAAGCAGAATACTTGGTGCGCCTGGAGAGGCTGCGTGCAAAAGAATACTGCAATGCGTTGCCTGGAGAGGCAGTTGAAATGAAAGAATACTTGTGTTGCGCCTGGAGAGGCCGCGTGCAAAAGAATACTCGTTGCGCCTAGAGAGGCTGCTTGCAAAAGAATACTCGTTGCGCCTGGAGAGGCTGCTTGCAAAAGAATACTCGTTGCGCCTGGAGAGGCTGCGTGCAAAAGAATACTGCAATGCGTTTCCTAGAGAGGCAGTTGAAAATGAAAGAATACTCGTGTTGAGCCTGAAGAGCTGTAGAAAGAATACTTGTATCTGTGATTCAGATAGTGGAAAAATCCAGTGGTGGTTTACCCTGGGACTGGATGTAGATCACTGGTTTGGTGGGTGAACCAGGATAAATTTTGTGTCCAAGTCTTTTTTCCTTAAACTCTTTTATTTATTGCTTGATATTTCTGAAGGGGTTTGAACAGTATTTTCATATAAACTTAACTCAACAATTTCAATAAAATAATTTTTCTAAAATAAAAATCATTCAGTTAATCTCTCATCATCTGAAGCATTACAGAAAACATACCTTGAAGAACTTCTGAAATAACTCTTTGAAGTGAAACCTACAAGGTCTCAGTTCAGAAGTTAAAAGTACACTTCAGATGATTGTCAATCAACTGAAGTACTTCAGAAATAGTTCTGAAAAGATTCTCTGTAGTAATCTCACAGAAGATATCTTGATATGAATCCGAATGATCAAGATAAATAAAATAAGAAGTCCAAGCAAGTTAAATGTTAAGTTAAATTTTTCATAGTCCTTAAGCTTGTTAAACTTATCCTTCTTATCTTCCGCATTTTATGTATTTACTCTGATTTCAAGTTTTTCTTATTAGTGTGTCTTAACGGCTTTGCAATTTATTTTAAAGATTTCCAAAAAGGTCAAAATACTTAAAACACTATTCAACCCCCCTTCTAGTGTTGCCTGTGGAACTAACAATTGGTATCAGAGCTCACCTTCGGATTGAGCATCTAACAAATGCAGAAGGAGTAGATCCTCAGAAAATGGAAATCTCACCAAGCTGAAGCAACTCTAAAGAATTAATGAGAAAGGAAAATCATTTTCTTAAATCTCATTATTCAAGCAATTAAGGCATCTTTCAGAAGGATGTGATGGAAAAGGAAAGTACATCTATCTCAAGATCACATACGGGTAACATCTTTCTTATCTTAGGATTAAATAAAATATTTATGCTTTGTGATTTACATTATGAAATTTGAAATTGTTGCATGTGTGTTTATATTTGTGTGAAAAAAATTGGTGCATGATAAACTGTGTCATAGTAATTAGCATTATTAGTGAATAGACGAAGAGTCAGGTATGTTAATCATGTTGTCATTAAATGTGATTACGGCACTATGAGAATCAATGAATCATCAACCGTGCCTCATAATGGGTACAATGCACAACTCTCCATATCTCTACAGTGCATGTAACCATCACTCATTAGTAAATGAAGCACTCTGGTTGCCTATTTATAATGGATGAAAACAACACTTCAGTCTATCTGTCTTCAAAAAACCTAAGTTTCTCAAGCATCACAATCTACTGCTCATCTATACTCTCTTAAGCAAAAATGTCTTCATCCAGCGAATCAAGCTCTCCAATGTTTGATGAGAAATTATTTTCTCAAAATCGCTCAATCTTTCAGACTTTGAAGAAGCTAGAATCAAAGTTGCTGAGTATTTTGATGCAGTAGGATGGACTCCCTTCTTCAATAACATTTCCTCTCCATAGCACGAGGAAAGTGTTCTTGAGTTTTGGGAAAACATCAAAATTACCTATGATAATACTCGAACTGGAATAAAAACAGTGGTGCAAGGAAAAATAATTTTTGTTGACAACAAGTTGATAGCTGAAGTGATTGGAGTTCCTGCAAGCAGTGATTATTTCTTTGAAGGATGGGAAGCATTGAATGGTGGAACAGGGATTTGTGACAAACTATTATTTGGAAGAAGACGTCTTCCTCCCCATAGATACTCTCATCTTCTGAAAACTCCCGAGCTCTACTTGTTGTGCTGAACTGTTGCATTCTTCCAAAAGGAAGCAAGATTTAAATGAGGAAGGAAGATAACAGCAATTTAAGGAAAGAATCTGCAGATAAGGAGTTTAAATGCGAGCAAATAAAGATAAAATCAGCAGCCATTTAAACAAGGATTCTGCGGATAACTTACCCCATTTGAATTCAAAGGCAAAATAAACACAGAATCAAGCCAAAAAGAGGGAAACAAGGAAAAGAAAGCAAACAAAGATAAGATCAGGAAGAAATCAAACTGTTAAATAAGGAAACAAAGAAAGTTGCAGCGTGTTTCACGCTCCACCCCACCTACGCTAAGCGCAGGGTGAAGCACAGCAACACGGAACAACTTTTCAAATGTGATTTCAAACAGATTCCTTCCATATTTCAGATAGCTTTCTTTCATCTATAAATAGGACCTTTTGCAAAGATCAAAGGGAGTTGGCAGAGTTAGGGTTTAAGGCTTAAAGCTCCAGAGGAGACCCCGAAGGGCTGCCGAGACAACAATGCTAGGATTGAAGAAAAGTGTGACAGTTTCTTCATTGGTCTGTAATGGCTACCATGCGTAGCTAAACTCTCCAATAGAATTGAATGTAGTTGATTCAATCCCCAATTGTATGTGAATTCTCCTTATTATCTATGAATTTCTATTTTATGATATCGGTACTTTTATACTTTGCTTAATGTGTAGCTTCCGCCTGTGTGCCAGAGTTATAGGTTGATTTTATAAAATGCATTGGAATATGGTTTTGTGAATTCAATAGCAAGTTTGGGGGAGCCGATACTTAGGAAACTTGAACTCTGATTGGTAAAAGTACTCATAAGTATATATTCATAAATAATATGAGGTTCACATATGAAATGGGTGCGATGATACGAAGTTCAATCCAGATCCAAGTAATTGCTATCTTACTCTACTCTACTCTCCACATTTATTTTATGCATTTATTTTCCGCAATTCTTAAACAAACAATTATACTCTCCACTTGATAGTTCTGATCACTAATATATACAAATTGAATTGTTCCTTGTGGATACGATACTCTTTACTTACTATTATACTGCTAGAATTTTGGAACGCTTGCCTGAACCCCATCAGAAGATGAAGATCCAAGCTCCAAGGGTGGTGGAGTAGCCTCCAATCTAGCTCTCCTTCTTCTCCTAGCTCCCTCTCTCTAAACTCGTCCCTCTCTCCAGAAACCCTAGGAGGCAAGAAAAATGAGAGAAGAGAGTGAGACTCTCTGTTTTTAAAACTGGTGTCGCATACTTTCGCTCAATCGAAATAATTTCGCTTGAGCGAAAGTAAAAAGGTGACATTCTGCCAGATTTTCGCTTGAGCAAGAGGATTCTCGCTTAAGCGAAATTGACAGCATTTCGAATCCTGTTTCTGTTGATATTTTTGCTCAAGCGAGCATATTCTAGCTTGAGCGAGAATGAGTCTGTTTGAAGGTGCAGATGAGATCTGACTACTATCATATAACATATCAAATTGAATCCCGGATCTTAGCTTTCTAATCCAAGTGGAATCACCTCAATTGGACACCTATATCTCTAGATATTTGCTAATTAGTGCACCAAGGTCATGAGGCTTAAAACCCAAAACTAAGCAATAACCTTGGTTGAAGCCTAACGGGGCATACTTTACATGAATCATATTATAACTCATCAATTCACTGTGCTAACTTTTCTACCACCGGGTGTGGCTTCTCCCATGCTAACTCTACAACCGGGTCTGTCATAATACTTAGTTTCTCTCTTCCCAGTTCCCCAAAACTCATAACTCTTAATCAATTCCCTAACTCTCATCTTGTTTTCCTTTCCAACCCCTAAGTTCTTATCATACTTCTATCTTCCTCTAGATTCTTCTTAGGTCCAATTTTCGGGATGTTACAATTTCGTTGTTAAATTCATTCATCAAACAACTACTCACAAGTGATAGCTACAATTACACAATTGTAATTGTTGAGTCTCAAAATGTTATTAAGTAATTAATAATGTTTTAAGTCTCATAATCCTAAGTTTTAATGTATAACAAATTTGATTAAAGTTCTTTGAAAGAAAGAACATATTCTCTTAAAGGCTTTCTCTGCGTTTCAGCAACATTCTGAAGGAGCAACTTTCAGAGGTTGTGCAACCCTCTGAAGTAGTACAACCTTCTGAAAGAGTGGAACCTGCTGAAGGATCAGGTCCTGCTGAAGCCAGTGAACTCTTGGAAGTCGAGAAACGTCGTACTGAGTTTTGGTATCTTCTTGGAAATGAGTTTCTCTGATGATCCCTTTTGAAGACTCAAGTCTTTCATAGCTTTCTGCCAACTGTCTGCTAACCCCTCTTTCTGACAAGGCAAAACATAAGTTTTTGGCATATTTCAAATCACTGTTCACCAAAAAGGTAGTTCTTGCTGCAAAAGTACTCTTTGCTCAGAAAAGTAGAGTCAGCGTTGCTGTCACCTACTCCTGTTGTGCCTGCTGCTACAAGCTATCAGAAGTTTGTGTCTCAACGGGAAGAAGGCTATTTCTCAATGGGATTTTAAGAGAAGTCTAACCAGTCTAAGGATCCCTCTCTCTATAAATACGAGTCTTCATGCAGAGAAGAAGAAGAGAACACGTGAACTTGCTGAAGTGCTGCAAAAACTCTCTGTGAAATATTTTCATTCATTTCAATTGTACACAATTTTCTTATCCTGAGTTATACTCAGTAGCTTGTATATCTTACCCAGTTTAGGCTTTAAACTTGTGTAGTTTCAAAGCTTAAGCAACCTATTTTCATAAACAGTTTTTCGTTTGAGCCTAGAGAGACTTGTTGTTTAAAACAATGCTTGGTTTAGAACCTGGAGAGGCTTGGTAGGAAACAATACTTGGTGTAATGGATCCTGAAGAGGCTTGACTGTAAAAGAATACTTGCATTTATTCAGATAGTGAAAATCCATAGTTGTTTGGCTTTGGGACTGGACGTAGCTCACAGTGAAAGTGTGTGAATCAGTATAAATCTTTGGCTAAGTCTTCTGTTAACCTTATCTCTTTATATTTGGTTTAGACTAACTTGGAGGGTTCTGAGTACATTGTTTTATCTCTTTATATTATTTATCTCTTATTCTATTCCATTTATTATCTCCTTTATCAATATACTCTATATTAAAATTATTCCCCTAATACATGTTTCATGTTTTTTCACTTGTGTTTTTTTTTTTCATTCTCACTTCAATAAAGTGTTTTTTTCACGAAATCACAAATATCATCCTCAAGCGACAATCTTGCTCGTGTCACTTTCTTTTTCTTTTCTTTTATTCTATTTTTTATCACACATTCATTTTCTTTTTTTTTAGTATTCTTATATAAAATATTTTCTCTTATTATTTGTTTCTATTATATGTTTCATTACAAAAGTGGTTTTTATGAATCACGAGTATTCCCCACGGGGCAAGTGTGCTCTAACTGTTTTCTTTTCTTTTTTTTTTATTTTTTATCACACTTTCATTTTTTTTATTATATTAAAACATATTCCTTCATTTTTCCTTCATGTTTATTTGTTTCATTACATAAAAACACAGATTAAAAAATACAAAAAAATTGTTAATTTATATCAAGTTTAAAGTTTTTTCAAATATCATTTATCTATCTATTTTATTCATTAATGTTTTCACTTATTATCTCTCTTATCTATTCTATTTCTATTTACTCTTTATCTTAAAATTGTTCCCTCCCTCACTACACGCGTCATGTTTTTTCACTTGAGTATTTTATTCTCATTTCAATAAAGTGATTTTGTTTATGAACCACGAGAGGCAGTTTCACTATTGTCTCTTTTTTATCCTTTTTAATCACACTTAAATTTATTTTATTATTATTATTATTATTATTATTATATTAAAAGAAATATCTCATTATCCATTCTTGTTTATTTGTTTCGTTACACAATGAGAAAAATTACAATAAATGTATTGATTTACATTAAATTTAATGTGATTTTTCCTATATATAATTTATCTCTCTATTTTATTCACTATTGTTTTAACTTATTATCTATATATATATATATATATATATATTCATCATCATGATTGTTTGTGTCATATTTCGTAAAATTTTGACACTCATAACTTGATAATCAAATGGTTGATTTTTTCATATATTTCAAATGTATATATTAGCGTTAATCTTAGGACATCTCAATGACATATCAAATAGTATCGGATTAATGTAAAATTTTATATGTATGATTTATACGATAGTAACTTTCAATCTAACGGTGGGTTACTTAATACAATGATCCATTAAAAAATTATTCAACAATGTAATACTTGGTGTAACTTACACTGGTGTGAGTTGAACCCTTCTCTGTATATATATTATCAATTTATTCTATATTAAAATTGTTCCCCCAGTACACATGTTATATTTTCTCATTTGTATTTTTTTTATTTTTTTTATTCTCACCTCAGTAAAATAATATTTCGACGAGTATCCTTAACAGGAGGCAGACCTGCTCCTGTCATTTTTTTCTTTTTTCTATTTTTTTTTTTATCACACTTTCATTTTATTTTTTTAATATTATGTTAAAATATTTTCTCTGATTATTCGTTTATGTTAATATGTTTCATTAAAAATGAATTTTTCTGAATCATGAGAATACTTCACGGGATGCAGTCCTGTTCTTACATTTTTTTCCCATTTTTTATCACACTTTAAATTTCCTTTATTATTCATTCTATTATTATTATTATATTAAATCGATTTCTCTTATCATCCATTCTTGATTATATGTTTCATTACATAAAAAACCGAATAAGAAATACAATAATCGTGTTGATTTAGATTAAATTTAATATATTTTTTCTAATATATCATTTATCTCTCTATTTTTTCATTAATGTTTTTACTTATTATATTTTTTATCTGTTCTATTGATCTATTTACCCTCTATTTTAAAATTGTTACACAAATACATGTGTCATGTTTTCTCACATGCGTCACTTTAGTACAATGGTTATTTTATGAATCACGGTTATCCTCCACGGGATGTAGCCCCGCTCCTGTCGTTTTCCTTTTTTTATCACACTCTTATTTTTTTTATATTAAAATATCTTTTCTCATGATCCGTTTCTATTAATATGTTTCATTACTTAAAAATAGATTTAAAAATTACAATAAATTTGTTGATTTACATAAAATTTAATGTGTTTTCTGCAATATATAATTTATCTCCATATTTATTTCATTAATATTTTCACTTATTATTTTTTTATTTACTCTATATTAAAATTATTCACCCAGTACGCGTATCACATTTTCTCACTTTCATTTTTTGCTTATTTTAGATTTTTATTATCAACTCGGTAAAGTGATTTTTTTTATTAATACCAAGTATTCTCCACGGGAGACAGCCCTGCTCGAGTATTCGTTCCGTGAACATCCACATAATGGTGGTGCTAACTTTTTTTTAATAAGCCAAAATTCATTAAAAAAGAGTACTAGGGATACTCTAACCCATATACAAAAATAACAAACTTATCAATAGACTACCTAAAAACCAAAAACCCTCGCCAATACCACTCCACATAATAAAAGCTAATTACAAACCAAGAAAAATTAAAGTCGTACCATATTCCTACCTACAAAACCAACTAGATTCCTGTTCCAAATAAAGTGTGCACTACAGAAACAAACAGTAAATGCAAGCAAAGTATGCCTACACCAAGACAAAAGACAAGTGTTTGTGGGATGAAAAAACTATATATATATATATAATATATATATATATATTTATAATTATATTAATGATGCATTGATTATTATTTTCTATAAACATAATAAAATATACTCTTTACATTTTACTAATTGATTTATATGATTATATTATAAATTAATTTTATTATAAATTTTAGTTAGTAATATATGCAAAACGAATATCACCACGGCAACTCAACTTTACCCGTGCAATGCATTATGTATATCATCCGCTTGTTTTACTTTCTTCCACTTTTTCATTAAAATATTTTAAACTGTTGCTGAGTTTTTTTATTATTTTATATTGAGTTTTTTATGTGTTTAATTTATGTCAAATATTTTAATTAATATATAATTTTACGTGAAAGAATAGACTAATGATTTGTAATAACTTCAAATTATTTTAATGTTAAAGTATCAATTGCAAGATTAATTATGTGTTGATAACGACTTTAAATTTATTATAAACATTTTAGAAAAATCACTAATTAGAAAAAAAAAGAATTCTGAATTGTCCTTTTTATTATCATATACTAATATATACATATTTTACTCTACATCAAAATTTAATTAATATATTTTAAATAATTATTTGATTATACATAAATAATTTCATAAAAAAATTCTAAACAAAGTAAAGCATAGAAAGACACTCTCTAGGATGCTTGAGAGTGCAACTGTTCCTGTGAGTATACAAATCATCTTATGGTTGCTTGAGATGCAAAATAATTCACACACAAGTAGTTTTTAGTCATTCAATAGGCCCTTTTTCCTGCATTGCAAAAAAAAAGTTAACATGAAACTATTAAAGCAATGATTACTCATATATAAATCCCTAACAACATATATCCTAATTATAGTTAGTTGCTAAAAGAAATAACACTAAATGGGATAAGTCCTATAGAACACAACTAAACTAGGATAACTATAACTAAAGTAAATTAACATAAAAGAAAAAAAAACTATGAGTTGCCTTCCATATAGCGCTTGTTTAACGTCTTTAGCTTGACACAAACTCCTTTTCATGGGTTGAAGGTGTGATGAAGATTTTGCTTTTTTCCCTTCATAGCATTGTATTTGAAATGCGAAGGAAGATACTTCAACTCAAACTTTGGATTTTCTTGCACCACATCTTCTTTTTCTAACTTCTTTCTCTTTAAATATGAATCCACTGCATCAACTCTAAAAAATTGTTGCTTGTCATCCAACTGTTGTGTAGCTTTAAAACAATGAAGGCAACTTTTTCATCTTGTACCTTTATTAGTGGTGGAAATTTTACTAAGTATTCTTTGTCAATAGTCTTTTCATAAGTACTAGAGCTAAAAAAATATTTGAAGATTTTTTAAAAGAATTCGAATCTTGAACATGAGAGAGACATGTTTTAGAATTTCATCCAATTAAAGAGATGTTGATTTCGAATTTTTTCACTTGTCTGAAAACACAAATGTGTTAGAATACCAAAATCTTGAAAACATGATAAGTATGTTTAATTTCGAGAGGTTCTGGGTAAAATCTTATTAGTTTTCGCATAATCTTTATCAAAGAAATTCGAAAAGAAACATTTAAGAATATGTATTTGAAGTTGAGATCGAAGCTGAAAGATATAAAGTCACTTAGAGAAATAAAAAACATTGCATTTATTATTCGATTTATAAGATGTGTTCTTTCAAATTATAAAAGAAATATAAAAGACCTAGATATGAGTCTTCGATAAAAATAATCTTTGGTTCTTTCGATAAAATAGTGTCTAATCATATGAACCATATAACCTATGGTCTTATATTCACATTTTAACATGAACCATATAACCTATGGTCTAAAATTCACATTTTAATATGAACCATTTAATCTATGGTTTAAAATTCACATTTTAATATGAACCATATAACCTATGGTCTTAGGACCTCATCTCAATATGAACCATATAACCTATGGTTTTATATTCACATTTTAATATGAACCATATAACCTATGGTTTAAAAACCTCATTTTAATATAAACCATATAACCGATGGTTTTATATTCACATTTTAATATGAACCATATAACCTATGGTCTTAGGACCTCATTTTAATATAAACCATATAACCTATGGTCTAAAATTCACATTTTAATATGAACCATATAACCTATGGTCTTAGGACCTCATTTCAATATTAACCATATAACCTATGGTTTTATTTTCACATTTTAATATGAACCATATAACCCATGGTTTAAAAACCTCATTTTAATATGAACCATATAACCTACGGTTTTATATTCACACTTTAATATGAACCATATAACCTATGGTCTTAGGACCTCATTTTAATATAAACCATATAACCTATGGTCTAAAATTCACATTTTAATATGAACCATATAACCTATGGTCTTAGGACCTCATTTCAATATTAACAATATATAAAACCTATGGTTTTATATTCACATTTTAATATGAACCATATAACCTATGGTTTAAAAACCTCATTTTAATATGAACCATATAACCTATGGTTTTATATTCACATTTTGATATGAACCATATAACCTATGGTCTTAGTACCTCATTTTAATATAAACCATATAACCTATGGTCTAAAATTCACATTGTAATATGAACCATATAACCTATGGTTTAAAATTCACATTTTAATATGAACCATATAACCTATGGTCTTAGGACCTCATTTTAATATAAACCATATTACCTATGGTCTAAAATTCACATTTTAATATGAACCATATAACCTATGGTTTAAAATTCACTTTTTAATATGAACCATATAACCTATGGTCTTATATTCACATTTTAATATGAACCATATAACATATGGTCTTAGGACCTCATTTTAATATAAACCATATAACCTATGGTCTAAAATTCACATTTTAATATGAACCATATAACCTATGGTTTAAAATTCACATTTTAATATGAACCATATAACCTATGGTCTTACGACCTCATAGGTTATATGAACCATATAACCTATGGTTTTATATTCACATTTTAATATGAACCATATAACCTATGGTCTTATATTCACATTTTAATATGAACCATATAACATGGTTTTATATTCACATTTTAATATGAACCATATAACCTATGGTTTAAAAACCCAATTTTAATATGAACCATATAACCTATGGTTTTATATTCACATTTTAATATGAACCATGTAACCTATGGTCTTAGGACCTCATTTTAATATAAACCATATAACCTATGGTCTAAAATTCACATTTTAATATGAACCATATAACCTATGGTTTAAAATTTACATTTTAATATGAACCATATAACCTATGGTCTTATATTCACATTTTAATATGAACCATATAACCTATGGTTTAAAATTCACATTTTAATATGAACCATATATGATATAACCTATGGTCTTGTGTTCATATGTTAATATGAACCATATAACCTATGGTCTTATATTCACATTTTAATATGAACCATATAACCTATGGTCTTAGGACCTTTTTAATATAAACCATATAACCTATGGTCCTATTGTAACATCCCAAGATTAGAACCTAAAAGGGCATAGTGAAAGTCTTAAGTTATGGATTCGATCAGGAGAAGAAGAACTAAGTTAGAAGGGAATTTTAGAAGGAGAACTAAGTGGAGAAAGAGAGGAGTTTTAGAGGTGAAGGAGTGCGCTTCAGCCCACACAGGGGGCTGCAGCACGCTGGGGGCTTCAGCACACTTTGGGGCTGTAGCACACCCTGGGGGCTTCAGCGCACTTGATTCAATGAGAATCAGGGTGCTTGGCAAGCGTGCTTCAGCACGCTCCGGGGGCTGCAGCACGCTCCGGAGGCTTCAACACACTTAAGTGCGCTGCAGCACACTTTGGGGGCTGCAACACACTCAGGAGGCTTCATCACACCCTTCAAGGGAGTCTAGCATACTTGCACGCCTTAGCCCATGGGGCATGTGCGCTCTAGCGCACAACTTGTGTGCTTCAGCGCGCACTTGGGATTTAAACCCCCAGCTTCTCGCGTCCGTGCGTATTCTTCTTTTTCTTATTTCCCTTCAATTTAGGGTTAGAGAGAGGGCCGAGAGTTAGAGAGAGAAAGAGTGAGAGGAAGAAGTAGGAGAGGAGGAAGAAGGTTAGGGCCAAGGAACCCTTCCAAGCATCTTCATCTTCCTCAAGTTCTCCCCCATTTTCTCCCCAATCTTCCTCCATTGTCGTCCATTGGAGCTCTATCCCAAGGTGAGTGAAGCTCACACACCCTCACCACATCTTATGTGTATTCCTATCATGATCCCCACTCTTCTAATCCCTTTCTTTTAGTGTGTGGATGTTGATTTATTGTTGGATGGATTATTGGCTTGAAATGTGCAAACCCTAGGTTAAGCTAAATTGGGAACTTTGTGATTTCTTATGAATGGTTGCTAAGGCATGTTTCTCTTGATGATTTCTTGTATTCCTTAATGATTTGGTGGATTTATATGTAATTTTGACATGGTTATGCATAGGAACATGAAACTAGGGTTTATGTGGAGAAATTGATTTAGGGATTTTAATTAGGGAACTTGTATAATGTTATGCTTTGGGGATTATATCATTATGTGTTATTAGAAGTATGTTTCCATGCATTTGCATTATCTAAAAGACACACTTAATTCCACTTGGGTCCAGGGCCAAGTCCCAGTAGGTCTTGGATTCGGTTAAGGGAGGTTCTCCTTAGAGAATAATCCACCTTAGGGGGTGGAGAAGTTCAGGTCGTTGATACTCCTATCCGGACAAGGGCCAAGAGGTAGTGGTCACAGTTGGGATTTGAGTATCGACCTCACTGACGCCTCCTAAGACCCACATATTATCAGAGGATCCACGGGCCGAGTCCCTAGGCTTTTGGGTCAGGCATGGAAGGTTCTCTTCGGAGAATGATTCACCTTAGGGAGGTGGACAAGTCAAGTTGTTAATACTCTAATCCAGGCATAGCCCAAAAAGGGGGTTGTAGTCGGGATGTGAGTATTAGCCATATTGACGCCTTCTAGAGCCCCAGAGTAACTAGACTTCGGTCCCCAGAGAAAAACTTGGACTTCGGTCCCCATAATAATGGTGGGATACGTCCCCAAGGAAGACGTTCCTTGTAGTCTGAGCTCAGGTCTAGCCCCAGAATTAGTGAAAAGAACCCGTACTGCCGGGAAAGCAGTTCATGCATCATACATATATGCTTCAGAGATTCTCAGATTATTATGTACTTAAGAATTATAGGTATTTTAGAATTATTATGTATTTTAGAATTATGATGCATGGCAGAATTAACGAGTATGTTAGGATGTTTAATTATACCTGATTCAGAAATATTATGTATTCAGACTACTAGATTTATGAGTATCTGTTGTGTGTTGCATTGCATTTGAGTGAGACTCCCCACACTGCCTGTTGCATGCTTTGCTCGCTGAGACCGTAGTCTCACCCCACGTTTCGGGGATATATTTAGTTTATGCAGGGTATTCTAGCCTTTGTCCAAAGATGAAGAGGAGCTTTTGGAGTAGACCTACACTTCTTGAGACCAGATAGTAATTATGAAGTATTATCCATTGTAATTAATTTTTAATAATGTAATTAAATAGAGATTTTATCATATGGTTAAGGGTAGTCTTTAATTAATTAGTAATTGATGTAGAAACCTTTAGATTGGCCACGGAGGCCTATTTCTTCTTTGGACTAGATTAGTACTCTTGTCATTATGAATTATACTGGGATTTTGCTGGTTTTCAGGTGATTCTGGAAATTGGGAAATGTCCAGTTTTCAGGGGAAACTCTGCTGGATTTCCGGTAGGAGTTTATGAACTCTCACAATTGAGGGTGTTGGTTGCCCCACGTTTCAGTTTAGAATTTTGTGTTTAAAATGTTATGTATGAATTATGTGGTAGTCTAAGCAAACGTTGGATTGCTTAGGCATCTTTGTATTATGTGTGCCGATATCGAAAATGGCGCGAAATAATTTCAGAAATTCGGGAATAGTGTTTCCAACGGACATTATTCTTGGATTTAGAAATTAGGACGTTACACTTATATTCACATTTTAATATGAACCATATAACCTATGGTTTTATATTCACATTTTAATTTGAACCATATAACCTATAGTCTTATATTCACATTTTAATATGAACATATAACCTATGGTCTTATATTCACATTTTAATATGAACCATATAACCTATGGTCTTAGGACCTCATTTTAATATAAACCATATAACGTATGGTCTAAAATTCACATTTTAATATGAACCATATAACCTATGGTTTAAAATTCACATTTTAATATGAACCATATAACCTATGGTCTTAGGACCTCATTTCAATATGAACCATATAACCTATGATTTTATATTCACATTTTAATATAAACCATATATTATATGGTCTAAATTCTCATTTTAATATGAAAAAATTATGAATCCTGAATAAAAAGAAAATAACTTCTCATTGAAATCTTGACGAACATTTCGTTATATTCACATTTCAAATTTTAAATACATCAGTGTGATACGTAGTCGAGTACCTCCCAAGCATGCATCAAAATACACTACAAAATTGGTAGAACAGAAGAGGATTTTCTTTTAACTTAGTTTTGTCTTGGATTGAAGAAACTGATGCCTACACCAGCTTTCCTTTGGACTTCATTAACACCTGTAGTCAATTGCTGGAACAAAAAACACATCTATTTAGTCACATTACCCAAAACACTAAAATAAATACAGTATGAAAAATTTTCATTACCTGAGGATCATATGAACCAAATGTATGGATTTCATGTAACATTGCTGTGTTACGGAATGCTTGTTGCACAGGCATAGGAGGATACTGGGGCATTAAGTGTACTCTGCTGCTAAACTGTGCATGACCAAAGTGTGGTAACATTGACGGTTGGTATTGATAAGTTCCAGTGTACCTGAGGTCATTATGGATGAATCTAAATCCATCATTTACATTCACATTTTGATGACTCATATGATTCACATGATCCATTGACCTTGAACAATCCCTCATTTCAACATTGGTTACCTATTAACGTCAGAAAAAATGAATCACTATTAAGACCAAGCACAGACCAATTCCACTAACAACTATTATTAAAGTACTTACATCATTTACTTGTGGCCTATCATTTACAGACTCTTGAGTTAACCTTGACAACATCATTGTGCTTCATCCTCTTATTAGATTTTTTACTAATCAATGGTCCCTGTAAGTAAAACATTCAGCATCAAATGACATGACAAAAAAATGATATAATGCAATTTACATTGAAAAAAATGAGATAAACTTGTCCTGATGTACTTTCCCATGCCCAGACAGAGTTACACCTTTTACTACGAGGGTAAAGAATCATGATTATGTGTATCCTAACATAAAAATATAAAAGACTTAGGACATAAATGTTATATTATGAAACCAATCTAAATTTCTAAAAACATTCAAATATAATCTGAATACCATTACATCTCTTGATTCTCCATCACTCTCAACTGAAGACTCTTCTTCTTCTACAGTTTGAAGCTGATCTCGAGTTGAGAACTTGGAACATGTCCTAATTGTGTGCCCTGCATGCTTACAATAAGATCATTTCCTTTTTTTTCATGATTTTCTTACTCTTACGGGGGTGCACCTTTAGTTTTAACAATGGTTGGATCACAGACAACCCTTGATATGTCAGCAATGTTGACATCAACTCCATCTTGCCTTTCCATTTGATCTGCTAATTGATGGATGGCCTCAATGTTTTTCACAAAGTTATGAGGATTTTTATGTGCAGCCTTATTAAGCCTATTACAAGCAGCACCCACAACACCAGATCTCAACACTTCCTTTTTAGAAGTATCACCTTCATCAGCATAAATTGCAAATATATAATCAACCTTAGCAAACTTAGTCCACCTTTTGCAAATCAGTGAAGGGGGAATTGACTCTACTTGTTCGTGCTTCATAGCACCAAAAATATGAGAACATGGTAAGCCACATGATGCAATACCGACAATCACATACAAACTTACCAACAGGACTTATCAAATAGAAACAACATATACAGAATCATGACTTCCAAATTTGTTCATCTTCATTGTCACAATATTACCTACCTTAGACTTTTCAATCATATTCAACACAACAACTTTCTCAATTCTTTTCTAATTTCAAAAAACTTATTCCTCGTGTATACATTTACAAGCATGAACTTCATACTTTTCCAAGGCAAGTTGTCAGAACTGGGTGGGTGTATGTAGATTTAAAATCAGAAGCTAATCATTGTGCCTATACTCATTCAAAGCTCTTTCAAATTGTGAAGAAAATCAACCAGACTATTTTTACTTTGAACATATCTTTTGATAAAAGAATTAATACCTTCATAAATGGAGGTAGTCCGGACACCAGCAAAAAAGTTATCTCTGAAAAATGCAGTAGCCCACATCCTCTTGAGACCATAAACCTTCCTCAACCCACCTATTGTTGCTCAAAACCATGTTTCTCAATAACATGTACCCATTCTTGCTCAAACTTCTCAGGTGTAAATTGGCATAAATTAACTTCTTAAAATCTTCCAAAAATTTCAGATTCTTGACATTCTCACAGGCATTTTGGTGGAGATGCCATGAACACAACCTGTGGATAGAACCTGGAAACACAGATCTTATAGCTTCACGCATGGCACCATCCCCATCAGTAACAACTACCTTAGGTTCTTTATTGAACATAGCTTCCAGAAATGCTTCAAGTACCCTTTTATAGGCTTCTGTCTTCTCGTCAGAAACAAGAGCACAGCCAAAAATTGTGGTTTCCCCCATGATGATTATAACCACAGAAAATTACCAAAGGCCTGCTATACTTATTTTTTTTATATGTTGTGTCAAATGCAACTACATCACTGAAACAAGCATAATCAATTCTGCTTCCTACATCAGCCCAGAACAAGTTTTCAAGCCTATCATCTTCAGTAGTTGTGAACTTAACAAATGTCATTGGATACTATCATACTTAACTTGAAGATAGCACAAAGCAGCAAAGCATCTCCATCCTCTATTTTGGCCTTATTTTCCTTGTCAATGTGATTGTACAAGTCCTTCTTACAAAATCCCAAATCTGAGTGACCACCTTTCTGACCCATTATTAGCCCCATTATATGACAAGTCCTAACACCATATAAGTGAAAACTATTTACTTGTGTCTTATCAGCAGCACTCAAACCACGATAAGCAGTAATCGATTACCAGCAAGCCAAACTCACTCCACGCTGCCAGAAAACCCTGTAATCGATTACATACTTCTGTAATCGATTACCCGCCGACACGAGATGACAGTTCTTGCGATTTTTACCCATTTTAAACCCTTTTCTTCAACCTCTAATCAATCCTCATTGTTAATACTCCAATCCTACACGTTTATACCGAACAAAATCAACAAAAACACCAATCTTTACAACAATTTTCACAGTTTATTCCATTATAATCCCCAATCGCTAAACCCTTATTTACCCCATTTTGCTCTTCTCGCTACCCTCATTCAATTCATCAAGATTTATCAAGATTAACACATTTAATCATCAAAACAACAGATTTTCATCATACAACACGTAATGCACATATCAAATTCGAATTTAAAGTCTTAGAGAGTCTTATGGTTGCCCTCACTACCCAAGCACTCCCACATACACATACAGCAGCACCCCTTCCCCCACCGTACCTTAGAGTTCACGATTAGAAAACAATAGCAGCACTCCACTCCCTTGATGATCTACTCTGCTACACCTTCCCCTTGTGAAGTTGCTTCTCTCCTCCTAGGGTTTGGTTATCTGACGCTTGAAAGCTAATAGGGTGAAATAGATAACCCTCCCCTATTTAAATATCTAACTGAGTTGGGCCTACTCCTACCCACCCATTACCCTTTTTAATTAAATAATATCTTTTTTTGAAACATAATAATATAATGATATTATTATTATTATTTTCTTCATAAATCTTATTTTATTTTATTTATTCATTAGGAATTATTAGGATATTATAGAGTCCTTATTCATCTAAATTAAAATTTAAATTCAAATCTTATAATTAAATCTTATCCTAAATTTGTATTGATTCTTATCTTTAATCCTTGTGATCTCATTATTCCTATTTTAAAATCTGATCTTAATTTAAAATACTAAACCATATCTCTCTCCTAAGATTGTCCTTATTAATCCTGGTATTATTATATTAATATAACAATTACTATATTTATAACAATTAATGTTAATTGCAATCTTCTGATTTATCTCTTAATAATTTTATTTATCCTACAAATTTTAGGATGTTACATCATTTGGTATCAAAACAATTTCTGAGCATTTTAGATATCTGAATCATGATATATATGATCAACTTCAATTTATAAGCAAGACTACAACTGCACCCTAATTAAAATTTTGGTGAAAAAGGAACTTTTGAAGTATTCAACATTTGAGAGTCGAGGAGTGTGTTTGTTTCTAAAAAGGAACTTGATATTTTACTATCGAGGACAGGTAAGCTTTGATGTAAGTGATTATCCTCATATTGTGATGAGTTTTTATCTGTCAAATAATAAGCTAACACATTTTAATTTGAATCCCACTTCACAAGTTTGTGAAGGATATAGGATTTACTCCAGCTGAAGTTTTAATTGTTATTCATAATTCATGAATGCAGTAGTGACGGATCCAGGATTCATACGAAGGGGGGCCGAAATTTTTTTTTTAATAATAAATATTAAATAGTAGTTAAATTTATCATATCTTTTATTTAAGTTATACATATAGTATATTCATGTTATAAAATTTATGAATAATAACATTTGTATCAATTAAGTTTTTTATAGAAATCGCTTAAAGAGATTAAATTTCAATAATAAAGATTAAATAAAATCTATATTATAAAATTAAATATATTACACTCATTTTATTTATTTATTTTTCAATTATTACACATATATAGATAATATTTTATTTTTTTTGTATATAGTGTATATGTAATGTAGTGAGGGAGGGGGCCAAGGCCCATGCTTGCCCCCCTTAGATCCGTACTAGACGGAATGCATGATTTTAGACACTAAATGTATGCTTTAAATGAACAGATCAATCAAGATAGCTTTAAATGCACAACTGATAGTGACTCATCTGGAGGTTCAGTGGCATTAACTCCACAGCAGGATGTCCAAGGATGTCCACTGCTCGGTTGAACCCCACAGGTATGTCGTCAATCTTTCTTATATTTTTTTTTGAGTGAATGTATTACTTGCTTTCTAGATGTGACCAGACATCAAGGAAAATGTTAACACCATAAAGGGTGAAAAATGCAGGTGCTACAAGTGAAAGAACTTAAACATGTGTTATCCTATATATTCTATGTTGGACAGCTTGTAGTTTAAAAGGTCTAACTTTTTATATATTTGTCCAAATTAAGTGAAACTGATCTCAAATGAAAGATAATACTCAAATATAGATTTGATATCAATTTCATTATGTTTGGATCTCTAGTTTTGCACCAGATTTTATTTGAAGTTGCCTTTTCTTTTGTATGCTTAACTCATGAACAATGTGTATTGCACAAGGTACATCTCTTATTGTAGGTATCCAAATTTTGTGAAATTAACTTTTTTTGAAAGCTCACTCAAAGGAGTATAACATGGAAAATTTTCAGAATTTAATCTCAATCACATAATCCCCAATAAATTTATGATTATGGCTGCCTTGTTATGGATTCTGATGTAGACCAACCTAATTTAGCATATCATAACTTGAGTTATATAAATCCTTTTTGAGTGAAACCAATTGATTTTGAAAGCTTACTTGTACTATTATTAGATTGCAAAGTTTAAGAATTGTTTGTTAACTTTGCAGTTCCCAGTAAATCTTTGAATTTGTGTACTCTGTTATGTTACTTACTCTGAGACTGCTAACTTTATATGCATGTAACTTGAGTTGTAGAAATCTTTTTTGAATGGGACCAATTTCATTTGAAAGTCTAATTATACTAGACTCAAACTGCATAGTTTCATGATTTTTCTATGACTTTTATGATTTTTTGTGAGTTCATGAACATGACTGCTGTGTTATAGAGACTGATACAGGACTACCAAAATGAAGGAATTATAACTCGAACTATGAGTCAATCAATTTCTTGTCATTAATTTGATTTCTTCATTGTTTCTTGATGTTGATATGAAGAATAGGTTAAACTTGACATTAGATTTTTAAACCAATTTCTTGTCATTGTTATAACCATGGACATTTCATACTAGGCCAAATCATTGGCTGAGAAGAATCAGTGGGACTTACAAACACAAAGAGAGCAAGCTCTGAGACATGTAAGTAATTCACATGCATCACACTTGCTAATAATCTCAATCATAAGATGCAAATTAATAGTCTCACCCTCAAGAACAGAAAGATCAAAGAGCTCTGCAATCAAACAAGAAAAGAAGCAAATTAATTAAAGAAAGAAAAATTAAAAAAATATTGTGAGTCTGTGAATTTATTGCTCATTAACATGGCTTATTGTTGATGCTTATATTGGTAGATTAGATAAAAAATTGGAAACTTAGAACTACAGAGTTGAAGTTAAAATTATACGTTTTCTTTTCCTTTATGATGCTTGCCATTTGAAGTTATTTGTATGTAATTTTGTTCTTTGATAACTGTAGCAACCTTATAACATATTTACAGGTTCTCATGTATTTGGGCCCTAATGCACTGAAGGAAGTGATTGAGAAGGCAGAATTATATCCCATACGTGGACTGTTTAACTTCAGAAATTACTTTGATGAGATTGATGCATATTATCATCGAACTTTAGGATATGAAGTTGGCATCTCAACTGAGTGGAATAATCTGAATGAGTTATACAATGTAAGGGCTGTTTATACATTTCTATATCTTCTTAATATGGTGCTAACATTTTGTTTTATATTAATATTTATTTATTTCTTGGCTTTTAAGGGAATTAGAATATACCAAACAACATAAGGAACTGCCATGAATGCAGGTTGTCCTCTTAATATGATTGGATTAAGATCCGTGTATAAACAAAGAAAAATGTGAATATTTAAAAAATCTAAATATGTAATAAGATATTAATGAATTATCTCCATAAAACTAATATATTTGGGTTTGCTTGGATGTTGGAATCGACAATGAAATGCTGTTTTCAATTCTAACTTTTTAAACAGAACGATCCAGAATCTTAAATTTTATGTTTGTGTTTGCCAAAGATTTAGGATGTGAAATGGCCATGCCAAACACTGAGATTGAATTTTAATTTCGATTCTAATTTTTGTTTTTAGAATTGGAAATTGTTCAGAATCTTAAATTTCATGTATCCTGCATCTAATTGTAAGATGTGTTTCAGTTGCTTGTTTGTTACTCATATATCATGCCAGTGATTTGATCTACAAAAAATAATACTGAGCATTATCCCATTTAATGGGGACATTGTGATTTGATATAGTCTTGAATACTAAAAAATATTCATTACTTGGCATATAGTAATAGTAAACTTCTTTTTCTATGTGAGTTGAAATGGAGATATTAATTTTGTTCTAATTAAATTACTTTTATCTGGACATTAATTAACGAAGATGTGAAAAAAATGGAGTATTTCTATCTAGTATAAATAACATGGGATTTAAGGCTTCTAGCCCTTCCCAATTCCCATTTAGCCATTTAATTAGACTCTTTTCTTTTATCAAATACCTTGAATAAATATATACTATAATGTTGGAGAAGGGCCAAAAACCTCTTTAACTTTTCCATGAACATCATGTAGCATCTGTTTATAGGAGAAAGCTCAATCATATGGTTATCATATACATAAGAGGTCGAAAAAGCGTATATGTTCCTTGAAAATAGAATATGGAAACAGGTTTGCTCAATTGATTTAGCTAATCAATTGAATCCAATGTTGTTGTACTGCTGCCCTTGTGTGTTTTCCTTTACTCACTCACTTATGCCTTCTCTTATTACTTCCATCCTCAACATTTATACTGCTAGCTCCTATAAATTTATTATGCTTTTGTTGCTAGTTCCACTCATAGTCTATATATTCTATTATATACTCTTTAGCTCAAGTGTTATCTTAATTAATAATGAAATCTAATTTTTCATGCTTTTGTTTGGCATGTATAGTCCAATATTTATGTCTTAGTTGTCTCCCTTTTCTTTATTTACCAATTTTAACGTGTGAATCTAGTATCTGAAAGGGATGGTGGGGGCTTAAACTTATTGTTATATTCTTCACAAAAAAATAGAGGGATTGAGCACTACTTGGGTTTGAGTCAGTTTTCCTCCTTTCACTTTTTAGTCAAGTGCAGGCTCTAGCTATGCAAACTTAGGATGATCCCAAGAGCAAGTCTGATTGCTATGGGGTCTTTTGCCTAACCTATGATTTGAAGGTTGTAAGCATTCCTTCACCTCTTTTCAGTATTACATCCATGCATATATGTTATTTCAACTTGTCTTAAGTCCAAATTGATGGTTTTGTCCATGATTCTCTGAGTAACCACTGTTGATTGTTTTTTTTTTTTTTTGGGTTTCGCTATGAAGCTTATTTTGTATTTGGGAGCTGAATTTGGTTATTAGTAACACTAATGGTGTTTGTCAATATGTGCATGTTGATATGCAAATTCCTTTGCAACATGTATTTGGGATGTATGCATAGAACTAGATTGGTGTATTTCTGTCTTTAACCATACATAACTTGATTCCTCCTCTTTTGTTAAGTTTGTGATCTAATTAGATGTATGACTTTTTCTATTTAGACACCAATATTAATTTAAATTAGCGTAGGCCAACTCAAGCTAATGTTGCCTTGGCTGATATTAGCGTAGGCTAGCCCTAGCAAACAATAGTGTAGGTTGGCCCTAGCTAGCATTAGCGTCGGCCATTTAGCAATTGGTTAGATTCTACGTAGCATCCACGTTAGCGTGGGCTGGCCGACGCTACTTAGCGGCGGCCTTGCCGCAAATATTTGCCTCGAGGGTTTTAGCGGGGGCCACGAGGCCGACGCTAATATGCAGTTTAGCGTCTGTTTTTGCAGTTTAGCGTGGACTTTTGGCCTACGATAATGACTGTTTTTCTTGTAGTGTACAGGGGGTCTGTAATCAATTACCAGAGAGTTGGCATGCTGATAATCGATTACAACTGTGTGGTAATCGATTACCAGAGAGGTGATTGGCTGGTAATCGATTACAGGAGGCTTGTAATCGATTACCAGAGTGAATTTTGTGTAGAGCTGTCAATTTGGGTTGAGCTCGGTGAGTCAACCCGACTCACCGGTGGGATGGGTTGATAAAACATAGGCTCACATTTTCGCGGGTCAAAAGTGGGTCAACCCACTTAACTCACGAGTCAAGGTGGGTTCGAGCCGGGTTGAGGTGGGTTGGCTCACTTTTTAATTTTTATTTATTTTTTATATTTTTTAAGTCATTTTTATAACTTTTTATAATTTTTCTAATTTTTTTGACCTTTTTATTATTTTTTTTATTTTTTTTATAATTTTTTAAGTTAGGTGAGTCAGCTCGCTTAATCCACCAACTCGCGGTGGGTCGAGCCGGGTTGGTATTTTTTCAGCTCACCAGAAAAGTGAGCCAACCCAGCTCGGCTCACTTTTAGCCTAACCCGTGGTGAGCCAACCCGCGTGAACCGGGTTGGCTCACTTTGACAACTCTAATTTTGTGTCCTAGAGTTGCTGGAAATCGATTACAACTACGTGGTAATCGATTACCAGGTCAAATTGTGTATGGGAGTATTGTTTATGTAATGATTGTGACCTTTTTATCTGTTGAAGTTGTTTATACAAATTGTTTGTGGAATTGAGAGATTCAATTGGATGATTAGAGTGTACTGATTGATGATGATGATGATGTATGGTGATGATTTATGATGATGATGATTGATGATGATGTATGATGATGATGATGATTGATGGTGATGTATGATGATGATGATGATGTATTTTACCTTTATGATGTTGATGATGGTGTATTGAGCATATGAGGTGTGATATGATGTTGATGATGCATTGAGCATATGAGGTGATACCTGAGATGCACGAGCCCATTGAGGGAGTGCAACTCAGGAGGTGAACTGCACGGGCCCATAGAGGGGGTGCAACCTAGGGGCGAATATATTTGCACGGGCCCATTGAGGGGGTGCAACCTAGGGCTGAATGTCGTTGCGCGGGCCCATAGAGGGGGTGCAACCTACCGACATGTGTGGTGATAACGGTAGGCCATCATTGGTAACAACTAAGATGATTGATGAGGTGCGCCCATTGTACGGAGTTCCGAGTCATGATCCTTAGGATGAGTTTTGGTGTGCATGATTATAGAGTAAACATACATTGTATTTTATGATGGAATTGAAATGTGAATTGGTGATATGAGTATTATATATTGAGTGTGGAGAATGTGTTTCTTGATGATTTGTGAAGTGTGACTTATATATACTATGATGAGAATATTGATGATTTATTATAAGATGAGTTATTGATGATTATTATATGATGAGTTATTTGATGATTGATTATGTGATGCGACTAATAATGATGTTGTGCTATGTGTGGGTGAGGATAGGGTAGCCTTCTACGTACATGTATGAGTTGGTATTCTTTTCCTCACCGTGTTTTCTGTGGTTAATCTTACAGGTGATGACGATGGCACATTAGGTGCCGAGTGTTGAATTGAAGGGGTGTCGCTCTGATACTTGTGACATCAGGGCTTAGCAATAGGGAATTTATTTATGATTTTAAGAGGAGATTATGAAAACTGTTTTAAGTGCCTTACATGGCTAAGATGGATATTTTGATGTTAACATTTGAGATTTTGAGGTTTTAATTATTTTGGAAACCATTGACTTTAATTTCTATTTAAATTGAGTTGACCTTGAATCGAATGATGTTTTAATGAGAGAAATGTGAACCTTTTTACCCAATGTGGTTTGTACTTTCCTAAATTTTCCTATTTGATGAATGTATAAGAGTTTGGGGTAGAAGGGTGTCACATTAAGTGGTATCAGAGCTGGTCGGTTCACCGGCCGTGAGTTATGTGTTTGCTATGCTTTTGTGGTGTTAATTGTGATGTTGATTAAGTGAATTATGTTGCGTTTATTTAATTGTTTGTTTGATTGGTCGGTTCATCAGCCTTGAGTTATGAGTTTGTTGTGCTTTCGTGGTGTTAAATTGTGATGTTGATTGAGGGAGATGCATTATTGAATTTTTTAGTTTTCAGTGTTCTGCAAGGTTGGTATATCTTTGATTATCTTGCTTCAAGTGATTGGGACTGGCCACCCTAATGATTTGAACATGATAAGAGAAGATGTAACAACTTGAAGAGAGAGTGTTTTGTCAATAACATTGTTAGAAGAAAAATCTTTGCGAAAATGTTTTAAGAAAGAATTTTTTTTTATTAGATTTCTTGATGTGAAAAGAATTTTGTGAGATATAAATTGCATGCATGCGTTGCATTGCATCATATTGAGATGTGTGTTAGAAGTATTGTTTGCCATGGATGAATGACATGATTATTGAATGATATGATTGTGATGATATTTTTATCATGTTATATGATGTGAATGATGATTGCATAATATGTTAGATTTAGGTGAGATGAAAGGGTAGATGGAGTAGTAAGATTTGTTTTAAGGCTATATGTAGTGCAACAAACCATAGATAAGGTTGATTTAATTTAGGAGAAGTTGAGTGAGTTTTTTCAAGAGTTGATCATCTCAACTAAATTCGAGGACAAATTTTCTTTTAGGAAGGGAGAACTGTAACATCCTAAAATTTGTAGGACAAATAAAATTATTAAGAGATAAATTAGAAGATTGCAATTAACATTAATTGTTATAAATATAGTAATTGTTATATTAATATAATAATACCGGTATTAATAAGAACAATCTTAGGAGAGAGATATGGTTTAGTATTTTAAATTAAAATCAGATTTTAAAATAGGAATAATGAGATCATAAGGATTAAAGATAAGAATCAATACAAATTTAGGATAAGATTTAATTATAAGATTTGAATTTAAATTTGAATGTAGATGGATAAGGACTCTATAATATCCTAATAATTCCTAATGAATAAATAAAATAAAATAAGATTTATGAAGAAAATAATAATAATATCATTATATTATTATGTTTCAGAAAAAGACATTATTTAATTAAAAAGGGTAATGGGTGGGTAGGAGTAGGCCCAACTCAGTTAGATATTTAAATAGGGGAGGGTTATCTATTTCACCCTATTAGCTTTCAAACGTCAGATAACCAAACCATAGGAGGAGAGAAGCAACTTCACAAGGGGAAGGTGTAGCAGAGTAGATCATCAAGGGACTGGAGTGCTGCTATTGTTTTCTAATCGTGAACTCTAAGGTACGGTGGGGGAAGGGGTGTTGCTTGTATGTGTATGTGGGAGTGCTTGGGTAGTGAGGGCAACCATAAGACCCTCTAAGACTTTTAATTCGAATTTGATATGTGCATTACGTGTTGTATGATGAAAATCTGTTGTTTTGATGATTAAATGTGTTAATCTTGATAAATCTTGATGAATTGAATGAGGGTAGCGAGAAGAGCAAAAAGAGGTAAATAAGGGTTTAGCGATTGGGGATTATAATGGAATAACTGTGAAAATTGTTGTAAAGATTGGTGTTTTGTTGATTTTGTTCGGTATAAACGTGTAGGATTATAGTATTAACAATGAGGATTAATTAGTGGTTGAAGAAAAGGGTTAAAAAGGGGTAAAAATCGCAAGAACTGTTGTCTCGTGTCGCGGGTAATCGATTACAGAAATCTGTAATCGATTACAAGGTTTTATGGGCAGTGTGGAGTGAGTTTGGCTTGCTGGTAATCGATTATAGGGGGTCTGTAATCGATTACAAGAGAGGTGATTGGCTGGTAATCGATTACAGGAGACTTGTAATTGATTACCAGAGTGAATTTTGTGTCCTAGAGTTGCTGGAAATCGATTACAACTGTGTGGTAATCGATTACCAGGTCAAATTGTGTATGAGAGTGTTGTTTATGTGATGATTGTGACCCTTTTATCTGTTGATGTTGTTTATACAAATTTTTTGTGGAATTGAAGATTCAATTGGATGTTTAGAGTGTACTGATTGATGATGATGATGATGATGTATGATGATGATTTATGATGATTTATGATTGATGATGATGTATGATGATGATTTATGATGATGATGATTGATGGTGATGATTTATGATGATGATGTATGATTATGATGATGATGATGATGTATTTTACCTTTATGATGTTGATGATGGTGTATTGAGCATATGAGGTGTGATATGATGTTGATGAAGCATTGAGCATATGAGGTGATACCTGAGATGCACGGGCCCATTGAGGGGGTGCAACTCAGGAGGTGAACTGCACGGGCCCATAGAGGGGGTGCAGAGACCATGATGGAGACATTCGATGCACGGGCCCATATAGGGGGTGCAACCTAGGGGCGAATATATTTGCACGGGCCCATTGAGGGGGTGCAACCTAGGGTCAAATGTCGTTGTGCGGGCCCATAGAGGGGGTGCAACTTATCGGCCTGTGTGGTGATAACGGTAGGCCATCATTGGTAACAACTAAGATGATTGATGAGGTGCGCCCATTGTGCGAAGTTTCGAGTCATGATCCTTAGGATGAGTTTTGGTGTGCAGGATTATAGAGTAAATATACATTGTATTTTATGATGGAATTGAAATGTGAATTGATGATATGAGTATTATATGTTGAGTGTGGAGAATGTGTTTCTTGAAGATTTGCAAAGTGTGACTTATATATACTATGATGAGAATATTGATGATTTATTATATGATGAGTTATTGATGATTATTATATGATGAGTTATTTGATGATTGATCATGTGATGCGACTAATAATGATGTTGTGCTATGTGTGGGTGAGGATAGGGTAGCCTCCTGCATGCATGTATGAGTTGGTATTCTTTTCCTCACCGTGTTTTCTGTGGTTAATCTTACAGGTGATGACGATGGCACTTCAGGTGCCGAGTGTTGAATTGAAGGGGTGTCACTCTGATACTTGTGACATCAGGGCTTAGTAAGAGGGGTTTTATTTTATGATTTTAAGAGGAGATTATGAAAACTGTTTTAAGTGCCTTACATGGCTAAGATGGATATTTTGATGTTAACATTTGAGATTTTGAGGTTTTAATTATTTTGGAAACCATTGACTTTAATTTCTATTTAAATTGAGTTGACCTTGAATCGAATGATGTTTTTAATGAGAGAAATGTGAACCTTTTTACCCAATGTGGTTTGTACTTTCCTAAATCTTCCTATTTGATGAATGTATAAGAGTTTGGGGTAGAAGGGTGTCACAAATGATATATAAGGAGTGGCATTTCCAAGCCCAGTAACCTTATGAAATGATGCCACCACTGATTGCATTTGCTGGCAATACAGGATATACTTTTTGTATACCTTAACATAATTAGTATGAGCTATCAAAAACAAAACAAATTGCAAAGAAGCAATAACATGGAAAGAACAAGGTTAAAAAACTTGAAGAAAGTGTTTTTTGGAACCCATTGGTATCCTTCCTTTTTTGTTCTCACTCACATGCTTAGGCTATAACATCTCTCTCTTCCAAACTTGAGTATTTTAATAAATAATTTTGCAATTCAGAAGGAATACCTTAAGCCATAATTTTTTCATTTTCAATTGTTAGATTCCTTGTTTTCTTCCCTTTTGGGTATTCAATTCTCACTTTTGGGTATTCAATTCTCCCCTGCTTTTTACAATCCCAATAAATCCCCTCTTCCTAAGTTTCAAAGAGTTCCCTCACTTCAGGGCAAATAACAAGAATCAAACCCTGAATTCAGGAAACATTTCTATTGATGCTCCACAAGAAAGAAAGAAACTTCCCAACTTTTTGCTACCTGTTAGACTTAAGTATGTGAAACTTGGTTACCACTACTTAATCTCCAATGCTATGTACCTTTTGCTCATACCTCTCATATACCTTAAAATAAATAATTATCAACTTCCTTTCTGTTTCTAAGCCATGTCCTGCATATGTATCTCTGTTAATAATTTTCCCATCTTACTCCATATATACACCTCTGCACTGCATATGCATCTCTGCCAAACTTAATCAAAATACTCAAACTAGTAATTTATAATACCACGAGATTGAGATGCCAGGAACCAAATGGTTTCACAACCAAATTATTATTGATAATATTATAATAGTCATTTCTAGCCCGCATGAGTACACCAGAAAAAAAAACTCACGAACCCATCTAAGAGCCAAGATAAACTACATAGCCAAAAACCCAACACAAAAACCCTAATTAAAAATAAAAAAACATAATCATAGCATAGAACAACTCAGAGCTCCCCACAAAACCCTAATTTAAAAATACAAAAAGCATGCAATTGTTTTTCCGAATAAAACCCTAGGTGCAATTGCAACATCAAAGGAGCAGTATAGAGAAAGATGTAAGAGAAGAGTAGTAACCTGGGCCTTGTCCGCAAGCTTAACCACGAGTCTACTAATGGCAGTGAGGACGGCGATGCCAACGCTTATGCGATGACTAAAGAGTGGCCAAGCAAGAAAAGAGAGTATAGGGAGAGGGTTTTAGAGAGAGATGTGAGGAGCACGGAAAAGGTTAGCATAGCGTTAGCCCTGTAGCCAAATGAATGCATTTTGGGGTTTCTTCTTCGAATGCCTCTCTCTGTTTGATATATGAGTGAAAATAGAGGAGGAAAATTGGTAAAGAGCAAAACGTTTCAGTTGGCGTAGGCCTGGCCCTAGCAAAATCAAATTAGGTTCGCCGTAGCGTCCGCCAGCCTACGCAAATGTTTTTTATTTTCATCAAACATCCCCTTTGTAAATTAGAGTCGGCTTTGAGTAGGCCAGGCTACGCTGCAACTAAAAATTTAGCATAGGCCACGTGGCCTACGCTATTTTCTACAGCTAAATTGAGTTTTTCTTGTAGTGTACGATCACGATATACATCATCTTTCCTAACTGCAAAACCTATGAATTTCGCATATTCATAATAAAAATTATATGCCTCCAGTTCAGAATCAAACTCATGCATCCTAATTTCATCATCAGTTAACTCAGAAATCCTTTTGTACACATCAGGAACAACCTCACCAGAACAAGCATTTTCTTTTTCAGGGAATTTCAAGTTATTTATATCTTCAGCTTCACCCTCATTAACCCTATTACCCCTGTCTTCCATCATGTTTAAAAAAATCTCTTCACTCAAGTTTTCCATTACAACCTTATATTTAAAGAACAGAAAATTAATAAAATCGAAAACAAACAGATCACTACAATAAAATGAAAATCAAAACTAATTCAAGCTATAAAATCAGCATTAAAACATGAATCATGAAGCGATTAACAATAAAATTCAGATTTCACACTACCATGTCAATGAAATCGTACAGAGAGTATTATTGATTCTAACAAAAATAGATTATAAACCCTAACATCAAGAAACTAACAAGTATATGGGAAATCAAAATTAAATCGAAGGCAAAATGTTTGAGTTCAAATTAAGTGCAAAATAAATGAATATCCATAAAATTAGAGAATGAACGAACAAACAAAGTATACAAATATGAATCGCGATTCATACCCGTTTCTGAACGAACACTGAACGCAATGATAGTCGCCTAAAAAAAACTTCGAATAACACAGCTGTAAAAAAACCCAATCTCATGCCCGTGATGATTTGAAGTAGAATTTAAGTTCGGAAGAAACGAAGAAAAAAAGCATATCAGGCTATGAAGAACAATTTTGTTCGCACGAAATGAACAATAAAATCTGATGGACTAAAAAATAAAATTTAAAAGTAATTCAGAGGTGGGAAGAATGAATGTAAATTACATAAGTCAAGGGTGATATTTTAAAACTGAAACAAATCTGTGTAAAGAAATACAAATTGTCGAGTCTCAGAATTAATTTAAGTATTCAAATTAGATTCAAGACTCATTATCCTTGGTTTTAATGATTAACAAATTAGACTAGAGTAAAACAAATTAGACTAGATTAAAAGAAAACAGGTGCTACTGAGAAAGGTATTTCTTTTTCTGTTATTTCAGGAATTATGTACAAGCAAGAAGATGTTGAGTCTCAGAACTAATTTGAGAATTCAAATTTAGCCTAAGACTCAGTACTCATAAGTTTTAATGAATAACAAATAAGATAATATTAAATCAGGTGCTACTGAGAAAGGTATTGTTTTGTTGATTGTGTTTTAGGTTGGAATATTCATCTGAAGTATCAGAATCAGAAGAAGAAGAATCAGTGAATAATCAGAAGAAGAAGAATCAGTGAAGAAGAAGAAGAAGAAGAAGAAGAAGAAGAAGAACCAGTGAAGAATCAGAAGAAGAAGAACCAGTGAAGTATCAGAAGAAGAAGAACAAATAAGAAGAAGAAGAACGAAGGAAAATCAGAAGATGAAGCAATACAGAATCTGAAGAGAAGAAAAGACTCAATCATCTGAAGCATATTCATCTGAAGCCCAGAAGACAGCAAAGGAAGAAGAGATCCACAATAAAAATGAAGCAACTAGAAGCAAAGGAAGCTACGGAAAAGAACAGAAAAGATTCAACTATCTGAAGACATGAAAGACTCAGACCGTCTCAAGACTCATCATCATCTGAAGCATATCCTCCATCTGAAGAAGTGATTATCATCTGAAGACTCGAAGACAAAAGTGAAGACCCGACCTCGTCTGAAGAAGTAATGTGAAGACTCGAAGACAAACTGAAGACTTGACTCCGTATGAAGCATACCTATCATCTGAAGAATGGAAGCTGATCAGAAGCACTCTGTATGACTGAAGGACTGAAGGCGTCAGAACCAAGAAATGTTCTCATAAAGATATTGTCAAAGCATGAAGAACACTGTATCCAATGGACTACTTCATTTCGGCACAAAAGTTAGGCATACTTTTCTGCCTCGATCAAAAGACTTGCACAAATAAGGAAATCCTGCAACGACTGCTGCACCTGCAATCAAAAGGGTACTGTATACGCAGACATACTGCACCTGCTACTGTCTAAAAGCAAATCAGAAGTCTGGACAAGAAAATATCGAGAAATATGTTTGAACTAATATTATTTAATTCAACATCTATCCAAATATCAGAAGAACTAGAGGAGACAAAGATGAATAAAGCTAGGATCGTCTGAAGTAAGGAAGAAGCATTCTGCTGAAGTAAAAAAGAAGAATATTTCTGCTAAAAGGAAGAAGCATCTTGCTTTAATCATCTGAAGAAGAGAAGAATCATATTGCCAGAAGAAAGGAGCGAGTTGAAAGCATTTCAATATGAAGAATTAAGAGAAGCTTGAAGCTATCATCTGAAGGAAGTTATAAATGGCTTAACAGTCTGAAGAAATGAAACTCTCTGAATGCATAGAACAGATTTCAACATAGAAGAAGTCACAACAGAAGCTGAGACCATATGATTCAACGACTATAATATCATATGTCTTTATTCAAAGAGGAAATAGCAACAACAGCTATTGTCCTTAGGACAAGACACCTCACTCAAAGAAGAAAGAGGAAACTGTGTCAGGAGCAAATGAAAAGGAGTATATACAAATAAGCAAAAGGACAAATCCAACGGATACCTCCTCATACATACTCTAAAGGAAAACAGAGGAAAGCAGAAGGAAAATAGAGGAAAGCAGAAGAAAGCTGAAGAAAGCAGAAGAAAATCAAGAGAGAGAAGAAGCATAAAAATATCAAGGAAATCTCTCAAAGGAGCTCATCAATAGAAGTGTCAGAACAAGATCGTCTGAACACTTATTTTTCTTAAGAAGAAGCAACCGTTTGAGAAGCTATTACACAACGGCTATATGAGCCACTTCATCAACATCTCAACGGTATTATCAACCATCTTCAACGACTATATTTTATCAGAACATATAAATAGCCTCAAGATTGAATTTGAAGATGTTGGCATTTCTTGCTAACCAGAGGTAGTTGCCATGTCGAGCAATTCCTCAGAATGAAAAATAGAAGTGCTGCCATGTATTATCATATTCATCCTTAACCCATGGCATATCACTGATTACACAGAAGAGTTTGGTTCATAGGAAATCAATTATCATATTCAACCAATCTTCTGAAAATACAGAGTTGAATTAGAGCTTAGAAGAAAATACTTTCTCTGTAAAACCTTGTACTTAGATTTATTCATTGTATCCTGAGTAGTACTCAGTTAACCTCTAGTACAGGAAGAGATTAAGTTTATGTTTCGTGGAAACTTAAACTTAGTTTAGTTTGTAAACACTTTATGTGTCTGAGAGCCTGGAGAGGCTTGGTGTAAGAAAGAATACTTGTTGAGCCTGGAGAGGCTTGTCTGTAAAAGAATACTGCACTGAATTGCCTGGAGAGGCAGTTGAAAACAAAGGAATACTCGTGGTGAGCCTGGAGAGGCTTGTCTGTAAAAGAATACTGCACTGAGTTACCTGGAGAGGCAGTTGAAAACAAAGGAATACTCGTTGTTGAGCCTGGAGAGGCTTTGTAAGAAAGAATACTTGTTAAGCCTGGAGAGGCTTGTCTGTAAAAGAATACTGCACTGAGTTGCCTGGAGAGGCAGTTGAAAATAAAAGAATACTTGTGGTAGAGCCTGAAGAGGCTTAATAGAAAAGAATACTTGTATTTGTGGTTTCAGATAGTGGAAAAATCCAGTGGTGGTTTGCCCTGGGACTGGATGTAGCTCACTGGATTTGTGAGTGAACCAAGATAAATTTTGTGGCTAAGTTTTCTATACCTTAAACTCTTTAATTTACAGCTTTATATTTCTGATGGGGAATGAACAGTATTTTTCATAATAAACTTAACACAACAATTTCAATAAACTGAGTTTTCCAAGATAATAACTCATTCAGTTAATCTTATATCGTTTGGAGTATTATAAAGAATATACTTTGAAGAACGTCTGAAATAACTCTTTGAAGTGGATCTGAAACAGTTTCAGTTCAAAAGTTAGAAGTACACTTCAGACGATGATCAATCATCTTAGGTTACTCAGAAACTGTTCTGAAAAGATTCTTTGTAATATCTTTCAGAAGGTATCTTGAGATGCATCTGAATATCTAAATCAATTTAATCAAAAGTCCAAACAAGTTTTTGATCTAGTCACCTTTTCTTAGTCTCTATGCTTGTCCTTCTTATCTTTTGCAATTTACTTATTAACTCTGGTTATAAACGTTTCACATTAATTTGTTTTTAATGATTTAGTAATTTATGTTTAAGATTTCCAAAATGGTAAAAATATTCAAAACACTATTCAACCTCCTTCTAGTGTTGCCTGTGGAACTAACAGAAGAATCCTACTGAAGAGGAATAGCATACCAGCAAGAAGAGGAAAATAGTAAATCAACTCTTGGAAGATGACCCATCCACTGAACCAAAGAAAGTTGAAGCAAATCTGAAGAGAAGAAGACTTGACCATCTCAAGACAACCTTGCATCTGAAGAATAGCACGGAAAGAGGAAAGAAGACTAGGACCATCTGAAGAATATGCATCGTCTGAAGACTTGAAGACAATAGAAGAACTTGACTTCGTCTGAAGAGAGACAATCATCTGAAGATTCGAAGACCATCTGAAGCACTCTGTTCATCTGAAGGCAGGAAGCATCAGACTCGAGGTTTGACTTATTGAAGACGCTGCTAAGATTGAAGAACGCTCTTTCCAATGGACTAACCTTATTCAGCTCCAGAATCAGAATTACTTTCCTACCTCGTTCATATAACTAGCACCAAAGAGGAAAGTCTGCAGAGCATCAGAATACTTTTCAGAATTATGTGTGCACAGATCGGATATGCCTACGGCTATCCTGAACGTGTCAGAAGGCTAAATAAATGAAGTGACAAAAAGCTATCTGGACTAAAGCAATTCAATTCAACATCATTATCTATCTGGATCACAGAAGAAAAGGAAGAGACAAAGAAGAACGGAGCAGCAACCATCTAAAGAAAAGAAGAAGCAATTTTGCTAAAAGAAAGGAAGATGCTGAAAGCGTATTTAATCTGAAGAATTAAAATTAGCTTGAACAATCATCTGAGAGAAGCATATGTTGAAACTGCTAATATCAAGCTGAGACAAAGCAACAATCTGAAAGCTCACTAATCTTCTGAAAGTATGTGAAAAATGAAGAATACAATTATCTAAACACATACTCTCTGAACAAGATTATGAGACATTTCAGACTATCTGAAGATATGAAGACTCTCAACTCTCTGACTACGTGGACAAATCTTAAAGCGACGAGAAGTCTCAACAAAGGCAGAGACCACGTGATCAACAACTGGAAAATTGCTCAAATATTTTAAGTAACTCTGCTCAAGAAAGAGAAAGGAGGAAACGACAGAAGCTAAGCAAAAAGAAGCTAGCACAAAATGGGCAAAAGGACAAATCCAACGGATATCTCCTCACACTCACAAAGAAGAAAGAGAAAGAAAGAAGAAGCAGAAAGAGAAAAGAAGATATCAAACTGCTAAAGAAAAATCTCTCAAAAAGAGCTCATCTAAAGTGTGTCAGAGCTAAGTCATCTGTACACCTATTCTACTTAAGAAGAAGCAACCGTTTAAGAAGCTATTTCACAACGGCTATATGAACCAAATCACTTCTTCTCAACAGTAATATCAACAATCTTCAACGACTATATTTTATCAGAACATATAAATAGCCTCAAGTATGAATTTGAAGTTGTTGTCATCATAAGAAAGACAATCAAGTTGGCTTGGCCTTCCACGATGCATTTCTAAAGAGTCAACCAAAACAAAAGTGCTGCCATGAATCTCAAAATCCATTCTATCCAAAATCCATGGCATGACACTTAGTTCACAGAAGAGTATGGCCCATAGGTAGTGAAAGATCATACCCAACCAATCTTCTAAAATCACAGAGATGAAGCAAAGCTCAGAAGAAAACACTTATCTCTCTGTAAAACCTTGTATTAAGAATAATTCTTTGTATCCTGAGTAGTACTCAGTTAACCCTTAGTACAGGAAGAAATTGTAGTTTAAGTTTCTAGGAAACATAAACATATGCTTAAATGTAAACACCTTGAGTGTCTGAAGAGCCTGGAGAGGCTTGGTGGAAGAAAGAATACTCTTGAGAGCCTGGAGAGGCTTGGCGGAAGAAAGAATACTTGTTGTAGAGCCTGAAGAGGCTTGATAGAAAAGAATACTAGTGGTAGAGCCTGGAGAGGCTTGATAAAAAAGAATACTTGTTGTTGCGCCTGGAGAGGCTGCGTGCAAAAGAATACTGCAATGAGTTGCCTGGAGAGGCAGTTGAAAATAAAAGAATACTTGTTGTAGAGCCTGGAGAGGCTTGATAGAAAAGAATACTTGTTGTAGAGCCTGGAGAGGCTTGATAGAAAATAATACTTGTTGTTGCGCCTGGAGAGACTGTGTGCAAAAGAATACTGCAATGAGTTGCCTGGAGAGGCAGTTGAAAACAAAAGAATACTTGTTGTTGCGCCTGAAGAGGCTGCTTGCAAAATAATACTTGTATCTGTGTTCAGATAGTGGAAAATCCAGTGGTGGTTTGCCCTGGGACTGGATGTAGCTCACTGGGTTGGTGAGTGAACCAGGATAAATTCTTGTCTGAGTATTCCTTCCCTTAAACTCTTTTATTTTTATCTTTAGCTTTATATTTACAAGGGGATTGAAAAGTATTTTCGTATCAAACCTTATTTTCAAATCAACGAAATTAGTAAAACAATTTTTAGAAACAAACTTCAGTCGACCTCTTATCATCTGAAGTATTTTAGAAAATGTTCTTTGAAGAATTTCTGAAATAACTCTCTAAAGTGATTCAAGAGCGATCCAACTAAAGATTTTGATTCCAGTGGGGACAGATAAGAATTCAGTTCAGGAGTTAGAAAATGACTTCAGACGATCATTCATCATCTGAAGTATCTCAGAAACTGTTCTTAAGAGTTTTTCTTAAATTACCCTCAGAAGATATTTGGGATAATCTCAAATAACTCAATTTTTAAATACGAAACTAGGTAAATCGAATGATCAATAAAAATATCTTTGAACTAATTGCTTTAAAATAAAATTTTAAATAAAGATATGAGAAATAATCTTTAACCCTCTGAAGTAATATTAAAAAACTTAATAACCGTAGCATACTTACTAAGACCTTGAAAAACTTGTTTTCCTAACTTCCGCACAACTCTAATAACTCTGAGTATTTGTAAATTAAGTTTTTCATAATAACTGGTCATAATTTATTAAAAGGTTTCAAAAAAATTTTAAAATTCTTAAAACACTATTCAACCCTCCTTCTAGTGTTTCCTGTGGTTCTAACACAAATACACTAAATTTTGGGGTCATAAAACATAAAAAGATGTCTTTAATGAATATGACAAATGTCAAAAGCTGGTAGGAATGTTTGACCAATACACTTGTTAAATGCACCATAGAATCTGCCATGTTTTATATTAAACAACACTAATTTCTTTTTTAATTCTTTACACACATTTCTACCTTCCTTATTTTTTCTCCACCCTACCCTGTTTATTTCCAGCTTACCTAACATAGTATTAAACTCCTCCAACTTGTAACAAAATATACTCCTCTCAATGAAAAACAAACTTTTCAAAAGAGAGAAATCAGTAAATTACATTGAATAAGAATTTATTATATGAAATACAAAACTAATAATTATTTCGCGGTCCATGATTTCACATGTCCACCACAGTGGTTGTTTCCTGTCCTTGATGATTCAATTGCTGTTGCAGCTTTCACACACACGCACGCATAGCGATAAAGATGAATCGGTGTAGCAATAATTATTCAATTGCTAATGACCTTTTCCCTGATTCTTTTGACTATTTTAAAGGATTGTCGGATCCCCTCCCCCACCATCACCATCACATATATATAGTATATTTTATCCATTAACCTATGCTTGTTTAAGCAGATTACACTTGGGATGGGATGCATCTTTACACAGTATACACTATAAATTAAATTAAAGATTAAATCAGTAAAATCCCTAATATTTTTTTAAGGTGATACAGTTTAATTTTCGATAAATAGAAAAAATTCAATATAATCTTTAATTTCTCATTTTATATGTCATTATAATTCAATTATATTATACTATTTGTTATTATAGTGTTTAACAGTTGTGTAATTTTATGTTTTTAATTTTTTTCTTTTCTTTCACTTCTTTCATTAAAATGTCTCGGCCTCAATAATTCAATAATGTTATTTTTATGCCCCTAATAATAATTAATGTGATACAATGTCACCAAATATAACAACAATCCCGATTTTTCCACACCCAAAAGTGTACACCCACTGCACACTTTTTAGGCGAACAGTACTTTTATTATTTTTTTTTGCATGAACAGTGTTTTTTTTAATGAACAGTGTTTTTTTTTGTTTTCATGAACAGTGATTTTTTTTAAATCTATAATTAACCAGACTGATAACATAGTTAACCAGAAAATTGTATAACATTAACCATCAATTCGTTCTAAGTGATTACTTGTGTAGTAATCATTATGATCAAATAACTGTTCAAGATGAACTTTGTTTTCAAGTGAACATGTGGTTAATACCATATAAGGTGGTGGTTAACTGTGTTATTAATCTGGTTAATAATTTGTTTTCAAGTGAACATGTGGTTAATACCTTATAAGTTGGTAGTTAACTATGTTATTAATCTGGTTAACTATGTTATTAACCACTCGAGCAACTTATTTAACCACATAATAACTCACAGTTAACCACTTTTTGCCTCACTTATAATTATTAACCAGATTACTAACACAGTTAACCACCAACTTATATGGTATTAACCACATGTAACTTGAAAACAAAGTTCATCTTGAACAGTTATTAATGACAAACCTTTAACTTTATTTTCAAGTGAACAAGTGGTTAATACCATATAAGTTTGTGATTAACTATGTTATTAATCTGGTTAACTTTGTTATTAACCACTCGATCAACTTATTTTACCACATAATAACTCACATTTAACCATTTTTTGCCTCACTTATAATTATTAACCAGATTATTAACACAGTTAACCATCAACTTATATGGTATTAACCACATGCTCACTTGAAAATAAATTATTAACCAGATTAATAACACAGTTAACCATCAACTTATATGGTATTAACCACATGTTCACTTGAAAACAAAGTTCATCTTGAACAGTTATTTGATCATAATGATTACTACACAAGTAATCACTGAGAATGAATTGATGGTTAATACTATACAATTTTTTGGTTAACTATGTTATCAATTTGGTTAATTGTAAATTAAAAAAAAAATTCACTGTACATGGAAACATAAATAAAATTAACTGTTCATGCAAAAAAAAATAAAATTTTTTTTACTGTTCATTCAAAAAATGAGCCATGAATTTGGTACTCCAGTCTAAATTAAATTAAATTACCACTAAAAGGAAACTTATAAAATACACCAGTTTCATGGAAATTTGCTTTCACACATTATTTTTAGAAGAGCTAATGGAAAACGAGCCCACAAACAAATACGATAACTACTACTGACAACCAGTTATTTCCTCTCTATATGTAAGTAAATGTAATATAATACAATACAATACGTGACTTCTACTAAAGACTAGCAAAATTTAGATCGTTGGCATACATTGATACATACAATCTTTGCTTAACAGACATTGGGTCCAAATCCCACAAAACCATTAGCTCCATCAACCGAAATCTGGATCCCTTCTTGTTGAATATTCCCTATTATTGAAAGCCCAGTAGGAGAAGCAGCAAATGCAAAACAGAAAGTTCCAACGTCATCTGCAGGAATTAAAAAATTCCTCGCCGGTAGGGTCAAGATTTGACCACCCGAAAAATAAAAAGATACGGTCGGTACCCGAACGGACACAAACCCGTTTAAGTCATAACAAGTATCAAAAATGGATATTCCGGTAGCCCGTGGCAGGTTAGTGGTCTCCGCAAGAAAAGCATCACGAAAAACATTATAAACAGGAGTGGGAAGCCTTGTAACAGCAGTGCCGGTGTCCATAACAACTCCTCCGTCGCCTAAATCATTTAACCGAAAAACATCCTCGGATATGTTAAGCCTCAAGCCTCCAACTCCAAGCCCAGAAAGGGCAACGTAATAGTAACTAGGAAAGAGTGGGTTATGAATGAGTGGGACCCATACAGCACCGACGGGCATTGCTTGGCGTCCGAATTGGAGTGAACCGGGTGAACCGGTTCCCCGGGAGATTAAACAGTATCCAAAGGCACCACCAGTTTGGCCGCCTAACTGACCAACAAAAGACATGGGCCCGCCTCCAAGGCCTAAAAGCCCGGCTGCTCCAACAAACATCCCTTCATTCCAATGCCCGCACCCGATGGCGGTTTTCCGAATCACCGTTCGGCCCAATATAACCGTTTCTAGGGCAAGTGTCCCTTTGGTGTAGGACCCGTCGCCGTAAGAAACCTCGTAGTCACACTTTCCTTCGTGGCAGCCCGCGTTGTCGAGTTGGTCGCAGACGGCGGAGGAGCATGAGACTCCGGTGTAGGTATCGGAACGGGCCGGGTTGAAAATCGGGTCGGATTGGTTGTAACATTGGTTACAAGGTTGGCACTGAACCCATACAATGTCACTGCCTGAGTCAATAACCATATACTGATAAGTCGGAGGGCTACCGATTCCTATTCTAACGAAATACTCTCCGCTACCTTCCTCCGTACCCGACACCACATCCGACCCGAAAGAAGCCTCTTCTTCTGCTACTGAATATTTGTTGATGCAGCGAAGGACGGAAGCGACTCTTTTCACATCTCGTTTGATGCGTGCTTGGAAACGGGTTTGATGATCGTTGCCAATGGCGGTGCTGCTGATTTTGTCTCTGTGAAGTAGCTTCAGCTTCATTTTCCATTTTCCCTCTTCTTCTTCTTCGAAATGCTGTGTTTGTTCGGGTATTTGGGCTTGCTTCAGCTTCGTCTCTGCTATTGCTTCCTCGACGTTCAACTGCTGGAAATGAGAAGGTGGTGAGGTTGGAGTTGCAGAAGGAGTGGAAGTAGAAGTGGTTAGAATTAGAAGGAGCAACAGGAGTTTTGGCACTCTGTCTATGGTGGCCATGGTTTATTGGTGAGGAGTGAGGACTGTGAACTGAGGAAGTGAGGATTGATTTATTAATTATTAGTATTATTATTATTGTACGGCTGCTGGATGTGCAGAGAAGAGAAGAAAAGGTTCATACTGGATTGGGGGGAGAGAGAGGAGAGGAGAGTGGAGGTGGAGCCTATCTCTCTCTCCCCTACATATCTATTCTGCGGCTGTTTGGGTTTGTGGTGATTTCCAGCAGGATAGCACATATAGAAAAAGGCCCATTCGTAAATCATGCTGTTTTTGATTAAAAACTTATATAGGAATAACGTTTCAACATGGCAAAATTCACCAAACGGGTACAAGTGCTACATCTATGTAGATCGGTAAAATGGATTACCCTGATTGAGTCGGTCTATATAAAAGATAAAAAAAAAAAAGTAGGGTTTAGACACCTATTTTATAAGTTTGAATAACTCCAGGGTTTTAAATCCAGTCTGATAAAGTTTGTTACCTGCATCGGACCGAGCCGAGCCGAGTAGCTCAAATTTCTAGTTGTACATGTTTTATCCCCTTAAACAAGGTCTCGGGTTATAGTCTTGTGATAGAAAAAATCCACGTGGGAAGAGCAAACCCCACCATGATGTGGATGTTCCTGATTGGGGATGACAATGGGTCAGGTACTATAGTACACGTCCCTGTACCCACGCTTTAGAACAATACCGGTACCCAAACTCATACCCATGTGGATAGTGATTCTAATACTCACACCCTTATGTGTTGGGTATTTAAGTACTCGTACCCTTTACTCGTACTTTTGTTAATTATAAATATAATAAATCAATTAAAAAATAAAAATTAATTAAGAAACAACTCCAGGGCAAATGAAAAATAATCCATAGATCATCCAAATTTAACTATAAAATAACTCAAGTATGTAAAAGTCTGGATCAAATTTAAATTTAATCAAATTTAACCAATCTTTTACTCTTTTAGGTTTTTGGAGTATTAATAAAAGCTAACTTTCTAAAGTTTTTTATACGGACTTTTTTCATTATAATACAAAGAGTAAATTACACTCTCCTCAAGCTTAAATAAATGTTTGGTGGAGTAGAAATATGAGAAGAAAAAAATAGCTAGTAGTGGGCTCCATAGATAAAAATTTCTCCGCAGATTTGCGGAGTAATTGTGAAGGAAGCGGAGAAACTGTAAGAAAAATTCTGTTGGACATGCTTGCCCTTTCCCTTTCCCCCATCTGCAGATCAGATCTGCTTCAGCCTCACCACAACCGCTCCTCTTCCCCCTATGACACTGGTTCCTCTTCTGCCCACCATCAAACACTGCCTTGGGTGGAGACTCACTGCACTGATGGAGCAACTCAGAGGAAAGACTCGTTGCACTGAGACGGAGCAACTTAGAGGAAAGCGAATGTGAGTATTTGGAATTTGCATTTGAAGCTGGATAATGTATAGGACAATAGTATTATTAGAAAATGAGGAGAGTTGATGCAAGAATTGTTTTTACGGTGGTTGGTGCAGGAAATTGTGTGTTGTTTTAAATTCTAATTTTTTATTAGGCCGGGTATGTTATTTTAATTTTTTATAATTTCTATTTAAAATTATTTATTTAGGGACATTTTGGTCTTCATAAATTATAATATAATTTCTCTCCATCCTATTTCTTCTCTATTTATTTCTTACCAAACAACTCAATTTCTTCTTTATTTCTCACATATTTCTCTTCTTCCCATTTCTCTCTTTTCTATTTCTCTCTACTTTATTTCTCTCCATTCTACCAAACACTGTGTAAATTACACTACTCACCCCTCTTATTATAAAACCTATACTTACGTCGCGTGAGAGATCAATATGTACATTTTTAATTATTTTAATGTAAATAAAGTTTTTAATTATGGTGAATAACCGCAAATGAGTTTATTAATGAAATAAATTCTTTTCTCTATATTTTTTTGTGTCACTATAATTAATTTTGGGACTTTAGAAGATGAAAAGAAATTTTAAATTCTAATTTTATCAACTTTAAAATTTTTCCAAAAATCACTATTTTCCCTTTTAATGCCTTTTAGTTGATAGTAGAGTTTTAAAAGTATGTACTAATGATGTTGAAAATAACATATCAAGAAAAAAAATGTCCATAAGAGGTTGTTTACATTAAAATGGAATAAATTGTAACACATATTCATCAATTAGGAGAGGGGAGTGTAAGTTTTAAAATAAAAGGGGAGTGTATATAATTTAAGCTTCTCTTAAGAGGGAGGGAAGTGTAATTTACCCTCATATAAATAATTATATATTCATATAATTAATACATATAACAACTCATATGACAATTTTATAGTCTCTCTTTATCACATTAATCATCATATATTCCTTCTCACTTTATTAAGCAACATGTCTACAAATATAATAATTATTCTAATACTAACTATCTATATTCTATGTAGCTACTAAATTAAGTTGGTGTATAAAACATTACATGTCTGACTGGATTAAGAGTTCGAAAGTGTGAAACAACATCCTTTAAGTTTGGATCTACCATAGATCCCTACATTTTAATATTAAAAAAATAAATTTAAATCAATAAAATATATTATTAATTTTTTTAATATTAAATTTATACTATTTATAATAAAGGTCTATAATGAACCTAAAATATAAGGGTTTATCCTAAAATTTCCCAACTATGTCTATACATATTCTGCGGAGATATTTCTGGTACTTTTGGTGGAGATGTTTTAGTGTGCATTTAGTTCCCAGTTAAGTATAACGTAAAATCAATTCCAAATAATTGATTTTAAATTACTTTCGTTCAATGTATTTCGTAAAACGTTCATCACTTATTTTTAACCATTGATTCTAGAATAATTCTACTGAAATGTAAATCAAACGAATACTTTATATATACATATATAATATAAAAGAACGGTTTTTCTAACTTGTGCAATATTGCACAGGATAATAAAATAAAAATAGAAAGGTTTTATTGGGAATTGCAACCATTAACATTACCAATGCATTGAGTGTTGTGATAGTTGCAATTTCCAATAAAACTTTTTCAGTTTTGTTTTATTATCATGTGCAAGGGTTGCACATGTTAGAAAAACCCATAAAAGAAATAGAAAATAGTTGTTTGTTGAATACAGATTAGAGTTGTCCATAATGATTTCAAAAAGCAAGACAAAATGCGGATTTCGTGCATTCATTTGTTCGACAGGGTATGATCCCCTCGTGCAACAACAACACTATTCTTTTCCCTTTCTCGCTACTTTTTTTATTCTCCTCTTTATATAGTAATTAATTAGTTATTACCTAGGGGGGATTGGAAGAACTTTGAGAAGGATATGCATCAACTTTACGGGAAGCGAGCATGTTATTAATTAGGTATTGTGATCATTAAAAAGTCTAAATATACATTGATAATACTAAAAGGGATAATAACATAATTAATATTGAAGTTATAGGCAACCATGATATTCATATACCTAAAACTTTCTTTCTCCACCTCATTTATTCACACAACTTCATTTATTCCATGTATCACTTTCACTTTCTTCCTATTTTTTTTTCTTTCCATATCTCTTTTCCCTCCATCTCTTCACCTCAAATTCCGGGTGTATGATGATAATCATCTTAAAACATGTCTTTAAGTAGCTCAAAGCTTCCGCCGAGTTAATGTTTTATTAAGAATTAGTGTTCAATCTATGTTGGCTTTTCATTTAGGATGTGGCTTGACAGGGGCGAAACCAGGATTTTAAGTTAAGGAGGACCAAATATAAATATACCTTGATTAAAAAAAACTAGTAGATTGAAGTTTGAGTCCAATTATAAATATTATTCCTAAATAAATAAAGTTGTTATAAAGAAAACAAAGAAAATAAAAGATTGCATTTGTATAGTAGGGGAACACTTCAACTAGTATGCGTATAAGTCAAACCATGAAGATCGAAAACATCGATAATAAGTTGATGGTTCATACTTTTTATACTCTGAAAGTTTGATAAGTACCAAAACTTAAATAAGCCTGTTAAATATGATTGTGTTGCTTAACTGGATACTCTTAAATTTGTTTTGTTTCCTTTTGTTAGGAACACGCTAAATAAAATTGAGATATTTAATTTTGTTCAATTTTAATTCTAGGTGCCTTCAAAGGTTGTATTTTGTATATAAACTCTCAACTTCTTCATTGCTGTTTTCTGTACCAACGATGTTTTTTTACTTAAAAATTGAATCGATTCTAACTTGGTTCCCTATTTATAGTAGAAAACTAAAGATAAAAGAATAAATTAAAATGATTATTTTTACTAAAAATGAATCATGCAATATTATAATTTTTCCTAATCAATCAATATAAAACACACCCCAAATGCAATTATATATCTAATAATAATATTAATATATAATGATAATATAATAATAAAATTATTAGAAGAGAAATAATATTATTAATATGAATCGAAGCTAAGCCGCACCAGATCATGGTCCACATCAGGAGGGCAGTTATAGAACAACGTTACTCCAACCTTAGAGAACGTGGGAACGTGGAAGTTGAGAGAGGTAAGTTGACATGATAGCTGGGGCAGTTACCTGCAGTTCCTATAAGTTATAGAGGAAGCCTATAAATAGGAGGGAGGAAGAGTTTACAAAGGTTCGCAAACTGAAGACTTAAGCACTCTGAAGCCAGAGCATCCATCCTGAGATCAAGGCACCCGGTTGCAACGAGCAAGTAGGGACTGCAGACCACAATTTTTAATTCCTTTTTATGCTTTTCTGCAATTTAGTTTCTTTGTCAATGTACTTTGGTTTTTCATCTCTTTTAATTTCAAACACAATTTGCTCATTTGTGTTTTACGCCATCTCCATCTCAATTTCTCTTGAACTCTTTAATTTCAACACTAAAAAGAGCTCGATTAGAGGACCAGTATCTCGTCCCAGATTGTTCATGAGATACATTTGTTTAGACTAATTTTTAGGATAAACAGTTACACATCATTTTTTGATTCTTGAATTGTGTTATTCGCTTTGTGGACTAGAAGTTTAAAACATTAAATTGGTAATTATAAGTATTTTGTGGTTATAGATCAAACTTGCTTTGTAATTTGTGGTGCTGGTACTATTTTGTTATGGTGTGCTACAGGAGTGGACAGTGGACTTGTGCTTGTTCATAGTTGTTCTTTTATTTATTTATGTTTTTGGTTACATGTTGAAAAGAAAAATGACTACAACCTAACAAAAGAAACATTTACTCTATTAGCTATAGAAGCCAACTACTGAGAGCATGATAAGGATGTGTAAGAATACAAAACTTATCTAAAGAAATAACATTTTTCTTGGCTAAGACATCAGTACAAAAATTACCCTTCCTAAGAATATGATTCAAAGTGATGTTCTTATCCCTATTAAAATAATCTTGAATTGTCCTACTGATGGACTCATACTAATGAAGATTCAATTAAGGTTTAGAAATTAGATGAGTAATTTCTAAACAACCGGTGCAACAAGTAACAATCTTATAACCTACATTTCAAGCCACTTATAAACCATGTAAAAGAGCCAATAATTCAACAAGAATATTATCACAATGTTTGATATGATCACGGAAACCATAATGCCAATTCCCATGACAATCCCTAAGAAGACCTCTTGGATTATCAAGAACACTACCATCTACATTGAGTGCAACTCTTGCAGAACTTAGAGCAATCCAACGAATCAATCTTGGAGGCTTTTGAAGATTATCTAAAGTCAACTTATAGAGATGAACCCAATCATGTAGCCTTCTAGAAATCTCATTACGAAGCAGCAGTAGACAACATTGTAGGAGAAAAGACAATTATTTCTACCTATCCAGACTTGTTATAGAGTAAAGATAAAAAGATTGTCAGTTAAAGAACTAAACTAATTAATCCAGAATCTTGAATTATTCTCAGTAATAAACCCAGGAAGAGAAGAAATACCAACACCATTCCAAAGATTTAAAGATGCTAGACAATCACACAAACAAAGCATGATTTCCTCCTCATTATTATTACATCGTGAGCAAGTAGGAGAGGAAGAAAGATGCCTTCGAAATCTAAGAGCATTAGTGGGCAAGGAATTATGAAATATCAACCATATGGAAAAATTAATTTTCTCTGGAATTAGAAGTTTCCAAATTGATCTCCAAGAATGATGCTGAGTTTCCTCAGTAATTGCTTGCCTATGCAACCAATCATATGCAGACTTAACCGTACAAGAGTCAGAAATTAAAGGTTGCCAAATTATAGTATCGGGAACGACATCATGAAGCACATAAATATCATATTAATGGTATTTTAAATTTGGAGCGGTATATCTGTGTAAAGCATTTGAAGATTGAAGCCATTACCATACCATAAATCATGCAGGGACAAATTGACATCATGAATGTCAATATAGGAAACAAAATCAGCTATAGGATTGACACTGGCCCGGTGAGAAGACCAAAAAGAAGAAGGGACGTCTCCTATTCGAATTTTGAAATCGTCCATCAAATTAATTAATGCCTTTTTTTTTCTTTGATCGGGAATCCCCACAGGATAGCTGTGGGTTTAATTTTCGGGCTCGAGAGTGGTGATTAAGTAAATCCCTCCCAAGAGTGACAAGGATTCGAACTCCTGACCTTACAAATAAAGTCCTCCCCGGGTCGCAGTTTATTTCCACGGTGACCAACCACTGTTTGGTTAATTAATGCCTTTTGAATACCACAAAATGCATGTGATGAATAGCAGAGAAATTCAAAGCATTAGGCTGCAAATTTTATTTATGAGTAAGGATTTGGAGCAAAGCTTGTACTTAGAGTGAATAAGCTGCCAATTGCCAAATTAATTTTCCATAAAAAGCAATATTCATGTCATGGACTCTTTTCAAATTAAGACCACTAGAATATTTTGGTGGAAAGTTATAACATCCCAATTTACCAAATGAATTCTGTTACGATGATTAGAGGACCACAAAAAGTCTCTTAAAATAGAATCTATTTTATTACAAACAGATTCGAACAATTAAATGTTTTGCATAAGGATATGACCGATGAAGTGAGCATCAACTTCCTTTTCTGTTTTCCAATTTTTCTTCCATCTAGCAAGATGACATTACAATTTATCTAGGAGGAAATTGAAGTCTTCCTTTTTTGCTCTTCCAAAAAATAGGAAAACTCAAATATTTATTAATAATAGAAACAAACCTAATACTAGTAATTTAAGTAAAATTGTCTTCTTTTCTTATTAGCAAGCCTTGTAGAGGAAGAAGGAAATTAAGGAGAAGCCTACCATTTAAGATACAGGGAAGGTTGTAACATGTTGGATATAACATGTTGGATATTCATTATGTAGTATACTTGACAATGTAAAGCTCAAGGTGCTTCTTACATGGGTAAAAAGCTTGTAACATGTTGGATATTCATTATCTTGAAAATAAGTATACTTGCCAATGTAAAGCTCAAGGTGTTAAAATAGCAATGACTATTTCTCCCATTTACCTTAATTCAAGGAGCAACAACAATGTTTTGTTTCTATTATGTTTTGCTATATTTATTTACGGTGAGAATATTTTTAGTTTTTAGTATTTTTAGAAAATCTAGTTATTATAAATACTTGCAACAACATTGTGTAAAATCATCAAATACAAAACACAAGAAATACTCAAGGTGTTGGTCAAGACACAAGGTCTATGTTGAATAACATAGAAATACTCAAGGTGCTGGGCACCAAAATTTCTCCTCTCCCATTTATTTGTTATTCAACATAGACCTTGTGTCTTGACCAACACCTTGAGTATTTCTTGTGTTTTGTATTTGATGATTTTACACAATGTTGTTGCAAGTATTTATAATAACTAGATTTTCTAAAATACTAAAAGCTAAAAATATTCTCACCGTAAACAAATGTAGCAAAACATAATAGAAACATAACATCGTTGTTGCTCCTTGAATTAAGGTAAATGGGAGAAATAGTCATTGCTATTTTAACACTCCCCCTCAATGATTATTTCATCTTCAAAGTAGACCTTGTTGTCATACCGAACTGTCTTCTGAACTCTTCAAACTTTGAATCACTTAGACCTTTGGTAAATACATCTGCAACCTGACCTTCAGTGTTGACATACTTCATCTTGATTTCACCTCGTAGCACTTTTTCTCTAATAAAATGATAATGCACCTCGACATGCTTGGTCCTGGCGCGAAAGACGAGATTCTCCGCCAAACGAATTGCGGACTGATTATCACAATATAATTTGACTGCATAATTCGTCGGCTGATGTAGATCTTGTAGCAACTGCATTAACCATGCGTATTCTTGAACTGCTATAGCTGCTGCTCTATACTCTGCCTTTGTACTGGACAAAGAAACTGTTGATTGTCTCTTGCTACACCAAGACATTATTCCTGATCCCAAGGAAAACATGTAACCAGTTGTCGAACGACGAGTGTCATGATCACCAGCATAATCTGCATCGCAATATCCTATCACTTCACAACTCACATTTTTCTTAAATAATATCCCATGATCCATGATACCTTTCACATATCTCAAAACTCGACGCACAATTTCCAAATGCATCTTTTTAGGATTTTGCATGAATCGGCTTACCACACCCACTACATATGATATATCTGGTTGACTCAGTGTAAGATAAATTAAGCTACCCACTAGCTTCCTGTACATGGTGGTATCTTCCAAATCATTTCCTTCAGTTTAGCACAACTTAACATTATTTTCAATTGGAGTTGAGATTGGTTTACAATCCAACAAACCATATTTCTCTAATAAAACTTGAGAATACTTTTGTTGACACAAAAATATCCCGTCATTAGTTCTCTCAACTTCAATCCCTAGAAAGTGCTTTAACTCTCCAAGCTCCTTCATTTGAAAACGCACAGATAAATTGCCTCTTGTCTGGTGAACTTCTTCAACATCATCTCCTGTGACAATGAGATCATCAACATAAACTAGCACTATAGCTAACTTACCACCTCGTTCTTTTATGAACAAGCTTGAATCTGCTGGTGCCACTTCATATCCACTCTGCACTAAAAATTCTGCAATTTTTCCATACCAAGCTCTGGGTGCTTGCTTTAACCCGTATAATGCTTTCTTCAACTTACACACATAACTCGGGTGAATGCTACTCTCAAACCCCTTGGGCTGCTCCATATATATTTCTCGATCTAACTCACCATGCAAAAATGCATTTTTGACGTCCATCTGGGATAACTTCCAAGAATTGCTAGCCGCCAATGCTAACAACACACGTACTGTAGTTATCTTTGCCATTGGACTAAATGTCTCATCATAGTCCAGCCCATACTTTTGTGAAAAACCTCGAGCCACTAACCAAGCCTTATACCTTTCCACTAATCCATCTGGACGAGTCTTCACCTTATATACCCATTTACAAGAGATGGGTTGTACTTCAGGAGGTTGTGGCACTAACTCCCAAGTTTCATTTTATTTTAGTGCCTTTAGTTCCTCCTTCATTGTATCTATCCACTCCTTAAACTCAACTGCTTCTTCATAAGTGCTTGGCTCTTTCACACCATTATCTTCAATTAATGCTGCATTAGCATATTTCAGATTTGGCTTTCGAATTCTCGTTGACTTTCTGCGTTGTAATTGAGGCACTTCCTCCATTATCTCTTCTATTTGGCTTGGTCTTTCCTCTTCTAAAGGCCTAGTGTGCACTCCTGTTTGCCAAGGTCTTTTCCCTTTATCTGGTGACCTTTCTCCTTCTTGATCAACAACTACTGTCTCTTCTCGTGTTGGGGTAACTTCCTTAATTTCTAGTTGTTCCTCCAACTGTTCCTGTACCTTCTCCTCAATCTCTTTGGAATCTGGAAACAATACTGCTTTAGAAGACCACTAAGAAGATGCTTCATCAAATACTACATTTCTGGACACGTAACAATGTCCTGTTGTTGGGTCACAACACCCCCATCCTTTTTGCTGACTATCCTAGCCAACAAATATGCAACGAACTGCCTTCTTGTCAAATTTACTACGTTGTTGACTTGGTATAAACACATAGCAAGCACATCCGAATACTCGAAAGTAACTCACCGATGGCTTCGTCCCTAGCAATTTCTCATGTGGTGAAATGAAGTCAAGCCAAGCTTGAGGTAGCCTATTAATAACATAAGCAACTGCCTTCATACATTCTGCCCAAAATTTAGGCGGAACATTCTTAGCATGCAACATGCTCCTGCAAGTTTTTGCCAAATGTCGATTCTTCCTTTCAGTGACTCCATTTTGTTGCAGAGTATTTGGACAAGTTAATCGTTGCCTTATTCCACACCTATACAGGTACTCTGTAAACTCTTTTGAAGTGTATTCTCCACCATTATCAGTGCGCAAGCAACGAATGTTACATCCAATTTCCTTCTAAGTCTCCTCTTTAAACTCTTTGAACTTCATGAAAGCTTCTGACTTTTCTTTCATGAAATCCACCCACACATATCTTAAGAAATCATTGATACATGTGATCATATATCGATTTTTGCTAATTGAAGGCTGCTTCACAGGTCCAAAAACATCTGAATGCACTAACTTCAATGGTGCCTCTACTATATATCTTGACTTTTCATAATGGAGTTCGTGAGCTTTGCCATACTGACATCCTGCACAGATAATGTTGTCTCGTATCTCCAAATTCCGTAGGCCTCCTAACATTGTTTTCTTCATCATTGCCTTCAAATTAATATAACTCACATGTCCAAGCCTCGCATGCCACAAATCTACTGTCTCATTCTTTCTTGTCTTGTCTACATATGCCTCTTGTGCTGACATCACGTAAACAGACTCAAGTCACCTTCCCTCCATCAATGGTTGACCTGAGGACTTCAAACTTCGATAAATTTTTACATCTTTAGGCCCAAACACCACGTAATTGCCTGAAGATGTTAGTTGCGAGACTGACAACAAGTTCTTTTTCATCCCAGGTACATGGTAGACCTGGTCCACTTGCATCTGATGCTGTCCAAAGCAAGGAACAATAATTGTCTTGCCAATATGAGCAATAGGCAACCTAGAGTTGTTGGTTGTCACCACCACACGCTCTCCCTTGTACTCTGCCTTATTTAAGAGTTTCTCCGCGTCTCCTGTCATATGGTTAGAGCAACCAAAATCAACAGTCCAATCACTATCATAATTAATTGCTTTGTCACTCACTATAACTAATGCCATCTCCTCTACTGGTTCCTCCATGCATGATGCTGCCATTTCCTCACCATTGTCCAGTTGGAGCTCTTCATAATCTAACTCTTTGTCAGAATTAGATTCTTCCATAGCAAATGATGCTTGGAAATCCCATTCTTCATCACTCTTATTGAGTGTAACGACATTACCTTCTACCTTCTCAGCTTGACAATCTCGAGCAAAGTGACTTTTCCTGCCACACTTGTAACACCAGTCGTCTTGGCGACAATATCTCTTTTCTTCTCTATCATCTTTGTATCAGGGTTGTCTTGCTCCCCCTCGTTGTGGACCTCCTCCACGTCGACCTCTCTGCCAACCTTGCCAGCTCCTTGAGCTTTCTCCTTTATTATTGAATCTGGTCATTGTACTGACTTCTCTAGGCACTTTCTTTTTGGCAAAGAGTGCCTTATCCTCCTCATTTATAAACACCTTAGACACTTGTTTGTCTAAAACTTCTTGGTTAGCCATAATATTTTCTAGCTCTGTCAAAGTAGGCTCATTTGGCCATCCTCTAGTAGTTGTAACAATCCCATGGTATTTGGGATTCAAACCATGAATAATAATTCTTCTTTTTCTTGCATCATTAATTGCACTCTCTGAATCCAACTTTTCAATTTCATTGCAAATAGACTTCACCTTGGTAAGGAGAAGCCTACCATTTAAGATACATGGAAGGATTGTAACATGTTGGATATTCATTATGTTGGAAATAAGTATACTTGACAATGTAAAGCTCAAGGTGCTTCTTACATGGGTAAAAAGCTTGTAACATGCTGGATATTCATTATCTTGGAAATAAGTATACTTGCCAATGTAAAGCTCAAGGTGTTTGTTACATAGGTAAAAAAGTTAACAAAAATATTTGTGATGTTTGGTGGAAGATGGCTTTTCCTGAAGCTTTTACAGAAATTCTGGCTATGGTTCATTCTAATCATAATATACTTTTGCCTAGATGTGGACCTCAAATTTTTAACAAGACAAATAGACCTTTTAAATTTGAAGTTGCTTGGCTTTATCATCAACATCATCATTAGTGTCTCATTCAAATAGACCTTTTTTTGTTTTGTAGATGATTTGTTATTATTTGTTAAAGCTAAAACCTCTCAGGTTTATAATTTTTATTCTGTTTTGGGGAGGTTTTGTAAAGCTTCGAAGATTAATATTCAAAAGTCAAAAGTATTTTCCTCTAAAAAGGTCCCTAATAGGAAAAGAAGCAAATTTACTCAAATTACTAGCATTAGATTTATATCTAATATTGGTAAATATTTGGGTTTTTCTATTTTAACTGGGAGAGCTAGAAAGGAAGACTTCAATTTTCTCTTACACCTAGAAAAATTGTAGAGTCGTCTTGCTAGTTGGAAAAAATTTGTTAAAGAAAACAGGAAAATTGGCTCTCACTTCACCTTTCATTTCTTCTTTTCCTTATTATGTGTCACAAAATATTTGGCTACCGCAATAAAAAAAAAATTGGCTACCAGAATTTGATTGTAATAAAATAGATTCTATTTTAAGGGATTTTTTGTGGTCCTCATGTCATAGAAAATAGGAGTGTAATTGGGTTGGGTTGGTTCAGGTTTGAGGTAATATCAAGTCCAAACCGATAGAATGATGGCAGGTTGGGTTGGTTCGGGTTTTGTATTTTTTGTGTGAGTACCCCGATCCAAACCAACACAAATATGTTCGGGTTGGGTTGGATTATCGGGTCATGGACATTTTTTCTATTTTAAAAAAATATAGAAGATGAAATAAAATTAAAATATAAAATGAAAAAAAAAAAGAAAAGAAATAGGGAAAAATAAAATGAGAGGAATAAATGAAATAAGGTTTGGGGAACCACCACTGCTTGTGCTGCCGTTGCACCTATTTTTGTTCTCTCTGGGCAGGAAAATGAAATAAGATTAATGTTTCTTTTTCTAGTTTGGTTCGAGTTGGGTCTATCGGGTTCAACATAGGCAAACCCGAGACCCGAACCGAACCAGATCGGGTTCGAACGAAAATGTCCGAACCAAACCCAATACCCGAACCGAACCATTAAATATCATTCGGGTTGGGTTTGGTTCATCGGGTTTGCAGGTTGGGTAAGACCCGCTTACACCGCTAGAAAAGGTTCATTTGGTTAATTGGGATGCCATTACTTTTCCCAAAATTAATGGTGGTCTTAATTTAAAAAGAGCACGTGGTATGGATATTGCTCTTCTTGGGAAATTAATTTGACAACTTGTTCATTCAAAGGACAAACTTCGGGTCCAATATTAATTCATAAATATTCTTTATGATTTGATGCTTTGAATTTTTCAGCCAATTATCCTTCTCATACTTTGTGTGGTATATTTTTTTGATCGCAATTTGGTACCCTCCTGCCAGAGAGGGTTTTGATACCTTCTTATTATTTTTTTTATTGAATAGAGGCATAAAGACCAAAACTACATAGGAAAAAGTCGTGTACTCCATCGTAAATTATTTCGAAGACATAAAGTAGATTTTAAATGAGACACGTATGTATTTCAAATGAAAAATGTGAAAAAATGGAGGAATACAATAAAAAATACAGGATAATGGTTATAGGAGGTCAAAACGTCTTTTCAAAAATTAAAAATACAAATTCTAACAGTTAAATATTGTCTCATAACTGTAAAAGTACTAAGACCATTTAAGAAAGTTGAGAGAAATTGATTAAATGATCAAAGAAGGTACCAAAACCCTCTCTCACCAGAGGGTACAGTAGAATTTCCCTTTTTTTTTTTTTATCAATATACTTTGTGTGGTATTCAAAAGGCAGCATAATAGTTAGGGATGTGGACGGATGAGACGGATAGTGCACTACCCGTATCCATACATGTTAAAATTAATGGATGCCCAGGAGGCTAGCGGATATCCACGAGTACCCATTAATATTTTAAAATTCTAAATTTATAAGAAAGAGAGAAAATGTCATATAATATATCATAATATCATTACATGTTAATATATTAAAAAATCATTATAAAATAGTAAAAATAATTTTTATATCATCATAAAATAATAAAAAAATTCTAATATTTTAATATATCTAATAGAAAATGTTTTAATTAATATACAAGTACCCGCGGGGCGGACAGTATAATATCCGCCACGCCCATTTAATAATTATGCGGGTACCCATTGCAGATATATCAACGGGTATCTGCGGGTGTGGGTTTTTTTGACATCCCTGATAATAGTTTGTTCCTAGCTTCGAATTAAGAATCAATAACACATAGACTTCCAAATAAGATGTATAGTTATTCATTCTTCTCTAGAGGAAGTAGAACCGAGGAAAGAAGATGTGACTGTTAGGACTAGGTGTCTCACACTTGAAAAAATAGGAAAAACGACGTCATTTTTTGTCCTACTAGACAACCTATGTGTCACTTAACGTGACACATCAATACCAACTTAACAAAAGTTTTCACTTTGGACTTAAGTGCTAGATGTAAAGTAAAGTTAGAGACTAAAACGAGTTTTTTTTACAAGTCAGAGATGAAACTGCATGGTACCCTCAAACAACTCGTAAAATAACATATAAGGATATCATTGATTTTAAATAATAATGAGTGAGAGTTGTTGAAGGATAAAATTGTAATAAATTTTCAGTTGGTAGTTGAAAATATAAGTTTTTTTTTAAGAAAAACTACTAAAAAACTAGTAGCTACCTAAAAAAGTTACCTTACCAAACATAGTTGAAATGATTTCAACTACTAATTTCAACTTTTAGCTAGCTGAAATACCTTGCCAAACACAATTAATGACAAATCCACTTATGTTTGGTTGTGCAATAATGCAACAATTATGGATACTCATCAATTTTCTTGTAGAGCAATTTGGAAGTTGCCAAACTCGGGAAAAAAAATTAATTTTTTCCCCATGGTTGATATTTCATGATTCCTTGCCTACTAATATTCTAAGATTTTATAGGAATGTATATTCCTTTCCTATTTGTTCTCGTTGCAATAATAGTGAGGAGGACATCATGCATTGTTTGCGCGATTGTCCATCTTCTTTGAGTCTCTGGAATGGTACTAGTTTTATCATCTCTTCCTGGTTTTCTTGCCGACATCGATCCCAAAAATTGGATTAATCTATTTGGTTCTATAACTGGCAATTGTTTCTTTTAAACCCTCTGGCAGACCTAGGTAGATAGAAATAATTCTATCTTTTCTTCTACAACGATGCTTACCATATGTTCTTTGCATGAGATTTCTAGAAGACTAGAAGACAACATGACTAGGTTCATCTCCAAAAGCATACTCCAGGTCATCAAAAACCTACTAGATTGCTTGGTTGGTTTCCTAAGTCTTGATGGAGTTGCTCTCAATGTTGATGGTAGTGTCCTTCATAATCCTAGAGTTGGTGGTTTTGGTGGTTTTATTAGGGATTGACATGGAAATTGCTTATGTGGATTCCATGGTCATATTAGTCATTGTGATAATATTCTATCTATGCTTTTGGCTCTTATGCATGGTTTCCACTTGGTTTGGAATGAAGGATTAGGATAGTCGCTTATTGCATAGATTGTTTAGAAATTATTCATTTAATTTCTAATTCACAAGTATTTCTTCATTAGTATTGGTCCATAATTAGAACAATTCAAGATTTTCTTGCTATGGATTGGAGTACCACTTTGAATCATATTCTAAGGGAAGGAAATTTTTGTGCTGGTGCCTTGAAAAACAAGGGGTAGCTTCTTAGATAAACTTTGTATCCTTAGCATCTCCCTCATGTTCTCAACAGCTGCTTGTAGCTGATAAAGTAGATGTTTCTTTTTGTCAGGCTGTAGTTTTTTATTTTCATCATAAACCAGAAAAAAGACATGCTACAAAATGAGGAAGATACATGGCTTTTTGAGAAGAAAAATATATTAAGAGGTTATTCCACTATAAAAATGAACTCAAATTAATGGTGCAATGAAATATGTTACAATTGTTTTTGGATATAATTCTTTGGTTTGCATTTATACACATTCTAGTAACAAACAGTCCCATCCTAACACATTTTTTTTAGATAATTAGTTTATAAAATAAATAATTTTACTTCAAAATGTCTAATTAGAAGCTGTTAAGTTTTAGAGAAGTTTCATCATGAAGTTGAACCTGATATCTGGCGAGCTCTTTGGCTGAGGCCACTTTGCTCCTTCTGGCACCTTGATACATTTGAAACCTTGGCCTCGGTATAACATTGTGGCTATTGAATTGTTCAGATCACAATGCAATGCAATAGCACGACATCCCCAACTTCTGGCCTTGGATTCCGCCTTTGCTATCAATTTTTTAGCTATTCCCTTCCTCCGAAAATTTTCCCGGACTGCCACATTGGATATGTATGCAATTCCAGTCCTACAACAAACTAAAATAATTTATTTTACAAACATCAACAAGGATTCACATGGTAAAACCATAATACCCGTATGCAGAAGAGTGAATATCATAGTATTTCAAGCATTTTTTAAAAAAGATGCAAGCTCAAATAAACTAGGACTACAATCAATTATGATTATTGCTGTTTCCAACTAAAAACCAGACAGGCACAAAAATGTGTTGTGCCCTGAATCGTGTTATGACTCATTCTCCAATACTGAAAGACGAGTTGTTTGCTCTGAAAATTTGCAGGAAATGTGACTTCCTAAGGGCTTCTGTAAAGGTCACATGTCTTGGTTGCTTAAATGCTTGGCAACAACATTGCTGTACATGCTCAGAAGAATTCACTCCACAAAGGCTTTTTATGACTTTGCAAGGATCAACCAGCTCTCCCCCTATCCAAGAAAAATCCATATTAGGATATTTTATCAGGATATTCTGCGATGAAATAGCCTGGGTAACTAATTCAGCGGGGGTTCTCAATGGCTACAAGAAATAGAGAAGCACTGTTGTGAATGGCCATGTAAAAGTGGAGAATAGGATTGCTGAATTGCTTAAGGAAAAATACCTCAGCAGCTGAATATTTATATACATGATTTACACTCACTAATAAAGGAAACATAGGAAATATAATCTGTACAAAATAAGGAAACATAGACCTATACAAAAATAAGGAAATACAACTATACAAATCAACACTTAATGTAGTTTCCTAGTTTCCATAAATACATTTATTCTATTTTAATTTCCCTAAATAGGAGATATTCTCTAACACTCCCCCTCAAGCTGGAGCATACAAATCATATGCACCAAGCTTGCCACAAAGAAATTGTATTCGAGGACCTCGAAGGGACTTTGTCAGAATGTCTGCTAGTTGATCATTAGAGTTAACAAACCCAATGACAACTTCCTTGGAAAGAACCTTTTCCTTGATAAAGTGACAGTCAATCTCTATATGCTTTGTTCTTTCATGAAAAACTGGGTTGGACGCAATGTGGAGTGCAACTTGGTTATCACAATATAACTTCATCTCGTTAATGTTACCAAACTTCAATTCACTAAGCAACCGTTTTACCCAGATGAGTTCACAAGTAACCAATGCCATAGCACGATATTCAGCCTCAGCACTTGATCGAGCAACTACTTGTTGTTTCTTACTCTTCCAAGATATGAGGTTTCCACCTACAAAGACACAATAACCCGAAGTGGAGTGTCTATCAATGGGAGAACCAGCCCAGTCTGCATCTGAATATCCGACAATATGAGTGTTTCCTTTGTCTTCATAAACCAACCCTTGACCAGGAGCATTTTTAATGTATCTCAGAATTCGAGTCACTGCATTCCAGTGATCAACACAAGGGGATTGCATGAACTGACTTACTACACTGACTGCAAAAGAGAGATCTGGTCTGGTTATAGTAAGATAGTTTAGTTTCCCAATTACCTTTTTATACCTGCCAGGATCTTGATAGAGCTCCCCCTGATCAGGTAACAACTTGCTATTTGGATCCATGGGAGTGTCAACAGGCTTACAATTTATCATTTATGTTTCCTCCAATATATCTAAAGCATACTTCCTTTGTGAAATTGTAATACCACTTCTAGACTGAGCAATCTCCAAACCAAGAAAGTACTTTAGTTTACCCAAATCTTTGGTTTGAAAATGATCAAATAAATGTTTCTTTAACCGAGATATTCCCTCATGATCAACACCTGTAATGACTATATCATCCACATAAACCAATAGATAAATACACTGACCAACTGAATTATGTTGATAAAAAACTGAATGATCAACTTCACTGCGAGTCATACCAAACTTTTGTACCACTGCGCTAAACTTTCCGAACCAAGCTCGGGGAGATTGTTTCAAACCATAAAGAGATCTCTTCAACTTACACACCAAGCCAGACTCCCCCTGAGCAACAAACCCAGGTGGTTGCTCCATATAGATTTCTTCTGCAAGGTCTCTATGAAAGAATGCATTCTTGATGTCAAGTTGAAGTAATTGCCAATGGCGAATGGCTGCCATGGCAAGAAGAAGTTGAACAGAAGCCATCTTAGCGACAGGAGAGAGTGTGTCGCTATAATCAAGGTCATATGTTTGAGTGTATCCCTTAGCAACCAAGCGAGCTTTAAGACGATCAATACAACCATTTGAATCAACTTTCACAGCATATACCCATCTGCATCCTACAACTTTCTTTCCTGGAGGAAGGTGAACGAGATCCCATGTGCCACTATGCTCAAGAGCAGTCATTTCATCAATCATAGCTTGCCTCTATCCCGAATGAGAAGCGCTTCACTGTCACTTTTAGGAATAGGAACAGAGGACAAAGAAGATACAAAGGCATAATATGATGGTGATAAACGATGAAAACTTAGAAAGTTGTAGATGGGATGAGGATTTCGAGTGGATCGAGTACCTTTCCGGAGAGCAATAGGAAGATCATCACTTGATTGTGATGACTTTGGTAGGTTCGTGATAGGAGAAGCCGTTGGAGTTGGGCATGAATCACTAGGACCTTCTATTATGTCTTCTGTTGATGGAAGAACTTGTTGTGTTCTTCGTTGATATGTGATGAGAGGGTGCTGTGAAGGAACTGACTGAGTCTCTCCGGACTGGACAGGTGAAGAACCAGGTGACAAAACCTGCAAAGGAGACAGAGGTGGACCAAAATAGGGAATCGGTAATACATCAGAGATTGTATTAGGCTCAACAGAAGAGGTGAAGTATGGTGTTCCTTCAAAGAATGTTACATCTGCAGAAATATACCAACGACGGGAGGAAGGACAATAACACCGATATCCTTTTTGTAGCCTGGAATAACCTACAAAGACACATTTGATAGCACGAGGAGACAATTTATCTGTACCAGGAGAGAGGTTATGAACAAAACAAGTACAACCAAACACACGAGGGGCAACATATAGAGACTTTGTAGGAAACAATAATTTGTGAGGTACTTGGTTATTAATAACAGAAGAAGGCATACGATTAATGAGATAAACAAGCTGTTAAAACAACATCCCCCAAAAATGTAGAGGCATATTTGTATGTAATAACAAAGTTCTGGCAGTCTCAATAAGATGATGATTTTTTCTTTCAGCCACACCACTTTGTTGAGGTGTGTGGGGACATGTAGACTGATGTAGAATACCATGAGATGACATAAATGATGAAAATTCATGAGAGAAATATTCTTTGGCATTGTCACTCCTTAAGATCTTAATTGATTTTCCAAATTGATTTTGTATTTCAATATAGAATGACTTGAAGATAGAAAATAATTCAGACCGTTCTTTCATAAAAAACAACCAAGTAAACCTAGAAAAGTCATCTATAAAGGTGACAAAATACCTGAATCCTAATGAATTCGAGACACGACTTGGACCCCATATATCATAATGAATAACAGCAAAAGGTTCTATTTGATTCTAAACCTGAGTAGGAAAGGAAGAACGAATATGCTTCCCGAGTTGACATGACTCACAATTTAGGGACTTCAATTTTGAAAGACATGGAACCATTAGTTGAAGTTTCTGCAAACTGGGATGACCTAGACGTTGATGAAGAGGGTGGGGAGACTCAGTAGCAGCACATACTGTTGGAGACGTGGTCTTCAAATAGTAGAGTCCTTGTGATTCACGTCCTACACCAATCGTCTTCCCCGTACCGCGATCCGGTATGAGCAATTGTAGTTGTAGCTGACTGATTTTGTTTGGCTGCCTTCCACTGCATATACTCCTGGATTTCAGCTTTGGACAAAAAAATAGGTTGCTTTCCTGTCACAACTTCAGAAAAGGATGTGGACGATGCCATTATAGCAACTGCAAAGAGGAAGACCGACAGACTGAGTTCTGAGGAAGACCGGCGGACTGTGACCGGCGGAATGAGTTTTGACTTTTAGGGTATTTGACCCCCCAAAATGGACAGAGGAGGCTTGGGCGAACTTTACGAGACCAGCGGCGAAGCAAACGGAGGTTTGGAAGGCGGCGCGTGGCTTACACGCGCCGACAGGGACAGCGGACGGTGGCGGCGCGTGCAGAAGCAGACGGCGGCGCTGTTTTCGGGGATCAATAGATCGGCACCTTCTGTGTCTATTGCTGACGTTGCGGTGGCCAGACGGTGACTGCACGGTGGTCGGGCGGTGTTGGACAGTGCTGGACGGTGGTCGGACGGTTGCTGGACGGTGGCCGGACAATGACTGGTGGCTGGGCGTTAGGATTGTGAGAGAGGGACTGTGGACAGCGGACTAGGATTCTGATTTTTATCAGGCGCACAGGAAGTGAGCTCTTAATACCATGTAAAAGTGGAGAATAGGATTGCTGAATTGCTTAAGGAAAAATACCTCAGCAGCTGAATATTTATATACATGATTTACACTCACTAATAAAGGAAACATAGGAAATATAATCTGTACAAAATAAGGAAACATAGACCTATACAAAAATAAGGAAATACAGCTATACAAATCAACACCTAATGTAGTTTCCTAGTTTCCATAAATACATTTATTCTATTTTAATTTCCGTAAATAGGAGATATTCTCTAACAGGCTAAGTAATAGGGAAAATTTTCTGCTTAATGTTTGAGGCTATAGCACCAACCAAACAGAAAGGTACTGTGAAATCTGATTCAAAGAGGATACAACCCACATCACATTGAAGCTCATAATGATGATACGTATCATCTTCTGTTGGTTGATGTAGTAATTTTACTAGCCAAGGTACAAACATATTTAGAAGTCAAATTTGTAAGGAAGACGGTGAAGCAGAAGACACTGGCACATGTCAAAAGTTAACCACACTATCATGTCTTCAGGCCTTACGAATTCAGAGTTTGAAATTAAGAACAGCATCATATGATGCAGCAGCTGCAACCCCATAAGGCTGTGATTTTGGACTGCATTGGCCCACTACCCCAGCAAAACCTAGTCCCTTTATTCATACAACAAATTTATATAACAATTCATGTATCACATTTTTTTCTCTCTACCTTTTTCCATCACATATCACACTTCTCTGTCTTCTATTTCTATCTCTCTCTTAGTTGTATAAAATGATTGTATAAGTATAATTTCTATTTATTACCCTGCTAAAGTCAGACTCCTCTAACCCAAAATCCAAAAGTAATGTGTTGTACTCACCTTCTCTGTCGCATTGGTCCCTTTCTTGGTAGAAAGTCTGCAATATTGTCTATTGTTAATATACCAGCCACATATCCCTTGTTGAGGCTAAATTTCCCATCAAAACCACCAATCTTAAGATCTCCATTTCGAAACAGAAAGGTTTCATCAAGTGAGCTGCTAGTAACAGCCACCAAACAGATTCTTCTGCAACCTCTTGGCCTAGCCAATCTTGCTAACATAGCTGCTAACATAGCCACCACCAATCTGTCAATCCTCAGCATAAAATCTAATGGGAAGGAATATTCTGGGAAGAAGGTGTTGCAGTGAGTCTCTGCCACTTCCCAGTAGTCCTCTAATCTTGCCTCACGGACAATAATTTCAGGAGATACAGTTGGGAACAAATCAACAAATTGACTGGCCCTGCAAAATCCTACATTCAAACACCAGAGTTTTTGACTCCTAGTCCTAGTAAAGTAGACATCTCTGAGTATAATTAGTGGAAAAAATGCAATTACACTGTATGCTTTTGTATTCAAAACAAAAGAAGTGAAAATGAAAAATTGGGTAATGCATTGTAACTACACTTAATATAAGATGCTCCATATTGTTGGCAATGGTAAACTCGAGGAATTTGAATAACATGACTGAATGAGAGGTGTTTGCCAATAATTTTTCAAGTGTCACAGACTCAGCCATTCCCTGACGCTAAAGAATCTGAACAGAATTGATTGCCATTAACTATGTAATTCTGTTCAGAATCAGATTCTTTGAAAATAGGAATATATATATATATATATATATATACACACACACTCATGAATCTATCATCTATGAAATACCCATTAAAAGTCTTCTGGTCTAACCCTTTTTCAAATATCTTTGTTCTTATTCCCCTCAATTATTTATTTATTGCTAGTCTTGCTAATAAGACAAGTCGACCAGAAGAACATTTGAATTGTTCAGACATGAACTGATTAGCAGAAGTTGATAAATTTCAAACGGCCAACCTTCAATCCACTTCATCATTTTATAGCAATTAAATTAAGGGTTAGACATAGATGTGCTAAAACAACAAATTCAACAACCATACTACGAAGATAATTGACAATAATTTTGCACCAATAACAAGTTAAAATCATGCATAACACAAAAAAAGCTCCAAAGTGTGAATATTGAACCTTGGACAACAGGCAATTATGCAAGGAAATACCTGACAGGGAGAGAGAAAGGACGGAGAATTCATTAGAGGAAGGTGAAATTTTGGATGGGAAAGAGGTTGGTTTGGTAGAAGTAATATTGAAAGGTGAGATTTTAGTGGTGTTTAAAGGAGTTGAGATTCCCAAAGGGATAGGCTTAGGCTGCATTTCGAACGTGAAGGGTCACTCTGTCTAACTTCCTCCTCTCGCAATATCTGTTTGTGCTGCCGAGTAAGTAGGAAGTAGAGGGAGACGGAGTCATCGAATGGAATGACATGAAAAGGACACGAGAGGGTGAGATATAGGGTTGGCTAAGCTATCTAAGCATGCATTTCAAAAGTATAAAATCATTATTATGTGATATGATCACTTCTGTTTTCTTTAAAGATAAAAGAGAGAAATGTGGAATGTAATAAATAATACAATGAAAGAGATAAAGAAAAAGTGTGTTGTATGAGTTGTTATATGAATTATTGTTATATAAATTTCATATCTCATTTTATTAAAACTGCACTTGGCCTTGTTACTTTTTTTCACCCCTTTTGCTTTTCATGTGCCCTTATATTTTAAAAAATTATTTTTTTAAATATGGAAATTAATTTTCAGAAACTAATTTTAAAAAGTGTATTGGTTAAAAATATTTTTAGAAATTAATTTCCCAAAACTAAATAATAAAAATTTCTTCTAAAAAATAATTTCTGGAATTATGTTTAATAAAATACATTCCTCAAAGTTAATTTTTGGAAGTGAATTTTTTTTTTTATAAAAGTTTCAATTCTAAGAAATGAAAAACTTTGTCTCTAAACTTGTAAAGTTAGAGACGGATTAAAGACATAATTCTTCCATCTCTAAACCCAAATAATTAAATAAAAAAATAAAGAACTAAAGACGGAACCAGGGTCGGCCCAATCCTAAGGCGGGTAAAACCCCTGTTTTAGGCCCCAAAAAATACCTTTATTTAGATCGCTAAAAAATATTTTATTTACTATTATATTTTCTAAAAAAAAAAATAGTTATTAATTATTTAGTTAATAATATTAAGTTATTAAGAGTAGTTAGGTTTTTTTCCTTGAAATAAAACCTCATTTTATCACAACTTTCTCTTTTCTCATAAATAGTATTAACAATTGATTCTATTCATTTTTAATATTGATTTGTCTCACCACTTACTTTTCTTAGGACTTTTCTTCTTAAGGTCTTACTATATTGATATTACCAATTCTCTCTTACTCTCTCGGTCTCTATTTTTATACTCATTTGAGTGAAAAGATTTGTCATTTAGTGGGTATATATAAATAACCATGCTACTTTACTTGATTAGACTCTATTTTGTCCTTGGGAGTAAATTTATTTACTTAAATAAATAATTATATTTTAAAAAATTCAAAATTATCCTGACAAAAATACATTAATATATTGAAGGGTAAAATAGGTCTCGTCAAAAAATTCACTTTAGGTCCAAATAAACATTGGGCCGACCCTAGACAAAACGAAAGGAGAAAGAGAGAGGGGGGATGGTGGGGGATGAATAGGGAAGATGGAGAAGGGAAAGGGATGGGTACGGGTGGGGGTGGGGGTGAGGAAGAGGGAGAACGAGGTTGAGGTGGGGTAGGGGAGAGAGAGAAGGGGTGGAGGTGGGTTATGGATTAGAGCTAGTAAAATGGGTAACCGACCCGATTCGATGTGGGTAGCTAGCTTTTGCTGGCCGGGCTAAAAAAAAACTCGGCTAAAATTCAGTCTTGTGAAATAAATGCTCAAGTTCAGCACTATGTGGATAGCGGACTTGTGTGGACCAACCCGATTTATACTCAATTTTTTTTTAAAATGAAGCTCATTAAAAATTTTAAAATATTACACTTTTAGAAAACTAAAAAAAAGTAAATAAATAACCCCAAAGGGTAGGTCGAATATAGGAAGACAGGGATAAGAGTAGAGGATAATGTAATTTAAACTTCACTTAAGAGAAGGGAGTGTAATTTACTCTATTTAATAACGTGACTTACCTTGTCTCTATACTCTATTAAACTTAGTGAATGTACCCACATGGACTTATTTTTTTCTTTTGAGGAACATGGACTACTCTTTGCTTTATGTGTTTTATGATATTGCTGCTCTTTAAAACTTTTTTTCTTGACATAAGTTTTTCTAAATGTGTTTGGTTTATCCAAAAACAATATTTGAAACGTGAATCTAGTCAAACGCTACTGAGAGTAGCATTGGTCCGGATCCACGTTTCAAACATGGTTTCGGGCAAAATCAAACATGCTATAAGATGTAAGGGGAAAAGAGAGGAGGGGATGTGGGGTGGGGTGGGGTACTTTTGGAAAAGATTTTAAAAAAGGTAGGGGTGTGAAAAGTAAAAAGATACTAAAAACAACTTCTCAAGACAAATCTATTGACAAAAACCATCGTCTTTTACTACATTGAAATCTTTCGACAAAAAAAAATTACATTGATTTACAAAACAAAAATTCTATCAATGCACAAGACAAATACAGGCCCTTATGCTTTGTTTGGTGTGATTAGGAAAATAAAGAGAAGAGAAATGAGGAGAGAAGTGGAAAGAAGAGAAATAGAGAAGATTTTTAGGTTATTTGGTGTAAAAGAAATGAGTGTGAATGTAAGAGAAATATAATTTTAAGTTGTTTGGTATAAGAGAAATGTGTGTGAAATAAAAGAGAAAAAGATTTCAAAAATCGATTATTCATAAAAAAATTGATTTTTTTGTCAACAATTGATTATGGGACAATAAAAATTAATTTTTTATGACAGTGGATAACATTTGAAATAATGAGAAATCGATTATGTGTACATGAAAATCGATTTTCAGCTCTCAATTAGTTATTTCTTGCTATTTCACGTCAGATTTGTAGATAAATCAAAAAACAGTGGGACCCATTCATTTCTCCACATTTCTTTGCTCACCAAACAGCCATGGGAGGGCCATTTCTTTCCATTTCCATCCTGTCCGTGTTATTTCTATAACACCACCACAAAAGGCTTACTGTTGCACATCCCGCTCCCACGTCCCCTCCCTCTTCCTTTCTCTCCTTCGTCCTTCCCACTCTCCTCTTCCCTTCCCCTCCCCCTTCCCTTCTCTCCCTACCACTCCCTTTTCCCCTCCCCCTCCCCTCCCCCCCTTCCCTTATCTCCTCCCCCTTCCCACTCCCCCTTCCCCGCCTCCCTCTCCCTCCCCTTCACTGCTTCAATTTTGGATTTTCTGACACGGTTGTCTGTGAATCACATACAGACAACTGTGTTCGTAACTCATTTTCCTTTTTAAAAAAAGTCTTACGAACACAGTTGTCCACGGACAATTGTGTCCTTAAGTCATTATTATTTCAAAAAATGGTTTCCGGACAAAGTTGTTTGGTAATCAATTCTGGACAACTGTGTCCATAAGCCATTTTTTAAAAAAGTGGTCTACGGATTGTCCGAGAAACCAGGATTTATTTCGGACACTTGTGTCCATAAGCCAATTTCATTTTAAAAAAATGCTTACGGACACCGTTATCCGGGATTTGTTCTCAGACAACGTTGTTCGTAAATCAATTAACTAAAGGGCAATTTTGGGTTTTCATAATTTTCCAAGAAAAGGGGGTGGGAATAGCAAAAATTGGTAAAAGTAATGGCCCAAATACAACAAGGCTGATGGTATACCATTTTTAACTGATTTTAGATAGAGCCAGCAAAAGGGCTAATTTGATCAAGTCGGCCTGCAAATGCTCACTAAAATGTAAGATTCAGGCACTTTTTTTAAAAGTCTGAATAACTCTTGAGTTTTTTAGCTCAGCCCATTAAAGTTCATTATCCACAAAAATATGTAAAAAAAGACCAAATAACCCATAAAACCCGCAAAACAATTGAGCTACCTACATAAAACTCACAAAAATATAGGACACAAACATCTAATTTAGAAACCCAAATAACTCTCGAACTTTTTAGTGTAGCCCGATAAAGTTTGCTACCCACATCAGGTCAGGCCGAGTAGCCCAAATTACCAGCTTTAATTTCAAATAAAATAGACAAGAATGTGTAGTTCAAAATTAGAATATATTGCAACAAAACTCTAACCTTGTGTTTGGATAGAGAAATTTAAAATAACTAGAATTCATGTGTTAAAATAGTAGAAGAAAAAATTCCAAATGACAAATAGGAGGATTTTTTATGACAAATAGGAGAATTTCAAATGACAAATATTGGGAGAGAATTTCAACATTTATCTTTATGTTCAAACTTTTTAGATTGTCATTGTCAATTCCTCTCATTTTAACAATTCACTTAACATTGTCTATTATAATTTTGAGAATTCTAAAATTCTCCATCCAAACACATGGTAAAAGAAAATTGAAATGAGACATAGCCCCGCAATGAAAGCAAAAAAAATACAATAATCAACAAATGATGACAATAAACCATACGCCCTTGTGTATTTCGTAGTAATTTAATACAAAATTTAATTTGATTCACCTAACTATATATGCTAACATGTTCGTCAGTTGCTCGATTCTAATCTAGCAGGCAGAGATTAGTGGTTTTCGTGGACCAAACAGTTATCTCAGTTCTGTGGGAGAAACGAGGTCAGCAAAAGTATATATGCACTATCAGGATAATGTGCCCGTGTTGATGCAAAAACAATGCGAAGTGGTTGAGATCATCTCATAACAGACTCTTTCACAAACGATCGACCACCTGAACTGCAATGGAAAAAAATAACGTCAGAATCCATAACAAATGACCGTAGCTAGAGGTGTATTATGGCGAAAGAAGTTTTTGACTCACGTATATTCAAGGTGAATATTCATAAATCGAGCATTTTCTTTGCTCTGTGACAGTGTAACTGAACCTTCAATTAGTTGATCTTGTACCAGCTCTATAGGATCATAGAAGTATATCAATGTCTGCAAAATACATTAATAAGATCAAGACAACAAAAAACATCATAAATGAATATGGAACTTTGAGCATAATATTCCAGCAGTCAAATAACCATGATAATATAAACCTAGCATAAATAAAATAAAGTGAATAAATGGGAACATAGCTGAGTGTCTGTTCAGGGTCCCCCTTTGCATTCATTTCATTTCTTCCCCTCTCCCACTTCTTTTCTTCCCAAAACCTAGTTTCTGTGTCTTCACACAATTTAGGAAACTGGAAAGAAGGATGGCATGCTTTCCACTACTAACATTAATAATATAATGGAGTAAACTTCCAATTTGTTCATGGAAAAATATTTTTGGTACATTGAAGTCGGGTGACTCTTAGAGTATGTTTGATTTAGCGTTAGAATATGATAAACTTATATTTTCAACGTTACAAATAGTTGCGTTAAGATATCCAAACTTTAGTTTGATCACTTTTCAATGCTAAATCAAACATACACTTAGAGGATTAAACCTCTAACATCATTATCACACCCATGTCTTAAAGACCTTGGCAGTACTCCACTACCTATTAATCAGCAATCCCGTTGGCTTAAAATATGTTAATATTTTTTTATGTAGTCTTAAATGTAGTCTTGCACCACCACATGTGCCACTCAGCAAGCTGCTAACCTTGCTGCAATAGTGTGGTACAAGCATATAGCTGATTTCAACTGTAAAACTTTTTAAGAATTGTATCATAAAAGCAACCAGATTGAAGACATGTTATGAATTTTTGTCTTGCATGTGCTTAAAGATAAGCACCGACGAAAGACTTGAAATACACATCACTCATAATTACACTTGAACCACCAATTGAAATTGGAAACTAAATAAATAAATAAATACTGCACCTGCTGCCAATGTGTTGGAGGATCCTCAGGTGCAGTGGACAGTACCAGTGCTTCATTTGGATTTGTTCGCTTTTTTCTCTGACTGCCATTCACCTGATGGTTCTCATTAAATGATGTTGACGAATGATAATTGGTTGGTGCTATTGCAGGCCCATTAAACTCAACATCAAACCAAAATGCAAAACCATGTAGTGGAGCTGTAGAAAACAGGAAACAGATTTCAATCAATACGAAGTAATTATAAGATTTCATTAAATGTAGAATTATTAATAAATTGGATGATAACAGAGCACTCTAAAAAGCAAACATGAAAGGGAGGTACAAATATTAGCAGCAAGAAAAATACACAAGTCAACATATCAGCAAAAAGGAAGCACAGACAAAAGGAGGTTACCTCGCATCATTGAGTTGAACTTAAACTTTGTTGTTACAGTTTCCAACTCTTGGATGGTGACAGAATAACAATCAACATATTTAACCTGTAATAGTAAATGATCAATTTATTCAGAAATGATACTAATACTACCTTGAAGGAAAAAATGAAAGACAAAATGCATAGAAACAAACATGCATGCAACACAACATACACCAAAAGAACTCATTACAATGTATACCTATATAAATAAGAAATTCTGATCATATACTGCATTTTGTGATCTAAGCATTCCACAGTAGTTTAATAAGTGGTGTAAAGCTCGCACCATTACTAGCTGATGCTAACCAATAATTTTCAACTGCAGCTTTTTTCTTGTCCCTTTATTAAGGGTAAATGAGTACAGAAGTACAGGTACATTGAATAATGCATTCTCTCAAATAAGGTGGCAAAGGCTAAAGCCTGTGAGGGTTGGCTCAACTAGTACGATCAAACTGCTATGATCCAAAGGTCCTTGGGTTTGATTCCTGCCAATGGTCCTCTATTGGTAGGTCTTCTGTAGGTACCATTGTGAGATATCACTGAGGCTTGTGGCTTGCCTGACTTTGGAAAGAGGCAACCTACCCTCTCCCTAAACTTTCTTTTCCACACAACAAAAGAAAAAGAAAAGACAACAAAAACTAAAAGGAGAAAAGACACAGTGCAATGCTCAACACAGCTCTGCATATCTGACAAAAAAACTTCTAAAAATACTATATTGTCCAGTAAGATAAGCAGCTAGAGGATTTATAGTTGAGAATTCTAGAATTTCTCTTCAATCGTAAGTACCAAAATACTGCAAACAGCAATTTCAATTAAGCATTGCCTTCAGTCCTCCCCAAGCCTCTTATTTATTGAATGATTTACTTTCAGTCCATTTGGCAATATGAAAAGATTATGCTTATCCATGTTGATCTCACAACAGTGCATATTCTTCTAGACTTCAATATGTCAATCTGGGCACTGTCCATTGCAACGAGTCTTACCTAGTTTTCCCTCCCCCTTTAAACCATTCCTTTCAGAACATGTGAACCAAATTGCAAGGCATTTGGATGAAAGATTTGTGATGACCAGAGATTTATACTTAAGGACAGAAATATGGTCAAAGTAGTGTATTAAGTTCAGGTACAAAATCTTAAGATGGTATCATAGCTTGTTCTAGATTCATTATTGGTCCACCCTACAGATGTCCAGTCTTGAAAACTTTACACTCAAGATGCACAGCCTTGGACATGAAATGGGTGTGTAGAGATCCCACATGTGCTAGAGATAAAGCCAAAGTAGTGTATATAAAGCTTGGGCAATCCTCACTCCATGAGCTAGCTTTTAGGATTGAGTTAGTTCAAGACCCAAAATCTTAAGAATCACAACACCATGGACTTATGGAAGCATAAACGATTTAAAACATCTTAAATTGGCTTCCATACTAGCGCCAGACACATATATGTGATGAAAAATGATAGTCTTTTATTGTGTCTACAGTGACTAATGCTGACTTTTGAAACATTAGTGTCTTTGTTCCATTTTTTCCTTTAGGATTTATAATAGGAATGACTGTGTAGCAAATCATCAGTGCTTTGTTTTAATTTCTAAAACAAGTGATTGTGTTAGAAGTTGTTTTTGATATTAGATATCTTTAGAATCTGTTTTCAAATTAATCATATTAATTTTGCAAATTGTATCCTAACAATGTAGCATCCTCTACTGTTTAGTATTTGCAGTATCCTTGCATCTGTGTTTCCATTAGGAAGCCGCCACTCACTAACGTGTACCAATATGGAAGGGGAGAAAATAGATAAGAACCTCAAAAGGGTGATACCAACAAAGTGAATATGGGAGTGGAGGGAAATAACAGCATAAGGTTCAAGATGTGCTTACTGAACATCCAAGTGTCATAACATAGTGCATACTTTGTGCAGATGATATGGTCCTAGTTGGAGAATTGAGAGAAAAAATAAATGGAAAATTAAGAGTTGTGGAGACAGGCCTTGGAAGCACAGCCTTCATTTAACTAGAATTAAAATGGAGTATATGAAGTGTAAGTTTAGAGATGAAACTTGGACAACATACCATACCATAAGTCCCATGATTAAGTATTTAGGTCTTTCATACAAAATGATAAGAAAATAGAGGAAGATGTGAATCATAAGATTCAAGAAGGGTACATGAATTAGAGGAATGCTATGAATGTTAGGTGGTAAAGATCCCAACAACAAAAAAAATAAGATCAGTGTTGCAAAGATGAGAATGTTATGATGAACAAGTGGTACACAAGGTAAGATAGGGTTAGAAATGAAACATTAGAGAGAAAGTTCTGGGTACTACGGTACTACCTATTGTAAAAAGATTGTAGAGTCTCATCTTATAGATGGTTTGAGCATGTGTGAAGAACACCATTGAAGCACTATTAAAGGTAGACTAGATGGAGGATATTCAAAAAGTTAAAGGCAAAAGGAGACCAAGGAAAACTACAGCCTAAACCATAAAGAAGGATTTGGATTTAAATGGTCTATCATTAGTAGTGTGCAGCGTAATTACCATAATTAAGCATGATTTGTTTCTTTATTTATTTGATTTGGTTCCCTTTTTATTGTAAATATTTATTTCTTGTAAATTAGGATACTTTGTGATTTGTACAGATTGTATTAGGGATTAGTTTCCTATATTTCCTCAATTAGATATAGCCTATATATTGTAAATTACTTGTACTGATTTGACAACAGAAATAATAAACAATTTTTCTCATATTTTCAAGGGGTGTGAGAATTTATGGATGAAGATCATTCTTGATGATCTAGGAATAAAGTATGAGGCTCCTGTGAAACTATTGCCTGATAATCAGTCTGCCATTAGCATTGCACATAATCTAGTTCAACAAGATCAAACGAAGGACATAGAGATAGATCAACACTTCATCAAGGAAAAAGTAGATAGCGGTCTTATAGCTACAGCTTATATCCCTTCACGACTTCAATTGGAAAATATATTCACCAAGGGACTTCATAAGTTCATATAGAGCTATTTAAAGATCTTACTTGCAAGTTGGGAATGATAGATATCCATTCACCAGCTTGTGGTGGAGTGTTTTGCGGCATAATTACCCTAATTAAGCATTATTTGTTTCTTTATTTATTTAATTTGATTTCCATTTTATTTTACATATTCATTTCCTGTAAATTAAGATATTTTGTGATCTGTGCAGATTGTATTAGGCAGTGTACGATTTTACGATCTTCCTCTCCTCCAGTGATCTCGATCCTGCTCTGGATCGCAAATAATTCTGAATCTCTAAAATCACCGCTTGAAATCGTAAAATCGGTGGGATAGCGTGATCCCACCATCCTGAGAAAAACCCATTTTATTCAAATCTGACCCAAAAACCAGTTTTTGACCCGGTTCGCACAGCAGAAAAAAAGCCCTAACAGCTGTGTATTTTTCATCGCAATCACTGATTCTGGGCAGAAAAGCTGTGCAACATCCCTCTTCCTCTCTCGCACTGAATATTCTTCTGGTTCAATCTTCTTCTCTCCGTCTCTCGCACTGCTTCCTGCTACTGTTTTTGTGCAAGCGTGGCACCCTGCCGCTCTGCCATGCCGGGAGGGCGCTTTAAGACTCTGGCTTTTGCGCTCTCGTCAGAGTCTAACTTCTACTTTTTATGCAATGTGCTATACAGTTCAAATTTGTTTTGCACCAAATCGAGGACACATTTGTTCTGCTTTTGAACTTCTTTTTTTTTCTTAATACAAATATCTATACTTTTCATTATGATTTTTAAAATTAAAAATATTAAAATTATTTCAAATATTTTATGCACTTATATTTAATACATTTAAAGGGTTTTTTCCTCTTAATTAAGCTATTTTACATGCATTTATATGAATTTATATGGAAATATAATACGTTTTATAAATTTAGTAGGATCTTACGATCCGTGTTACGATCCCATGATTTATAATCTTGGGATCCCTTTCCAATTATGGGTAGGATCTCTATTTTAACTACCTTGGTATTAGGGATTAGTTTCCTATATTCCTTAATTAGACGTAGCCTGCATATTGTAAATTCCTTGTACTGATTTGACAACAGAAATAATATACAGTCTTTCTCATATTTCAAGTATTAGATATGACTCATGACATGATAATATATTATGGCATCGTTTGATCCATATAACCAACCGTATCTAGTGAGAAAAGGATTTGGTTGTCGTAGTTTCATTTAGAAGTAGTTACTGCTTGTTTGGTATACATCCCAACGGTGAAATGCCCTAACATGCTGAAACTTAAAAGGCACTCATGCAAGAAGACCTTGACTCTGCCACATGGTTTCGTATTGTTTCACTATACCATACCTTTTGTCTACACTCTATAATCCCTAGTGGAGAGGGAGTAAAAAACTTAGATGACTTACTGACTGAAGTTTCCACCATATTCATACTTGTACAGTGTATCATGGAAAACCATCAGTCAGTGTGAAGTTAACCAACCTTCTTCCAAACCACAACTCAAGCATGAAAAATAAATATGTATAACCTAAACAAGCATATATTTCAGCATCTGATAGTTGTAAAGAGAAGTCAAAGTAAACAGCAACAATAACACTAGCATACTCACCACATGTGGCCATGTCAAAACATTTTCACCATTTATGGTCTCCACAGAAGGTTCCTCAAATGCACACTGTTTTGCTAATGATAACATGGCAGACACTGCAACCGGAAAGAGTATTAAAAAGGTAATGAGGAAAGCAATAGATCAAGGAAATTGGATATTTACAGACTCTTCTACCCTAGAAACAGTATAAATACCTCAATAAAGGTGTAAAAAACATACTTGGAAGATAGATCCATCATTTAAAATTCCTAAGAAACTAGGTTTATCATTTCACTAGCAGAACTGCAGAAGAACTAGTACTGAAAACAAGACAGCCTTGCAGCTTGCAAGGATGTTTTACTAAAGTTCATGCATCCGAGGGAAGCCAAGACAATGTAACCATTAACATTTTAATGCTACTAACCAAAGTTCAGGTGTGAAAAATATCTGAATTGCTACTATTTGCTTATACAAAGGCAAAAATTTTGCCAACGGTTTCAGGCAGAAAAAGGGAAAACAATAATAAATTTAATTCCCAGTCATTGAATTTAAGGTCGGGTAATTGACAGGTAAATTTATTTCTGTTTTAGTGAAGATAAAAAAAATCACCGACAACTGTGAAAAGGAGAACCAATAGGCAGAAGATAATGTATCCTTCAAAACAAACCAAAAGGAAAACAAAACCCAATTAAAATGGAAACAAGGAACAAATCATAACAGGAGAGCCATCCAATCTAGATGAATTGCAGACAAACTACCATAGAAAAACATAGGCAAGCTTCATAAATTGAAAAGGATACAATCTATCCTACAAAAGAGGAAGTGCAAGAAATTCATCCAGGAAAGTTCTGGTATGATGCTCAATTGACAAACACACACAGATAGATAGGGGATGAGAAAGTTATATTAAACAGAAGCAAAGTACAATGAGGCTGAGGATATGTTACCAATCTAATACATGAAAAAAGAAAAGGCAAAAATAAAATAAAATGAACATACTAGACAAACAAGTTTATAAAAGAAAGAAGAACCCTTTTAACTCTCCTAAGAGCAAATATAGACAAATTCACCCAGCTAGTTTCTTTTATAACCAGGTGCACCCATGCAGAAGTGATCAGTCCCATTAAAATGATTTCAAGGAGGTAAAGAAAAGAAACAATCTAACAAGGGAATGAAAAGATATTTCATGACAATGACCTTGAAAAAGAGGAAGAGTGCAGAGAAACTGTTCATCTATTATAGTAAATGAAATATTGCATGACAAATAATAAAGTGCAATGTTAATATCTAAAAGCAAATTACATTATGATCATTATGAAGAGTCCATTCACAAAGACAGTAAATAAGCAAATCCAGCTTTAGCATCAAATTTATGTCTGTACGAAGTACAATAATATAGATTTTGAAATCTCAATAACAATTTGGTATGTCATAAAAAATACTAAGCCACTTACTATCAATTCCATAAACATTGCGCCAGAAGTCGATGCTATCACTGTATCTGTCAGTATGTGTGACAGGAGCCATGTACAACTGGAGAAAAGTACAATAAGAGGTCAGCATTTCTTTCTTTTTTGGTAAGACACCAAAAGGTCATCATTAACTTGTACAAGATAAACAGCATCCTGTAATAACTGAGTCCCTCGTATTCAAGCAATTCTGAGCTTCATTTGTAAGGATTCATAAATCCAATTAGGTTTATGAGTCCTTATTAGTCTCGGATTGTACTAAACAAAATAACTTTCCACAAGAGGTATTCACTATAGTAAAAACAATAAGCAATATATCTATATATTAGTAAAAATATATACAGATACCGTTGCACTTGAAGGAAGTATAAGACCGCCAGGTTTGAGCCAGCGATCTCTGGCAGTAATAACACTCCCAAGCATGCTCTACAAGAAAAGAAAAATCTTCAACTGATATAAATTATAAAAGTGGATATTCTGTAGAAAGCTGAGAAAGAAAAGGTCATGGCATGCTTATATCTGAGTATCATTTTAGACAGCAGTAGATTCATGTTGAAAAGAAAAGAGGGGGGGGGGGGGGGCAGAAAAGTTGTAAGTATTCATTATTTTGGTTCCCTCACCCCAAAAGAAGATGGATGTCAATGAATTATGAGTATTGCTTTTCCATCTATATAGATGATAAGAATGGAGATAATATGTCTGAACTTTTTCTTAGACAAACTTAAGTACTAATTGGTATTCTAATGGAAACTTCTTATCATGAATCAACTATCTCAAAAACTAGCTTTTGGGTGAAAGCATGTGGATGGTTTAATATTTAATATGCCCCCTCATGCAAGCCCTTTGAACTAGAAGCATGGACAACGCATAGGCACACCGTGTCATTGTTGAAATGAAATATTTTATTTAAAAGAATAGAGATGGGAAGGATTGAACTAATGACCACTCACTTAATCATAGAGGTTCTGATACTATATCATGAACCAACTATCCCAAAAATATAGGTGAAAGCATGTGAATGGTTTTCTGTTTAGAACAAAAGCCATTTGACACTATGTGAAATCAATTAAATAAATCAAACTCAAATGACGCCATTGTGTTCACTCCAAAAACTAGGTCTTTGATGAGGCCATTTCAATCAAAGTCCTTTAACTCACTTAAAGTTTGTCTTGGTGTTCCTCTAACCATTATTCCTATCCCCCATCTTATCACCTCCGGTTGCTAGGGCTTCTATTGGTCTCTCTCACATAGCCAAACCATCCTAAGTTCAATCCTACCATCTTTTCCTATATATATATATGCAACTCCTTTCTCTCTAATACACTTACTCTTGATCTTATCTGTTCATGTGTGTTTACTCATCTAGCATATCATTCTGATCTATCAGTATTAGCCTATTAGGAAACAGAGCTAGCCCCAGCTAGCCCAGCCCATTATGTGCGCTGGATTATTAACTTCATGTAAATCTGAGTTAGTTTGTATAAAGGCCCAGGCCCATTCAGTTAGTCAGAGTAGTGCTTTAGTTGCTGCCAGGTCAGCAACAGACTTCTCTTATTAGCATAACAGAATCTGAAACTTCCAGAGGAAGTTATTCATTCAGATCTGATAATAGAATTTTAGAAACAGATTTTCCCTCCAATTCTCTCTCTCTCTCTTTTCCCTCTCTTTTTCGGTTTCAATGGAATCACAGATTTCTCTGAACCAGCCACTAAGTCTATGCTCTTGTTGGCACTTTACCACCCAATACTCAGTACCATACGGCATTGCTAGTCTTAAAACAGTGCAGTAAAATCTAGTAAAAAAATTAATTACATAAAAGGAAACAATATTTTCTGGTATATTTAATTCTATTTGGTCAATTATCTTAATAGTAATTATTTGAAAGCATTATCGATGGATGCGGTTGAAGATAGTAGAGATCCCATGGCAAAGATAAACAAGCACCAAGAAAGTGGAAGAAGGACTCTTAAGAATAAACACAAGCATTCAAACTCCAAAGATTTCAAACTATATACAGATTCAAGCAAGACAAGAAAATCCAACTAAGAAGCTTCCATATTGTTTTACAATAATTTAATATGTTAAAAAGAAGTTTCACTATCTTAGACTATTCACAATAAGAAGATTCCAAGAAAAAGCAGATGTGGTTTATCTTCTTTGTCAAAAAAAATCCATAACTTTTAACTATAGTTCAACCATAAACCTGTGGTCTATCCAAATATTTATCTATACATTTTTGTTCTTTCCATAACTACAACTGTCAAATGACAAATTCTCTTTTTGTTTGTTTAGTCAATCATTAGAACATATATAGGACCTAAAATTACAATATGAGATGTAATTTGTCCCTTCAATTTTGTACACAACAAAATTAAATTGTAAGCCTTTCCACATTCATCTTTTTTATAGTGATGATAAAAAATAGTTTTTTTTTCAATTCCAATTCATTCAAGTTATTAAACAATCAGCTCCCTCAAAGATGATTTATGGTTTTCCGATTTCACGATAATATTTGGCTCTCAACTTTCAAAAATATATATTTACTCAAAAGTACCAGAAGAATCCTAACAAGCACCTCATATAGAAGCATATAGCCCATCCATTCTGAAATTATAACATCCACCTCTTCATCAATTTCAACATCCTGCAAAAACCATAGCCTAAGGTAAATATAAGAAATATATAGCTTGATCCCCATAACTAATATGAAGTTGACAGGAAAAATTATATAAATTTTTTAGTAGAGTAGAAATTGCAGAAAGTAATATATAAAATGAACCACAACATAAATATTATGAAGGTATTTTATCATAGAGAAAAATTATTGTAATGGATATTCTATATTTGTAATGATAAAAACATTGTAACAGACAAAAAAGCTCATGTGGTTTGTCTTCATTAACATTCACCCCAAGGCCATTATACTTTTCTAATGAAGAAGATGAATTGGAATTTTATTACCTATTTTAATGACTATGACTAATAGCCTAATATTATAAATTTTCATACCGAATTGTAGGCTTTATTTGCATAATGTCTTCCCTATTTTGTAATATTATTGGTTATTTTTTAACAGAAACTATTAGTTTAAATATTGTGGTAACTTACAGGAAATGTACAGATTCTTTGTAAGAGTCACTATTCTTACAGAGACAACATTTAAAGTTTGTAGTGTTGATAAAAGGATAATTATATATCATTAGCTTCTGACCCAAAGAATACATTGCAAATCCCCTTAAAAATTTGAGACCATTAATCAATGGTCTGTGCATATGACCAGTCGCCCATGTCAAGTGATACTGGTTGCAAAAAAAGAAGCCTAAAGGAGTTAGGCAGCTAAAAAGAGAATGGGCGGAAGGCTTTTAACAAGACGAACGCACAATCAATTGATAAAAAGATGATGAAAACTACGCAAATTTTGAACTGGGGTAAAAATTTGTACAGAGAAGTGGTTAGAAAGTCAGAAATAATTGCAGAGCGGTGGCACAGAACCGAAAGTAAAGGAAGAAACAATAGAGCCATACAAGGAGAAAGAAGACAAATGCTATTCAGATTTGAGATTTTTTTATCGTTTCAAGAGCTTTATTTGAGGGAATGGATCAAATTCAAACCTTCTTAAGGGATTTAACTATCAATAGTCTAGTTTGTCTTCCTTTTGCAGATTTTTAATTTCCAAATTTTATTTAGAGATACCATAAGTTTATTGTTCTTATTATGGCGTAAACTTCTATTTCAAGGATGGGAACTAGAAAAAATTGTAACCCAACCAATTGATGTATATTTTAAAGTTCATTTACTTTTCAAATCATTGATCATAGTGTGTTATTAAACATTATTTTAATACCTTTTTAATATTTGTTTAATAACACAGGTGAAGTTATATCTCAGCATACACACGTCATAGATTAAGTGGACAATAAAAAGATGTCAACATCATTTGCATAGTTAAATTTAAATCTGGACAACATTTACAAAACCAAATTCCATAGATCTTCATGCATCTTTAATTTATTTAAATCCACATGAAGTGGTAAACAATAGATAAAAGATACAAGTGATATATTGAGAGAAGATATTTTATAAGATAGGGAATTTGGCTGCCATATAAAAGTGAATAAATGAGTAACTAGACTAGATCTACTCGGTTTTCATTATTGATTTTTATAAGAATATTAAGACCCTTACCCTTTCATTTTGAATTAAATAAGTTATCTATTTTTGTTTACTTTTTGCCAAATTTATTCAGTAGTTAAATCAAAATTTAGGATTGGGTCATAATAACTATTAATTAGTTTTGATTTTGAAATCAATTTTCATGGGATAGACACTCTATTTTCAACTATATTATATTACTTGATTGAATAGTGAACTTACTAATTTCAACAATTACTTTGCCATCTCAATAACAAATGTTGCAATTTAATTTTCAATCACATATCCATATGGTTTAGACACTATAGAGGCTAGACATCATGTCAATATTTAGACCATCACAATCTGAATTCTGAAATATAAACTATAGTACCTTTCAAAGATTGAAAAACATATATTGTTCAGAAGAGCATACCTCAACTCGTCCATGCAATACAACAACGACATCAGACAGGTTATTTGCTTTGACAACTTCATTTGCCTGCTTGCAAAAAGAAAAGTAATTAATTGAAACCAAGAGCTCAAGGTATAAAGAGCTATTAAACATCATAGACAACTTATTTGCATTCACAACCTCAACCATTAAACTTATAGAAGAGCAACAAAAGAACAACTCTAAGCTCTATCTGTCCCACATAAGCGAAATTAAACAAAATAAAAGCAACTGCTAAATTATAGAAGAAAAGAGAATCTGTAGAAAAACAGTGAGAATCAATCTACAACTTGTTACAAAATTTTAGATGTTGAGCAAACACCAATTTAACTGCAAGTACAGATAATCAGATATAAGTAATAAATAATAAAATTTAGAATATAGGAAAAAAATTAATTATCAAGTCAATATATGGGGCTGGGTAATGAAGACAAGCCACCGAGAAGACCAACCATATGTTGGGCCCATGTAGACCCAAACTGACGAAAATATTTTTCCCCCATCCAGGTAGTGGGGAGCAATATGAGTAAATCACTTGCAATAAAATATAGTTTTCTCCATGATAACTAAACCCATGTTCATTCAATTACTAATAAAAACTAAAAAGTGCTAAAGTACTATCCACACACACACACAAACACAGTAATGGGAACCTCAAGGGACTATTCAAAACTCTCTTGACAATTTGAAAACTGTACAAAGATCTTATAAATTCAATCAGGACCTTCAGATCCATGAGAATAAAGCAGTCCAAAGCTTAAACTGTTAGGTGAAGACAAATAGCTAGCTTCTTATTACTTCTCTAATAACCCCCGCACAATAGACCCTTTTGTGCTTGAAGCATGAAACCGCAGAGGCCTACTGTATCTTGTCATAGACCTCTTCCAAAAGTTTAAGCTATTAGGGAAGGCTTAAGAATGACTTTATAAAATCTTGAACAAAAGCATTGAACTCTACATTCCAAATAACCAAGAGCTAAATTCCAATAAGGATATTATTTTCAAGCTATAAGCTATATCTTAATTTATTAGGCACCATGATCACTGACCAAACCACATCATTCCTAATCCAGTAAATCCGATGGAGTACTATAAGAAGTCAAGAGTTCCATTCAGAGGGAACATGAAAGAAACTGAAATAAAATGTAGGAGAAGAGAAGGAGAAAGAGAAAAGTCTGAATCTGAATTCTATTATGAAAATCTCTAATGAGACTAGAGTGTGTGTACAGTTTATAGTTAGAGTTGTCTCTCTAACTGAAAACAATCTGTTTACAACAGACTGTAACTAACCTTCTGTTTGTTACAGAAACTCAAACAGAACTTAGTTATGCTCTCTATGGAGCTGTTATGAGTCACACGAGTATGAGTTAACAGAGTGAAAACTATGTTACTCTAATAAGTACCACCAAGCATCACCCAATCAATACCATCCTACCAGATGAGGAACACTAGAAGAGATATTTTCCCTTACTTTCATGAAGGGCAAAAAATTAAAAAAAAAAGGCCAATCTAGGAAGTATAATCAATCCCCTTGTGAACTGTGGACTTTAATATGATTCACTATCAAAGTAAACCTCTATGCACTATCAGAAAGCCCCATATGGTTGGAGGAATTAAAAATTACTCTTATTACCGAAGAATCCATGAATCCAAAGTAAAAGAAGCATTTAGGAGGATGGCAAATAGTAAGACAGATGAACCAGATAATATACTTATTGAGGTATGAAAAGGAGGGGTAAAAGGCATATGATGGCTCAAAGGTTTTCAACAAGATTATAAAGTGAAAGAACATGCTATCTTTAAGAACAAATGTGATATTCAAATCTGTGCAAATTATAGCAGGATCAAACTTACAAGTCATACTATGAAGCTTTGAAAGAGACTAATTGAACAGAGATTAAGACAAAAACACATATCAACAAAAAATCAATTTGGTTTTATGTCAAGGAGGTCAACCATGGAAACTATATACTTGCTACGAAGAATGATAAAGAAATATAGGAGGGATAAAAAAGATCTACACATGGTTTTCATGGATTTGGAAAAATCATATGACAGAGTGCCTACAAAGATGTTGTGAAAGGCTCTAGAGAAAAAAGGGGATTGCTTACATTCGAGCAATCAAAGATGAGGGGGCTACAATTAGTGTAAAAACTCAAGGTGCGGATATAAAAGAATTTCCTATAACTATACGTGTGCACCAATGGTTTACCTTGAGCCCTTATCTTTTTTATCTTAGTTTTAGATGTGCTTACTAAACATATCCAAGAGATAGTACCACGGTGCATACATTTTGCAGATAATATAGTCTTAATTGGAGAGTCAATAGAAGAAAAAATGGAAAGTTAGAAATTTAGAGACAAGTCTTGAAAACCCACAAATTCAGCCTAAAGGAAAAGTACACCTCAAACTTGAAGGAAAATTTTAGTGCACAACTATAACACCTGCAATGTTGTACAGCCGTACAAGACTAAGTGCTGGGCAATGTCAAATCAACAAGAAAGAAAGCTTAATGTCACAAAGATGATAATGCTACGCTGGATGAATGGTTACACAAAACAAGATAGGGTTAGGAACACATACACTAGAGAGTAAGCTAGGGTAGCTCCCACTGTAAGAAAAAATGGTAGAGTCTCATATTAAATGGTTTAGGCATGTGTGGAGAAGAGTCCTAGAAGCAACAGTAAGAAGGGTTGATTAGATGAAAGATAGTTTAATAGTTAGAGGTAGAGGAAGACCAAGGAAAACTATAGGCTGAACCATTAAGAGAAATTTAGAGGTAATTGATCTATTTATGCACTTGATACATGACAGAAATTTATGGCTTCAACTGATCCATGTAGCCAACCCTACATAGTGGGAAAAGGCTTCTTTTTTTTTTTTCACAATTCTTAAAATCAATAGCATCATATGGTTCACTACAAGATTAAATAACTCTTCAGCTTCACACTAAAGATGGATCAAAATAAATCTTGCACCTCTTCAACAAGAAAATTAAAGTGGTACTCAAATTCCAATATCATAGAAAGAAATGAGAGAAGCACTGCCACTATGTCAATTATATTTTTCAAGACCAGAAATACAGAAAGTAAACACACGCAAGAAATATTGTTTTAAAAAATTATTACAAATTATTTACTATGCTTCATACTTCAAAGGTAAAGGAAATAGAAAAAGAATAACAGTGAAATTTATTTCCAATTGGAATCAATGAAATTCTTAGTTTAGTATCCATTTCTTGTAGTCTTTCAAAAGGCAACAGATCATGATGGTTGATAGTGTAGCAAACTAGTGCTACAAAGCTCCCACCATGGCAGAATCCAAGAAGGGTCTGACACATTGTGGATCTATTGTAGGCAAAGCCTTGCATTTGCAAGAGGCTGGTCCCATGATTCAAACCTATGACCCCCTCATTACACGACAACAACTCAAACCATTGCATCAAGGCTCCCTTTCATGATGGTTGATGGTACCATTCATACTTTCAAGAATAGAGAAAATATTAAAGGAAAGCTATCATTTTCACAATCTAAGGAAAAGTGATGTAGGAAGAAGACTCTTCACGGTACTGTAGCATCAGTAATGTCACAATTATGGTTCACACTAACATAGCATGGCTATTGTAGATATATACTGTTAAAGCTACAAATGCAATAGTATCATGAAATACACTCATACAATAGCCTAAATAGCAATCCAAAACAAACCCTAGCCATTAGTTGTAACCCACACCCAAGAATGGTGGTCAGTTATATTTGCAAAAGCACTTTGGGTATGAATAACATAAATGTATCAAAGCCCCATTGACTGTGTGGTCAAATAAAAATTACATTTTAGCAGTGCAAAGTAAACATGGGCATGTGAATAGAAGTTCCAAACAAAAAAATGTAGATCATTGGATGACACCTAAGAGAGGGGGCAAAGAAGACCTTGCTCTAAATATTTTTAATAGAGTCCAACCCAATGGCATCAAACAATCCATGTAACTAACACAACCTTGTTGGATAAGGGTTGGTTGTTGTAATTGAGGTTTAAAATTAGTTGAGTGAATTTGGTACTAGTTTCTTGTAAAGGATATTTATGTCATGATCGTGAACTTACCTTATTCATTTTGTTCAGAATGTCAACAATAACTGGATAAGATAATATTATACAATTCAGTAGGTTATCCATTATCATTTATAACTATTTAGTATGGAATTTAATCCCATAATAGCTTATCCTATCCTATGTAGCAATGGTTCTATCCAATTTATTGTATATGGTGTGCTGATCAGGGGGCTTGAGTGCTTCAGAATAAAAGAAGTACTTTAGCTTCTCATGCTACAGAGTACAGATCCAAAACAATATGGGCCACATTTTAGTAATAGCGTTGCTTATTGGTACAATTGCATAAATACATGAAGCTTATACTAATGAAACCTATAATCTTTGAAATTACCTGCAGGGCAATATCACTAGCATCAACTGCATAAACCTGTGAAGATAAAAATCCACAATTGAATCAATGTCAAACAATTTGATAATGGAATAATTCAAGTTAGAAACAACTAGATTAAAAGCATAATTATTTTCATAAAAAACACTGTAATAGAAAATCTTGATCCCAAAGAGTATGAGTAAGCTATAACAATTTTAAATAAAAAAGAACCCTAGATCTTCCACAGTTTAAAAATATAAAACAAAAGAAGTTGAGAAAAATAGAAATGAAAGAAATACAAGGCAATAAAGCAACCATCTAAGATACAGCCACAGCAGCCAGCATCTCCAGACTATATAAACAAAAAAGAGATGCTAAAACTCAACAAAATCCATCTACAAATCCTGATTTGAACAATTACAAACATAGAATACGCCAGATCTATCTAACCATGATGAAGAAGAATCTAAAAGCAATAATTCTTCTTATATAAAAAAACATAAGAAAAATATAACATTGCATGTGAGTTAGAAACTGAAAAAAGGATTTAAAGAAAATAAAACAGCTTTAATTTTATTTTTATAAATTTATATTTTGTTAAAAAAATATAATAGCAATCTTTGCATATCAACTGAACAAGTATACAAATGTCAATTTCAAAGAGTTTACCCGCTTTGCACCGGCCTGAGCACAAAATATAGAAAGGATTCCTGTACCACATCCTACATCAACTACAACCTGGAGGCAAACAATACATTAGGGAGAAAAGAGTGGAAAAGATCAGGAGGGGGGAGATAGTAAAAGCCAGAAGAAACTTCAATCTGAAACTTACAAAACAAGCAAATCAAACAATGTCGTAATGTGATATCAAGTCATGTTTAAATACAAACCATTTAAATATAAATATTTCTAAATGGTTGAGCCTATAGTTTTGCTAGGTCTCCCTCTACCTAGTACCTTTAACTATTGAACCACCCACCATCTGATCTACTTCCTTTACTAAGGCTTCTACAGGTCTTCTTCACACATGCCTTGACCATCTACAGCAAGATTCTAACATCTTTTCCACAATAGGTGTAACCCCAAATTTCTCTTTAATGCATTCATTCCTAATCCTCTATGTGTATCCACATCGTAACATTCTCATTTTTGCAACATTGAGTTTATTTGTTTGTTGCCTCATTACCACTCAATGTTCAATCCCATACAACATCACAAATCGTATAGTTGTGTGGTAAAATCTTCCTTTAAGTTTGAGTGGTGCATTTGTATCACAAATAACACCCAAAGCACTCCTTTATTTTATCCACCCTACTTGAAACCTATGATTTACATCTCCCTCTATTTTTCCGTCATTTTGTCTGATGGACCCAATATACTTAAAACATCGTATAGTCTCCAATTTTTATTTCTCAGCTAGAATTAGTGATCTTATTGCTAAACTTAAATTTCATATATTCTGTTCTACTTCTACTTAAACGAAAACCATGTGTTTCTAAAGCTTGTCTCCAAATCTCTAACTTTTCATCTATTTTTTCTCTCAACTCCCCAACTACGATTATATAATCTTAAAAATGCATCTATCATGGCATCAATTTCCGGATATATTGGTAAGTGCATCCAAGACCAAGTTATAAGGGCTCAAAGTTGATCCTTGGTGTAATCCTATAGTTATAGGAAAGTCCACAACAACAATGACCAAAGCCTTTTCCCCCTAGGTGAGGTCCATTTCATGGATCAAATACCATCATAACTTCCTATTATGTATCATACCTAAAGATAGACCATCTAAATCAAACTCGTTCTTAATCATGACATGGATCTATTATAGGAAAGTTGTCTAGAAAAGATTATTTCAAGCATGATATAAATTAATTGTACTTTTGAATTTATCCAAATTAAAGTGAGCCTATGCAGAGTTAATAATACTCTAAACCAAATTCTCAAGTAAAATATATTAAATTGCACTGCTACCAGCATCTGCCAGACAAAACAAAATAAATAAATGTAAAGTTTAGAAATCAATTTATAACACTGTGTGATTGCTAAATTACTTTGCCTGCAATAAAACTCTGATGCCGCATTATTGCTTCCCTATAAGTTTCAGTGCGCACACGATCCTGTACCAAACACGGGCAACAAAGGAAAAGGAAACAACAAATTAGGAAGAACATTTATTTTTTATTGTCGAATAATTGTTTTCAAAAAAGAGAAGAAATTACAACAAATTTGAGGATGAAGAATCCTCCTTAACAAAGAGAGAAAAACAAAACAACAAATTAAAAACTACTAATAAAACATGAATGAAGCAATGCAGCCCTACCCCTTGACAACTGTTAGGGAAACCATTAAAATATCGTGTTTTACACCAAACTGAAGCCAAGGGCCTAATACTTATCCCCCCCCCCCCCCCATATTCACCAAATTGTAGCATAGGTTATACAGGCTACAAGATGTTAGTCCCTTTACTTCTACCAAAAGTGGATCATCAAAAATTGTTCCAAGGACCCTGGGCATACCATTTGTGGTTTTTCCATTTTACAGAAAAAATTATATTAGACAGAAAGGAAGACGAGTATAACTAGAGGGAGGATTACATATGCTCTTAACAGGAAAAACAAGATACTTTAGTAATTTATTTTAAGTAAAAGTAAATTTTATTAGAGAGAATAGTGGATAAAGTACAATAATTAGTCAAATTCTATGTGCGAGTTACAATCAATATGTTTTGACAAGGAAAAACAAGACAGAAGAATAGCACTCATAAATTAATCAGATTTTGCAACAAGACACGGAAGAATTAAATTTATTTTCTCTGATTTGTTTTGAGATTAGCCAGTGAAAGTCATACTGTCCATTCATTTATCCCATTTTATGTCTGTATTTGCGCCATTGCCCCATTCAGATTTTCTAGTCTACCACATAAATGTGTAGAAATGGAAAGCACTCTCTAAGAACAAGTAGCAGCATTAAACTAAACGGTAATGACATGGAAAACTAGGGTTTATGACATTCAAATTTCACAGGCCATGCCAATCGTGATGTGGTTGTTGTCGTAATTGAGAAACATTTTAAAAAGAAAAGAGGAAAAAAAAAGAAGGCAGAGTTGAACCTTGATCATCTCTTGGTGGATACCAAGGTGAGCGTAAGAATGGAAATAGGCCATGTCGTAATCCGTGCAAGGGGGTCGATGATTTTGCTCGCTATCACAAACCCCTAAGGGAAGTAGAAGAAGAAGAGGAAGGGGAAGCACGTGACCTGCGAGTGCCACGACGGACTCGCTCTCTGTGTCTGTGGCTCTGGTTGTACCCCATTCCCGGTCCCGGTGGCTGCTGCTGGTAGCCATTACCATTATTCTCCTTCCAAAACATCACTCACTCTCTCGGTCTCCCTCACTCAACCTAGTACCACTGCTAACAAGGCCTAATGTCCGGTTTCAGTATTCTCAACTCAACTACACACGTAAATATAACAAGAAGCAAGGTTACTTTTAGGGTGAAGGAATATGACATATAGTATATAGTAGTATTCTCAACCGAGTAATTCATGTTTAACCTTTTATATTTTGGTCCTTAAAACTTTTATGAATTTTGAGTCATTTATGTATGCATAATTGCAAAACAAGCTACTACTCTGGTGTAAGGATGGCAATGGGTAGGGTCTCGGTAGGGTACTATAGTACTCATCCCTAAATCCGCGTTTTAAAAAAATACCCGGACCCGGACCCATACCCGCGTGGATAATGATTCTAATACCCGTACTCTTACCCGCTTGGTACTTAAGTACCATACCCGTACCCATTACCTACACTTTTGTTAATTATAAAAATAATAAATTGGTTTAAAAAATTAATTAAAAATATCCATAGATCATCCAAGTTTAACCTATAAAACAACTATGTATGTGGAAGTTGATGGGAGGTTAAAACAATGGGAGGGGAAATGGAAATTTGTCCATGTTTTGCTATTTTAGTATTTAGTACAAAGTTATAGCATTTTCAAAGTTATAACATTTAAATTAATTAAATTAGTAATATATATTAAAGTTTTTTTTTTGTGACTTTAATATATATTAATATTAATTATTTTTTTGAAAAAAATATTAAATAATAATATAAACATATATATATATAATTAATCATATGTATATAAATTACTTTAATTATATATATTATATAAGTGCGGGTATGGGTAGGGTAGGGTACTATAGTACCCGTATCCGCACCCGTACCCATTAAAAAGTGCGAGTAATTACCCATACCTGGACCCAGACCCATTTGGTGGGTAATTACCCTACCCATTGCGGGTAATTTTTGCGGGTACCCATTGGGTATGGGTCCAATTGTCATCCCTACTCTGGTGTCGAATATAAGCCAAAAAAAATAACTAATTCACGCTAATTAAGAATATTGGTTGAACTCATTAAATTTTCTCAAACTCACATAAAAAGTGAATAACATTTACTAAACTATCCTTGTTAATATTTATTGCAAAGTGAATCATTGGAAAGGAAATATATATTAAATAAGGGTGATCGATCCCCGGCCGACCGTGTGAACATGAGGAGACAACCACTGACGCCACGAAACATACTTTCACCACACAAACGCTACAATCCGATCGATGACCAATACGACGATGGACGGAACCGCCCGGAGTCATTTCTCACCAGAATCACTCCCTAAGCGAGACCTCCGACCCCTCACTACCTAGAGACCTATGTTAGGCTACCTACAAGTCTCATCACATTTAATGCACCCCATACTGCCCCGACAAAGCTGAAACGCCTCGGTAAAGAGGAAGGCCACTGACACACGCCGCGAGATTACGGTCGGAACGTGGATTACGGCGTGGGTGCCGCCTGCACCCACCATCCCCTTGATGTGACAAGGGACCCCTATATAAGGAGGAGCCCCCCTCCTCGCGGAAGGTAAGCAAAATCTAACCACAAAACACTCTCACAATCACCCCCTTTTCGACTTAAGGCGTAGTGTCTTTGCAGGTGCCCCTGCCACGCGCTCACCCCGGAGCCGCGCGCGACCACACGGAGAACCTCAACAACCATTAGAACCCTCGGGCCACCGCGGATTCCCGTCGGACCACCATCCTCGATCTCGGCCACGATCATTTGGCGCCGTCTGTGGGAATCGTGTAACGAAACCCACCATCTTTACCCCTTTGCTGAGATTAGGTTCGTACGCCCGATAAGTCACGATGGACATCACCACCCAGCCACCAGCCACCACAGCTCACCAGAGCCACACCAGAGGTAGGAGCAGAGGTCATGACAGACCCCCGTCACACCCTGAGGGCAACACCTCAGGAGCCACCACCATCTGTTGCACACCACTGGATCCTCCACGGACAGCTATCACTTGGAACCTCCTAGAGAACTCACCAGAAGAAGGAAGTCTGCAAAGAGATATAGGAGGAAGGAGGAGACCCGTTTCTAGCAATGAAGAAGAAACCCCCCTCCCCCAAGGAGGAGGAAAGAAAAGACAGAACGGTGAGGGAACTAGAAAGGAGGGTCAAGACCTGGAATCCCTACTCCCTGTCCCACCACGGAGGGAGGCCCCGCCGGCGGGGAAACCGCCAGAAGGAGCACCACAACCAAGAGGATATGCCGCATCGGGGGATCCTGCCGTCACAAGAAACAAGTTACGCCTCCTCGGAATCGTCGTCAGATGAAGTTTCATCCTCGGAATACCAGACCGAACGGCTAAGCCGGACGCGTTGGGCGCAGTAGACGTGCAACCCCCTCAACCCGCGCCGATACAAGAGAGGCGTCGACCAAGAAGGACCAAGAGGCGACACCAAATCCGATCACTCCTGGCTCACACAGGGAGACGGAGGTCGACATCAAGCCTACCCCGGCCGCCGCACTGGCGAACCCAGTCGTCTCGATAACCCCAATCGCAACCCCCATGGCGACCACGGGGACACCTGTTGCCACCACACCCGCGATTGCCACAACGGCGGTCCCAAATCTCATGACCCTGCATCGGCCCTTCACACACCCGTTCACACCGAGGCTCGCTCAGGTCGAGATACCCGATCGCTTCCTCCGTCCCTTTAGCACCATCAGCCTGTACACGGGAGAGACCGACCCAGGAGACATCTAGATCGGTTCTTTAATGAAATGCTCTTCCTGGGAGCCCAAGAGGATATCATGTGCAGAAGCTTCTCTCGGACACTGGATGAAGAAGCCTTGACCTGGTTTCAGAACCCTGCCACAGAACTCGGTGGACAAGTGGGACGACCTCGCAGCAGCATTCGCCAAAAGGTTCCGTATGGCCAATCAAATACCACGAGACTCCCACACCCCTCGCAAAAGTCAAACAGGGGGAGTCCGAGGACTTTGCGGGACTTACTTAGGCTCGATTTTATAAAGAGGTTGGCCTCACGCCCGAACGTTGCAGACCGAGGTACCAACTCCATTGCGCAGTAGAGGACATTACGGCAACGGGCAACCCTGGACATCTCACTCAGCAGACTCCGAGTACAACAACCATGACGGCTTTCAGAGACACGAGCGCCAGCCCAGTTCGTAATTGAGGAATTACACTTGGAAGTGCAACGAGCAAGGGGACGACCAACTCAAAGGAAACAACGGCAGCTCCCGAAAAGAGATGATAAAGCAGGAAGGAGGAGCGGCGAGAGGAACAGAAGAAATTCAGAGGACGCTATGAGGTAACTAAAACCCCCCTCAACACCAACCTCTTCCAGTATCTGGCGGGGGGCAGCGTTGCACAATGCCGAGCTGGCAGAAGTAAAAAGGCCCCCACCCATCAAATCGCCCACAGGGAGACAAGAACCGATATTGCGCCTTCCATAAGGGCCATGGGCATGACACTGACGACTGTTATCAGCTCAAAGATGCCATTGAGCAACTCATACGAGAGGGAAATCTGGGGCGGTACGTGAGAAGAGAAAAGCCAGAATAAGAACACCGCCCGCGATCGCCAAAAAGCCCATCACTCGCCGCCAAGACAAGAAAGGAGGCGACACCGCTCGCGATCGCCGAGAAGCCATGGCACATCGGGCAGGAAGCCAAGAGACAGATCCCCTCGGAAGGACCAAGACCAACAACCTCGGATTACCATTAACATGATTGCAGGAGGGTTTGGAGGAGGGGGATGCTCATCCAGCTCTAGGAAAAGAGCGTTGAAAGAAGTATAACACGTGGAGGACGACCATCGCCGATCTCACCGACGAGGGACACCTCCGACCCCAGCAATCACCTTTGACAGCAGCGATTTCGGGGATACCTTGCCCAGGCATGACGACCCAATGGTAATCAGTGCGGTGATAGCCAACGCTGAGGTAAAAAGAGTATTGATAGACCAAGGAAGTTCGGCCGACATCATCTATGAAAACTGCTTTGAAAAAATGGGGATCAGCCGGGGGGACCTCCTACCTTACGACAGTGACCTTGTCAGCTTCTCAGGGGATCGCATCCAGCCCTCGGATACATGGAAACACTTGTCACGTTGGCAGGCAAGGGTGGGCAGCAAAACGATCAAATCCAAATTCGTTATCGTCCCATGCAAGAGCTCCTACAACGCCATAATGGGAAGGCCGAGCCTCAATGCAATAGGAGCAGTAGTATCTACAGTACACCTCGCCATGAAATTCCCTACAGGGGAAGGCTGTGTGGCGACCGTCAGAGGAGATCAAACTAGTCGCCAGGAGCTTCTCTACAACCTGAGCTTGAGGAAAGACCCCCCGCCGAATACAAAAACCCAGACCCAGAAAGCAAGACATGACGTTTCCCTTGTTGATCTAGACCCAAGGGTCGATTCTGGAGAAGCAGGTCGAGGAATGGAGCGCCATTCCCCAGAAGGAGAACTATCCCCATAAACGTCGGCAAAAGGAAGGACAAAACCCAAGATGGGAGACCACCTCCCACCAGGAATTCAATGAGAGAATGAAAAAAGCTATGCTGGACAACGCCCGACCTGTTTGCATGGACAGCAGCCGACATGTAGGATCGACCCTATTTATGCTGTCACAAGCTGTCAGTCAACCCCCCGGTTGAAGGCGATCGCCCAAAAGGGAAAGGAAGATAGGCCCAGAAAGGCAACAAGCTGTCAAAGAGCAGACGGCCGAGCTACTTGAAAGCAGGATTCATCAGAGAAACCAGTACGCCACTTGGCTGGCCAACGTCGTCCTGGTAAAAAAGCCGAGAGCGGCAAGTGGAGGATGTGCGTAGACTACACAGACCTTAACAAGGCATGCCCAAAAGACCCAGTCCCTTACCAAACATTGACAGGTTAGTAGATAACTCCTCTGGCTATCGTTTCCTTTCATTCATGGACGCCTACTCTGGTTATAACCAAATCCCCATGTATGTACATGACGAGGAAAAAACGGCATTCCTGACGGAGGAAGGAACCTACTGCTACACCATGATGCCGTTCGGCCTCAAGAACGCAGGAGCAACTTACCAGAGAATGATGACCAAGGTGTTCGAAGGACTGATCGGAGAAGTTGTGGAGGTGTACGTGGACGACATCATCGTCAAAACACCTGAGGGAGGAGATCCCGTAGCCGACCTGGAAAAAGTCTTCCACCGATTGAGGAATCACAACATGAGGTTAAATCCCCTCAAATGCACCTTTGGAGTTCCGGCCGGACATTTCCTCGGATACATGTTGACGAGCAGGGGAATAGAAGCCAACCCAGAGAAATGCAAAGCCATCCTGGAATGAAGAGCCCGCGTCAGTGAAAGAAGTCCAACAGCTAACAGGAAGGATAGCGGCCCTAACCCGTTTCCTATCCGATCGGCACACAGATCACTCCCTTTGTACCAACTCCTGAGGAAGGGACAGAAGTTCGACTGGACCCCGGCTTGTGAAGAGGCTTTTAACAGCTTCAAAGAATCACTCACTAAACCACCAATCTTGGTGAAGCCCCATCCTGGGGAAAAACTGTACTTGTACCTGTCGGTGGGAGAGGAAGCCATCGGCTCTGTGCTAGTGAGAGAGTCTGAAGGCAACCAAAGCCCAGTATACTTCACAAGCAAAAGCCTACAAGGGCCAGAACTCATATATCAGAAACTGGAAAAGGCTGCATTCGCAATCATCTCGGCTGCGCGACGCCTTCGACCATACTTTCAAGCTCATCCCATTACGATCAGAACCCACCTACCCATCAGATCAATCTTGCACAAACCCGATCTAGCCGGTCGAATGATCACCTGGGCAATCGAACTTTCAGAGCATGATATTTCTTACGAACCACGAACAGCTATCAAGGCACAAGTCTTGTCTGATTTCGTCCTCGAAATGACGGAGAATCAAGCGAATAAATCAGGGGTCACGTGGACAATTTATGTGGATGGGTCATCAAATACTAAGGGAGCAGGAGCCGGGGTAGTGCTAGAAGATAACACTGGTGTGACCATAGAGCAGTCCTGAAGTTCGAATTCAAAACTTCGAACAACCAGGCCGAATACGAAGCCTGTTTAGCCGGGCTCAGCCTGGCCAGAGACCTTGAGGCCGAGGCAGTCGTCTTGTGCAGCGACTCACAGTTAATGGTTTCCCAGATCAACGGGGAATACCAAGCCCGTGAACCCATTTTGCAGTAATACCTCACTAAGGTAAGAGAGATATCAGAAGCCTTCAAAACAATCGAATTTCGGCACGTACCTAGAGAACAAAATACAAGGGCCGACGTCCTATCAAGACTGGCGAGCACCAAAAAAGCTGGAATAATAGGTCGGTTATTCAGGAAACACTGGCTGAACCAAGTGTTAACGAAAAGAAACACATCATGCAAGTCAACCAAGAAACTAGTTGGATGAGTCCGATCGTTCAATACTTGCGAAGCGGGACGCTCCCAGAGGAACGGAAGGAGGCAAAGAAAGTCGAACGCGCGTCGGCATGGTACAACCCTGGTGAACGATCGGCTCTATAAAAAGGGATTCTCTTGTCCCATGCTGAAGTGTTTATCCCCCAATGAGGCAAATTACGTCCTAGCAGAAATCCATGAGGGAAGTTGTGGCCAACACCTGGGAGGAAGAGCGCTGGCAAAGAAGACTCTGCGGGCTGGATATTATTGGCCGACGATGGAAAAAGACGCTGCAATATACGTCCAGAAATGCGACCCCCTGTCAAAAACACGCAGATTTCCACAACGCCCCGGCAGAAGAAATGACGACCACCTCAACCCCATGGCCTTTCTTCAGATGGGGAATAGATATCCTCGGACCTTTCCCCCCGGCCCCAGGCCAAGTGAAATTCCTGGTCGTGGCGATCGATCATTTCACTAAATGGATCGAGGCCGAACCCCTAGCAACCATCACCTCCGCTCGGATTCAAAAGTTTTTTTACCGGAACATCATCAGCCGATATGGGATCCCAAAGGCGGTAGTCACGGACAATGGCACCCAGTTCACGGACAAAGGCTTCAGGGAGCTGCTAGAAGGATTGAAAATAAAACAACACTTCACTTCGGTTGAGCACCCCCAAACGAATGGGCAAGCCGAGGCAGCAAATCGGGTTATCCTGCGAGGACTAAAAAGAAGGCTGGATGAGTCAAAAGGAAGATGGGCAGAGCAACTAGATCATGTCCTTTGGGCATACCGAACAACCCCGCACTCGTCCACTGGAGAAACCCCATTCCGGCTAGCCCATGGGGCCGAGGCCGTCATCCCGGCCGAGATAGGGGAACCCACCTGGAGAACCAGCACCCATGACGAAGTCCACAACGATCGCCTCCTCAGGGAAGAATTGGACTTCCTCGAAGAACGAAGAGCCATCGCCCATGTCCGAGAGGAAGCAGTCAAGATGAGGGCAGCTGCCAAGTACAATAAACGAGTGGTTGAGAGGAAATTCGAAGTTGGAGACCTTGTTCTCCGAAGAGCTGACGTTGGAGGAAGAAAACGCACAACAAGGGAAATTAGCACCCAATTGGGAAGGACCTTACCGCATCACCACCACAACAGGAAAAGGAGCCTATCGCCTGCAGACACTAAGAGGGGACGACATCCCGCGACATTGGAACGCCCAGAATTTGAGAATGTATTTCAGCTAAAAACATGTATCCGACCATGATACACCTTATATTAATCAATACCCGGTATTGAAAAACCGGGGCTTCCGACAACAAACAAGATAGTGGAATCTCCATAAACACTTTTTCAAAACCGATCGAAATAAACCGTCACCACGACGCTAGCGCATAAACACTCACATAATTACGATCGGATACATACATATATAAGACAATTACGATCGAAAAGTGACTAAGTACGCATTTGCGATCAAATAAAAATGAAAATACGCAAGAGACCCGCAATCGGACATAAAGGCAAATGCGAAGAATAGCATTCAAAGGCAAGAGTCATGACAAAATGTAAGACCATAACCGGCCATAAACAAAGTACAAAAGTTGAAAAAAGAAATGAAAACAACAAGATACATCAAACATCAGTTTGGACGCCGGTTGCAGCAGGGAGACCCTCGGGAGGAACCTCAATCTTCTTATCACCATCAACCCAGACCACGGGCACCATCAATAACCTCATACTCGTAAGAGAGGCCGCGAAGATCCAGATTATAGGCCGGATTGCGCACTTTCACTTGTTCAATGGCCACATCAAAGGCCTTCTCCACATACCTCAACGTGTCGGACACCGACTTGCGCTCCCCCTCCACAGCAGCCTCCAGTTTCCTCTTAAGCTCCGCCACCTCGGCGTCATGAATTTCCTGCTGCTTCCTCAGATCCTCTATCCGTCGCTCCTCGGCATCAAGCAAATCCTTTCCGAGGCCCTCCACCTTCTTCTTCAACAAGTCCATCTCCCCCAGCTTCTGCTCCAGGTCTGCCTTCTCCTTCCCGATCGTCCCCAATTGAACAGTGAGAGCTTCTTTCTCCGATTTAATCTTGGCACACTCCTCCGTGGCCGACGCTGAAGCTTTCAAAGCCTTGTCATAATTCTCCTTAGCCCGCTCGGCGGCCGGAACCACATCCTTCTGGAGAAATTGTAATAGGCTAATCTGCTGCAGGTAGGTGACTTGGGCGTCTTTAAGGCACTGATCAAGGCAGAACTCGCCCTTGATGAACTTGTTACGTATCTCCTCTGTATAAAACTGCGAGACCACAGCGGGATGGTCGGAGGAGAAGTCGTCACCAAAAATCACCGCCCTCGTCAAAACAGGAACCTCGGAAGAGGACCCCCCGCTAGCCTTGGGACAATCGGTAGGACCCTTTGGAGGGACTTTACTCTTCTTCTTCTTCTTATCACCATCGACCGGCTTGGGATCAGCCTCCGCTGGAGGATCCTGAACCCGCTCGGATCCCGTAGTCAATGGTGGGGGAGGTAAGCTCTGGCTGTTAGAAGGCGTCGCCGCCGAATCACCCGCTACCTTCCTCTTCCTCGAGTCTTTCGCCCTCGGCTCATCAGCTCGATGGCCTTGGCTTTCTTTAAGAGATCCCGAATGTTCATTTGATCCTCTTCTGCAAGCAAAAGGGAAAACGAAAAACGTCAACCAGACGAAATAATACAATATAAATCAAAGTGTCATGACAACAAACCTAAGGCGACCGCCAGTTGATCGGGCAGCGAATCTACCAGCAACCGAGATGAATATCGATAACCACCCCTCTCCTTGATAGCTTCTTGCAGTAGGTACACAACATCCTTCTCAGGAGGGGTCAAACGATCGAACGCAGTGGAGTACGTTTTTGGACCCCAATCGTAGTGACGCCTATCCCAATAGATGCTGATAGACGGCTCCTGCTCGTCCCAAGAATTCCTCCAAAAAGGAAGAACCCCATCCTTCGGAATAACCTTAAAGAAATCCCGCTTAAAGGACACTCCGGAAGACTTAACTGAATCCACATACAGTGATAATAGAGGTCAGCCGCTATGCGCTCGAAGGCTCACCCAACCCCTCGGCCCCGGTTTCCTTGGGCAGACGTCAAAATAATAAGTAAAAACCCCTACGGTTGGGACGACCCCGAGATGTGAGCAGAGAATCTCGAAGGCCTTGATAAAGCCCCAGGCGTTCGGGTGAAGCTGGCTCGGCGCCACGCGATAGTGTCTTAAGACAGACTTCTGGAACGAGGTAAGCGGCAAGCGGATCTTCAACTTATGCACGATAAAAGCATACAAAAACATGAAGCCAGCGTTCGTCTCCCCCATATGACACACACGGTCGGAAGCCGAAGGGGGTGATACGGTGTAATACTCATCATGCTCCGGATCTAACACAGATAAGCTCGCCCGAAGAGTTGCCTCGGTCTCCCCGCAATACCGAGAGGCGGTCCCGAGCACTTCAGCATCCAGCCATGCGTATCGATCTTGGACTCGCATCTCTCAGCTGGTGACCTCCCCCCCACTAGTACTCGCAGTGTCCATGAACCCGTACCTATCAGCTTCAGGAAAATAACCTGAGTCAGAGATCTCGCCGCCCTCATCCTGCGACTCTAAGTCGGTTACTGAAGAGGATGCGCAGAGATCTCTCACAAAGACCGACCCTTTCAGCCGACGAGAGTCCGCGGACCTCTTCACGGGCCGATGCCGCCGCAGCCTCATAACGACGGATCATTGATGGGATGGTTAACGCCCCACGCAAGGAACGACTGGCGATCGATTCCCTTACGGGCCTCGCCGTCGGCCAAGAGGAAGGAGGCGCCAGAAGCACCTCCAGAGAGCCACTACTCTCCCCTCCACCATCCCCTCCCTCAGGAGGATCCATCACAGACCAAAGAAAAGGAGGCAAGAGAGGGAAATGGTGAGGAAAAGGGTAGTACCTGAAATCACGCGGCGGCCAAGACAGCGAGGGAGAACGGCGTTGCGCGGCACAGGCCCCACGAAAATGGAGAAAACTGGTTCTGCCAACGGAAGAACACCACCAAACCAACCTCTTTGAAACGGCAATAACACGGGAAATGGTTCAGCCGGAGCGAAAACGAAGAACAACACTTCAATAAGGGACACGGAGAAGAAGGAGAAACGAGAGCTATGGAGGAAGAATACAACTCGTTCCAGCAAAAGGAGAAGAATGGAGGGAGCGGCTAACACCTCCCTCCCATTATCATTTTAAACGAGGGATAGAAAGGTCCTTTCACCTCAAACTTCAAAGGTCGTGGGCAAATCAGAGGGGCAGCCCCGTCATTTCCCGCAAGGGCAAAACGGATATAACGCACCAAGTCAGGGGCACCGCGGGAACTTCACAATCATAGTTGAGGGCAAAGATGGAAAACGGCTGAGACGTTCGTAACGCACGTCTCCGCAATCATACGCATTCAATAGCGCACGACTCGAAGATTAAAGCCCCCACTCAAGGGAGGCCACGTGCCCCACTACCACATAACGGTCAGAAGGGGAACAGCCAAACGATGGGACGGTCGCAGATGAAAAGACAGGACATGATGTGAAGGGACTAAAGCCCGCAGCCACCTAAGAAACTTTCTCTCACCCTAGTCAAGTTTAGGGCCGATCCGATCAAGAAGCACCCCTCCAAGCAGCCCACCGTCGGCAATAAGCCAATCGCTCATCACCACGCTGAGGGGCAACTGATCCGATCCCCGGCCGACCGTGAACATGAGGAGACAACCACCGACGCCACGAAACATACTTTCACCACACAAACGCTACAATCCGATCGATGACCAATACGACCGATGGACGGAACCGCCCGGAGTCATTCTCACCAGAATCACTCCCTAAGCGAGACCTCCGACCCTCACTACCTAGAGACCTATGTCTAGGCTACCTACCAAGTCTCATCACATTTAATGCACCCCATACCGCCCCCGACAAAGCTGAAACGCCTCTGGTAAAGAGGAAGGCCACTGACACACGCCGCGAGATTTACGGTCGGAACAATGGGATTACGGCGTGGGTGCTGCCTGCACCCACCATCCCCTTGATGTGACAAGGGACCCCTATATAAGGAGGAGCCCCCCTCCTCGCGGAAGGTAAGCAAAATCTAACCACAAAACACTCTCACATCACCCCCCTTTTCTGACTTAAGCATCGGAGTGTCTTTGCAGGTGCCCCTGCCACGCGCTCCACCCCGGAGCGACCACCGGAGAAACCTCAACAACCATTAGAACCCCTCGGGCCACCGCGGATTCCCGTCGGACCACCATCCTCGATCTCGGCCACGATCAAAGGGTATTGTGTGGATACTAATATTTAATAGGGTAGAGGTAGTTAGATTTTGCTTATATTTGAGACCAACAAAATTGAACTTTGAGTTGCTTATATTTGATACCAGTACGTTATAAAATTTGAAATTTTGTCATTATTCAATGACTTTATCTCCATTTTGAAATGACATTTTTTATGATAACACAACAATAATAACAAGTAACTCATTTTCTGTATCATTCTAAAATGGCATGTCTAGCGCTATAGTCCATACTCTATTCTTCATTGTCATCATTAAACCACAATAGAATACTCATAACATATCCATATTCATGTTAATGTTAATGCTTTTATCTTGTCATCATTGAAATTTTCCTTGGTGCTCTCTCTCTCTCCAACAAGCACACCAACTCAAAGGACGTGGTGAAATTGCCTCTCTTCCTTCTCTCCCTAGTTAGCTTCCCTATAATCATCCTTCCTTCAAAAATCTTCAAGCTCTACTATCGCATCATGATGCCCATGTTCCTCCAAACAAACCTATGTTTTTGGATCATCTACATCAACATCATTTCAAACATCATTGATTTTGGGTGCATGGGTGTGGTAATGATTTCTTCATTAATGTTCAAATGGTAAGAATGGTTCCATGTGACACACAAAGTCATACATGGTGGGACACATGAAATGCCTAGAGGATAGGCACTAGTGCAAAAAATTGTTTCACGATGCCTAATCCACGATGGTTTCCACAAAACCGTTGTAGAAAGTGATGCGGTGGCAAATTTGTAATTTTTTTGCAAGAAACATTGACGGTTATAATAACAACCGTCGTTAAATATTTATTAGAAAAAGAAAAGTAGGTCTTTTTAATGACGGTTCATGAAAAACCGTCGTGAAAAATATGATTGAAAAAAAATAAATAAAATAAATGTCTTTTAACGATGGTTCAAGAAGATTGTCGTTAAAAGCATAATAAAAACAAAAAAAGAAGGGTGCACCAAGCAAAAAGGCGGTCCAAACTAGAACCGTTGTTGTTTGCCTTATTAAAATGAAAAAAAGAAGGGGTGGTGCATCAAGAAAAAACATGGTGCAAATAGTAATTGTTTACAAACAACAACCGTTTCCTACAAAACCGTCGTTGTTTGTATTTTGAAAAAACAAAATGGGTGTGTGCAAAGCAAAAAGTGAGGTGCAGGTAGAATTGTATATTCACAACGACTATTCTACGGAGAACCCTATTTCCTTCTCCCATTCTGCTGCGCCGTCTTCTCCACCATTCTCTCAAACCACCCTTTTGCTTCGCCAGCCGTATGTCCCCACACAGCCACCACCGTTCCCCATAGCCACCATCATCTGTCCGTCTGTCTCCCATAGCCACAACCGTCCCTCTCTCTCTCCCAGCGTCCTCTCTCTCGGTCACCGTAGCCCACCGTCACCTACTGTCGCTGCTGTCCAGTTTCCTCCCCACCGTCCCTGCTGGGTCGTCCATTTAATTTCCTCCCCACCGTCCCTGTCGTTTGTTGGTTCCTCCCCACCATCCCTTTCCTCCCTTGGTTTGTTGTTTCCTAACCTCTTCCCCTTCCATTGGCTTGTTGTTCCTCTCCCCCTCCTAAGGTTAGTGACACTATGTGTTGTTTTTTTACTTATTTTTAATTTATTTCATGAGTTAGGTTGAATTGGAATACAAGTTGGCTTATTAGAATTGGAATTGAATTGCAATTGGCTTATTAGAATTGGAATTTGTTTAGTTAGGTTGCTGAATTGAGTTAGGTTATTGAGTTAGTTTGTTGAATTGTTAGGTTATTGAGTAAGTAAGTTTAGTCTTATAGAATTAGGTTATTGATTTAGATTGTTGAATTGATAGGTTATTGAGTTGGGAAGTTTAGTCTTATTGAATTAGGTTATTGAGTTAGATTTTGAATTGTTTAGTTTAACTTAGAAATATTTTTAGGCTTTATAAATTTAATTTAATTTAATTTAGAAATATTAGCCTTCTTTATTTGAGAATTAATGAATTAATATGACTTTGATTAGTTTGGTTAACTAGTAGATTTAGGAATTAATATGGTAGTTGCTTATGTGTGTATATTTTGCTTTTATTTATGTTTATTCATTTAATATAATTATATGTTTTGCCTTATTTTATTGTTGATTTTTAATAATTGATTGATGCATTATTTGAGTAAACCTTAGTTTCTCGTTTCAGATTCAATATAGAGATTAAAGAACTCCCTCCAATTTGAATTGTCCTTGTCATACATCTTTTTATAATAACAAAAGGAGGGAGTACTATAGTCAATTTATTGAATCTTGAATTGTCCGGATGGACAGTTTGGGAAGATTAATCACTTTTTTATAGCTCATTAATAAGTAAATTTTAATAATCATTTTATACATTTCATGAAATTTCGGTTCGTTGCATTTGTGTTGTTCTTCGGGTGCATATTTGATTGTGGTTCACCACTTTCATTTTGTGCCACCTGAAGACCAATGCGAAATGCTGCCGAAATTTTGTGAATTTTAAGGAATGAGAATTAAAATTTACATAATAATGAACTAAGGAAAAGTGAATCTTCCTGAATGAGATAGGGCCACACCTTTGAATAAAAAAAGTGAGATATACATGTATAATTTATTCTATTACACGGGAGCAGATTTTTTAGCATTGTTCACTCCCGTGTAAATTTTTTTGTTGAGTCAACCATTGAACAATTGACCATTGAAATATGAAAGTGGGCTTTTATTGAGGGAATTAGTTAGCCCATTATAAGATGTATAGATGGTATTTAACCTATAAGATACATAGATAGTAGGTAGATAAATATGGAAAGTTTAAGGAGGAGAAAAATAGAAAAAAGAAATAATAAAGAGAAAGAATGTGAAAAATGTGATATGAAATGAAGAGAAAAATGAAAAGAAAATTAAGGTGTTAAAGGAAGTATAAAACAAAAAATGTAAAAAAATTATTATTCTTTTTTAAAAGTATTAAAACTTTGATAGTTAATTTTTTGGTGTTGAAAGTAGAAAAAAGAAATAGATAAAAAGAAACAAATCAATAGAGAGTGTGAAATAAATGACAATTGATGTGATGAGAAAGAAAGAGAGATAAAAAGAAAAAAAATTAGGCGTGAAAAAATCTTATATATTTTAAAATTAAACTATTAAATACATAAATACATTACATGTTGCAATCGAAAATATATATAAATAATAGGAATTTAGGTAAACACAAATGACAAGACAACACTAAATATTTTAAAATGAATACAATAAGAATTGAAATCACCTAATACATACTCCCTCAATTCCTTTTTATAAGGCACCTTTTATAATTTTTTGCTGTTCCTTTTTATAAGTCAATTTACAATGTGAAGAATATATTTATTATAATTTTCCTTATTTGCCCTTATTAACTTTAATGTCTTTCTAACTATCAAATGATAGTGGGGTTAATTAATAATATTAAATAAGGGCAAAACTAGAAAGTTAAACTATTTTTTAAAACTCAAATAAAATAATTAATTGAATTTAATTACTTTTATTGGTCTTTGTGATTCAATATAGTGTACCTTATAAAAAGGAACGGAAGGAGTATATTATATTTGTTTACATTTAAATGTATATAAACTAGATTTTTAGTTTTTCCAAAAAAAATAAGAAATACGGAACACATTTGGGGACACCTCGAATGAATTTAATTCTATTTAATCATCTCACTCTTAAAGTTTCAACGAAGACAATTTTCATTTTTCTTTATTTTGTTGTGACCATTAATAAAAATCAAAGCTAGACATTGTCACATGTTAGTATTTATTTATCTTTTCTCTCATGGTCAATTATATGTTGTTATATTTAGGGTGAAGTCTCGACAAGGACTTAAGATTCTTATATGTGATTATATTTTTAAACGTTATAATTTGATGAAAAATATAGTGTATAAAGAGATATTTGAAAAAATATAAATGATATGATATGGTATATTTTACATTTGTAATTATTAATGTTTGAAATTTATTATTTCAAATAATTTTTTTATGTTTTAATTCTTTCTATATAAACAAGTATAAATTTTAATATGAAAAAAAAAACTCACTAATCATTATCATTTTCTAAAGTTTACATATTTATATTAATTAAATCAAATATATTATAGTATTCAGTATAAATAATCTATTTGAATAATAATACTCATGCATCGCATGGGTCGGACACTAGTGTTGAATAAATGGAGTGTCCATCACGAACGTACAGAAAGTAGATATGGATCGAAGTTGGATGAGTGCTCAAAGCATTACTGATGAGTATGAGAGAGAAGTGGAAGAATTTCTACAATTTGCGCGACGTAATGTTGCTAGTAGTGCCGATAGACGAGGAAGGTTTAGGTGTCCATGCGTAAATTGTCTGAATGGAAGAAGACTGGATGAGAACGAAATCAGGGAGCATCTTCTGTGTGATGGTATTATAAAGAGTTATACAACATGGATATGGCATGGTGAATTGATTGATATGTCATATGATGATGACTTCCCAACGGAAGAGTATTCTCATTCAACCATGGAGGACCAAGTGGAAGACATGATTCGCGATGTCGGTGTGGACAGATTTGCAGAAGCCCATCTATATGAAGATATGTGTAGTGATGCCGAGACTCTGTTGTTTCCTGGGACAATAAAATTCACTCGATTGTCAGCGGTGTTAAGATTGATGAATTTGAAGGCTTTGAATGGGTGGTCTAATAAAAGCTTCACTGAGTTGCTTCAGTTGCTAACGTACATGCTTCCTGAAGGGAATACCGTAACATCCCAGAAAGAACAAGACCTAAATCCAATAGAAGCCAAGTTAGAAAGGGAATGAACAGCCGAGGATGGGGGAAGGACTTTGAGTGGAGTTGTGAGGATAATGAGGATTATGGGTATTAGGGGAAGATTTAGAAGAGTAGTTAAATTAGAAATGTATTTTGGGAAAAAGGAAATTAGGAAAGTTAGATTATGTGAGGGTTAGAAAGGATAAGGATGAGAATTTGAGAGTATAATAGTTAATGAAGAATACTTAGGAAATTTATTATGTAGAGTAAGATTTAGATGGCCAATTAGGTGTTAAACAAGTAGGAAAAATGACTTAAAAAGTATGGAATCAAAGTATAGGCTAAAATGGCATTTTTGAGAATTTAAGTAATCTTGCTTAAGAGAGATTGGACTCTCTTAAGCGAGATATGCAGGAAAAACAGTACTTCTGTTTTCTGCAAGTTTCGCTTAGGCGAGAATCCAGCTCGCCTAAGCGAGAAACAGAGAATTTAGGGATGCTCTTTGGACATTTTTCGCTTAAGCGAGAAGGGCTCGCTTAAGCGAGAATCGTCCAGAGATGGGGTCTTTTCTGGATCATTCTCGCTTAAGCGAGATAGTTCGCTTAAGCGAGAATGTGAAGAAAAGACATGCAACCGACACGTTCGCTCAAGCGAGAATATCTCGCTTGAGCGAGAATGCACTTACAGTTTTAAAACCCTTCATTTCATTCAGATTCCACACTTCTTTTCTTCTTCTTCTTCTTCTTCTTCTATTCCTTTAGAGAGAAGTCAGAGAGTTTTAGAGAGAGAGAGGGGGAGTTCTTGTAAGAAATAAGTGTTTTGGATCTTGAATGCATGAAAGGGAACCTTGGATCTCCATTTCAAGCCTTCCTTCAACTTCAATTTCCTTCTCCTTGAGTATCTTTGAGGTGAGTGCAACTCACCCACTTCCACTTTCTTTTTTTATATGCTTAAGCATGATCCCTACTCCCTAATTCCCTTTCCTATGATTGTAGATCGTGTTTATTAGAGACTGGGTATGATTTGTAATCCAAGGATGGAAAATGTATGCTTTCTTATAGAATTTAGGTTATGTAATTTAGGGAAGTTAGGGTTTAATTCTTGTATTAATTGTTAAGTTCGTTAACTAATATGATTAGGAGCATGAATATAGGGATTATGTGGATATATTTACTTAAAGTTGTTTTCAAGGTTATGTGTAGGAGATTGGCAAGTTGAGTTGTTAAAGAATATATGTGATTATGGAATTAATATCTTGTTAATATAGTTTCATGTGTATCGAATATAAGTACTTAGTTAATTAGTTCACATGGGGCATATTTAGCATTATAACATCTTAAGCCGGTTTCGACCGTGAGATAATATCAGCCGGTTTCGACCGTGAGTAATTTAAGTCGGCCTTCGCGCCGTGAGTTAAAAATTAAGTAATTAAGTAAAACACGACTTCGGTCTAATATGGGTGGGATTCGTCCCCGGGAAAGCCGGTTCCCGTAGTCTAAGCTCAGGTCTAACTCCAGAAAGTGATAAGATCATGCCTGCTGGGCACAGCAGTGAGTGCATCATGAGCATAATAATTTGCATCATCATCAGTTCATATTAATTAAGTTACATATTACTTTTAGTCTGTTGTTAACTATTGGTAAATATGTTTTATGTATTTAGTTTGATAAAAGTTGTTTGATTTCCCACACTATATATGCTTGGTTGTACTTGCTGAGACTGTAGTCTCACCCCACGTTTCGGGGATCTTCTTTAGTTGTGCAAGAAACCTTAGGAGTTGTTTAAGCAGGAAAGGGGAATTGTGGAACTGAGTCATTTTTGAATTTGGAGTTTTAAGTATTAGAAGTAGATTCAGTTGTAATTAATAAATGATTAGTCACTGATGTATATGGTATAAGTATAATTATTTCTGAATTGGCCACTGGGGTCTAGTTCTGATGTTATGATATGTATGATATTGAATTGTACTGGTTTTTGCTGATTTTTAGGTTAAGATGGATTTGGTAATTATCCGGTTTTTAGGGGAGACTCTGCCGGATTTCCGGTATGAGTTCATTGAATCACACTCCTCTAAGTGTGGATTCTTCCCTAAACTTAAGTAGGTTTCATATTTATTTAAGGTCTTTGACGTATGTCTTGTAATGGCTTAAGCTAATCGTTGGAAAGTTTAAGCAAATGTATGACGATATCGGAAATTTAACGAAAGGATTTCAAGAAATTCAGGAATAGTGTTTCCAACGGACATTATTTCTGAGTTGAGAAATTAGGGCGTTACAAATACACTACCTAATCGTAATTATGAGACGAAGAAGATATTGTGTCCTATGGGTATGGAGTATAAAAAGATCCATGCATGTCCTAATGATTGCATTTTATACAGAAAAGACTATGAAGGGTTGAAGAAATGTCCCAAATGTGGGTTATCACGATATAAGGTGAAAGACAATGATCAAGACAGTAATGATGAGGTCACAAAGGAGGGTCCCCCGGCAAAGGTTGTATGGTATCTTGCAATAATTAATTCCAAGGTTTAAGCGTCTGTTTTCCAATCCAAATGACACTAAGAACCTTATATGCCATGCCGATGGGAGGATATGTGATGGAATGCTTCGCCATCCCGCTGATTCTTTACAGTGGAAGAACCTTGATGGTGAGTTTCCGCAATTCGGGAACGAGCCGAGGAATCTTAGGCTTGGATTAGCGTCGGATGGAATGAATCCGTTTGGAAATTTAAGTACTAATCATAGTTCATGGCCTGTTTTGCTAGTCATTTACAATTTACCTCCCGGGTTGTGCATGAAGCGCAAATATATGATGTTGTCTATGATGATCTTTGGTCCACGTCAGCCTGGAAATGACATTGATGTTTATCTCAGTCCATTGATAGAAGATATGAGATTGCTATGGGATGAGGGGTTAGAAGTCTTTGATGGGTTTGCCAAAGAATCTTTCAAGATGCATGCAATGCTCTTTTGTACCATCAATGACTTTCCTGCATATGGGAACTTGTCGGGTTATAGTGTTAAGGGTCATAAAGCTTGTCCTGTGTGTGAAGAGGGCACTTTCCATCAACAATTGAAATATGGAAGGAAGACAGTGTATGTTGGTCATCGGAGATTCTTGAAAAGGCATCACCCATATAGAAGATTGAGAAAGGCTTTTAATGGATCCAGAGGATGGGATAACACCGACTACATTAACAGGTGTGGAGATTTATGAAAAGGTGAAAAACATTAATGTCGTATTTGGAAAGAGGAAAGAAAAGGCAGTTGTCTCAAGGATATGGAAGAAAAAGTCCATTTTCTTTAATCTCCCATACTGGTGCAAATTACATGTTAGACACTGTATAGATGTCATGCACGTGGAGAAAAATGTATGTGATAGCTTGATTGGAACGCTTCTCAATATTAAAGGGAAGACAAAGGACGGTGTGAATGCTCGTTTAGACTTGCTTGAAATGAATATATGAGAGGACTTGGCACCAGAGAAGATAGGTAGCCGCACATATTTTCCCCCAGCATGCCACACCTTGTCCAAAAAGGAGAAGATTAGTTTCTGTGAATGTCTAAAGGTTGTGAAGGTACCACAAGGATACTTTTCAAATGTCAAGAGCCTTGTATCAATGAAGGAAATGAAACTAGTTGGGTTAAAATCTCATGATTGTCACGTTCTAATGCAACAATTACTGCCTGTGGCTATTCGTGGCATTTTGCCCAAAATGTGAGGCATACTATAACTCGATTGTGCTCATTCTTCAATTCTATTTGTAGTAAAGTCATTGATAAGTGCTAAAAATATGATAAATTTATATATAATTACAACACTTATCAAGGGCAAAATATTAGATTTATACCCCAAATTACCTCTTTTTAGTATAAAATGCAGATCTTGTGATTATTTGATTCAAATTTGAATTTGATGCTATTTTGATAAGAAATCTGTTGATTTTGCAGATAAAAAGGAAAGTTTTAAATGGAGTAACAAGATAGCATCAAATAAAGATAAGATCAGCAAGAGATTAAGCTAAAAAAGAGGGAAATTAGGAAAGTGCAACAAATAAGGATAAGATCAGCAAGAGAACAAGCTAAAATAGAGGAAACAGTGGAAGTAAAGCCCGGAAGATTCTGCTGCCTGCGCTCGCAAAACGCATCATTTTGCAACTTAGCCTCTACAAAGCCACATAGCCCAACCTGACTAGAGCTTATTTTGGGAAATTTGTATTGTAATTTATGTATTAAAAATCAATGTCAAATCTCCTAGGATTATATTTACATATTTTAGGATTATATCTAAATTAAGTGTATTTAATTTAGGATTGTATCTTTTAAATATTTTATTCTAGGAAATTAGGTCTATATCTTTTAGATATTTTATTTTAGGAAATTCCTTTGCTATAAATATTAGCATTGAGAATCAGTTTTAGTCATTCAGAGAGTTATAGAGTTTTTGAGTAGATAGGAGTTAGGAGAAAAGTGTGACAGTCTCTGGAGTGGAATGGCTACCATGAGTAGCTAAACTTCTATTTAGGATTGAACGTAAGTCGATTCAATCCCCAATTGTATTTTGGTTTTTCTTTGTTATTTAGGAATCCTTGTTTTTATAATATTGGTGTTTTTATTCTGTTCTTAATGCTTAGCTTCCGCCTTTGTCCCAAAGTTATAGGTTGGTTTTATGGGGAGCACTTAGAGGTGGTTTTATGAAATCAATAGCGAGTTTGGGGGAGCCTAAACATAGGAAACTTGAATTCTGATTGGTAAAAACACTCAATTCGCGACTATGGAGACCCGAGTGAATTGATAGCTTAAACAAATAGATCTTTAATCTGGGGTAATTTATCACTGTGGAGACCAGGGTAGATTATTTCTGAGTATTTCATATTTGTGGAGACCTTTGTGAAATAACTTTAAGGGTAAAATGTGTTTTTAGTCCCTGCAAATGGACCGAGTTTTGTTTTTAGTCCTCATAAATGTTTTTTTTTTCTTTTACGTCCTTACAAATGCAAATTTTTTTTAAATACATCTCTGTCGTTAAACTCTGTTAATAACTAACAATTCGACTTTTATTTTTAGTCCTCGTAAATGAATTTCCTTTTTTATTACATCCTTACAAATGGTTTTTTTTTTTTAAAAATGCATCCATGTCAATACAACTATTGCTCATTCGTCTTCTTCTCCTCCTCCTCCCAATTCTTCTCCTTCTCTTTTTGCTACTCATTCTCCTTCTCCTATTTCAGGTGTGATTTAATTTGAACTCATTTTCAAAGTTTTGACTATATGAGAATGTCTTATTAGTTCCTCTAACTATATACCTATGCAAAAAATTGTTAATTTCAGAAAAAGTATGATATAGACGGAGGAGGAGGAGGTGGAGAAGGAGGAGGAGGAGAATAAGAGGGATGAGGAAGACGAGGAAGAGGAGAGGGAGGGAGGGAGGGAGGGAGGGAGGGAGGAGGAGAAGGAGAAGAAGAACCGTTAAAGTTAACACAGTATTTAACGGCAAGGACCAATTTAAAAAAAATTACATTTGTGAGGATGTAAAAGAAAAAAAAACATTTACGAGGACTAAAAACAAAACTCGGTCCATTTACAGGGACTAAAACACATTTTACCCTAACTTTAATTTGTGCTTCAATATTATAATTGCATATTCATAAATATCATTGGATTTCAAATACGAAAGGGGTGCGATAGACAAAGTTCAATCATAGTTCCAGTAATTGCTCAACCTTATCTCAATTTATTACTTTTATTTACTATTGAAATCTACACAACCAACAACCATATCATCTTACTTGATAAGTGTGACCACTAGGATTTATAATTGAACTGTTCCCTGTGGATACGACAAAACCCTTCTATTACTATTATACTACTGTGATTTTGGTACGCTTTCCAGAATTTCAACAAGTATTTTTTGCACCGTTGCCGGGGAACGGTGTCTCAATTTAAATTCTCGGGAGGTCTATCTTATCAAGTTATAAATATTTTTTTTATTTTTCTCTTTCTTTTAGTAATTTTAATTTTTAATTATTTTATTTTAATTCTTTTCTTTTTATTTAGGATTTTTTTTAAAAAAATTATCTTTTATTATTTTGTTCCTCTCTTCCGAGCTAACATTTGTTTGAGCTTCTTGATTTATGCTCTTGTGAGGACAGGTGTCTCAAAATCAATTGATATTTGATCCTGAGATACAAGGGACATCTAGAAGGAACAGAAGTAGAAACATAAAAAGGGGCAAGGATAAGCTCTAGGAGACAATCTCAACACTCTCTGTCCAACCACCCCAAGTGAAGTAAATGTTGAATAATGGCTACTAAATGACAAAATCCACCAAGAAGAACGCTTAGAGATTATCAAAATCCACCAAGAAGAACCTTGGAGATTATGTTAGGCAGCAAGAACCAGACTATTTCTCCCACACACCGATTCATGGTAACTTCTCTAATTACAACAATTATTCAAACAATTTTTCGCAAGATTGGGGAAGTAACCAGAATCAAAGCTTTGGGTGGCAACAAGATGTTGTTTCATTCCACATGCAAACTTCTACAAATGAGATCGTGGCTCAAAATCTTGCTCTGAAAAAGATGCTCACCCAGAAATTAGAAGCACTCAACAAGCAGCTAGCTAACCTTCCTCAGCAATTGAAGGCAGTGCAATCCTATCCTAGCCAGTCCCCACAATTAATTTGTGATTTTTGTGGAGGTGACCATCTCAATGGTTACTGCTCTTATCCATGCACTCAAGATGAGCAAGTTAATTACATGGGCAATCAAGGAAGACCGGGCAATTTCTCCAATAACAACAACTTTGCAAACAATTATTCACAAGATTGGAGAAACAACCAATACAATAATTCTGGTTGGAGACAAGATGCAGAGCCTTCTTACATGAAACCTTCTTTCCAACAGCAACAAGGTTACTCTTCAGTTCAACAAGGAAGATCAATATTAGATGATGATGCTTTTGAAAAATTCTTACAAGGTCTTAAGGATTCTGAGAAAAATATAGAAGCATCAGTAAGCAACATTACGACTCACGTTAAACAGATAGCTAAACTTTTAGCTAACCAAAAGTCAGAACAAATTTCAGCAAATGCACAACCCAACCCCGAAGAACAGTGTGATGACGTGACCACCATAAGTGTTCAACTGATAGGGGAAGGAACTGATGGCCATCTGACTAATGAAGGAAAAGAAACTGAAGAAAGAGAAGAGGAAAAAGGAGAAGAAGAAGTTGAGGCAGAAATTGAAGAAGATGAAGAAGAGGAAGCTGAAGAAGAGGAACCAGAAGAAGCAAAAGAAAAAGAAGAAGCAGAAGATGCAACAGAAGTAGAAGAAGAAAAAGAAGAGGTTGAAACAAAGAAAATTGTGCTTAAAAAAGAGAGCGATTGTGAAGGGGAGGAGGAGAACAAAATAAGTAAGAGTGTACATGATGTAATTATAGAAAAAGAACAAGAAAAAGAGAAAAAGAGCGAACAAAGAACTGAGAGAGGAGGGGAAATAGTGAAGAATCCACCTGATCCTGACAACCCTCCAAAGGAAGGCAAAAACGGGCAACATACAAATGTTCAACCTTCCAAGACTCACAAAAGAAAGGCCTGCGAATACACTGATCTAATCAGAGCAAAGAGAAGAAGAATCGGGCCAACAAAATCAAATTCAAGGCCTAGAGCCAGATTGAGGACAAAAGTGGTCAGGCATATTCCATACCAAGGACCCTTGTGAAGCACAAAGAATAAAATTTGACAATTGTGAATTTTCCAAGCTTTAGGAGGAGAAGACCCATGCAACTCAACATAAGACTCCAAAGAAAAGAAAAGTCAGGCCAAAGGAGTCAGCAACATGGTCTAACTCCAGACACAAGATCAAATGGGTAGATTCAAGTCACATTCACAATTGGTCCGAGGCAAGAATATGGGTAGGGTCACTGCCCAAAGGAGTCAAAGGTGCAACACAAAGGCTCGCTAAAGGATTTTCGTATCACCCACCTTGAAAGAACAGACGTCAAGTTATATGACGTAAAACGAGCGCTTCCTGGGAGACAACCCAGAGATTTTTAAATTTTTAATAGTTTTCAATTTTGTTTTTATTTTTCATTTTTTAATTAGGATTTTTATTTTTTTTTTTAGGATTTAGGAAATTTTCAAAATTGATTGGAATAAGTTTGTGGAAAATAAAATTTTTAAACAATAGGAAGTAGTAGAAAACTTGACTGAAAATTGCAAAATTTCATTCTGTTTTCTGCGCTTCACCTGCGCTGAGCGCAGGTAAAGCGCAGAAGTGCAATTTTAGGCGATGTTTTCTGCGCTTCACTTGCGCTGAGCGCAGGTGAAGCGCAACGGTACGGAATTTCAAAAATGAAACCTGCGCTCAACGTGAGTGGAGCTTATTTTGGGAAATTTGTATTGTAATTTATGTATTAAAAATCAATGTCAAATCTCCTAGGATTATATTTACATATTTTAGGATTATATCTAAATTAAGTGTATTTAATTTAGGATTGTATCTTTTAAATATTTTATTCTAGGAAATTAGGTCTATATCTTTTAGATATTTTATTTTAGGAAATTCCTTTGCTATAAATATTAGCATTGAGAATCAGTTTTAGTCATTCAGAGAGTTATAGAGTTTTTGAGTAGATAGGAGTTAGGAGAAAAGTGTGACAATCTCTAGAGTGGAATGACTACCATGAGTAGCTAAACTTCTCTTTAGGATTGAACGTAAGTCGATTCAATCCTCAATTGTTTTTTGGTTTTTCTTTGTTATTTAGGAATCCCTGTTTTTATAATATTGGTGTTTTTATTCTGTTCTTAATGCTTAGCTTCCGCATTTGTGCCAGAGTTATAGGTTGGTTTTATGGGGTGCACTGAGAGGTGGTTTTATGAAATCAATAGCGAGTTTGGGCGAGCCTAGACATAGGAAACTTGAATTCTAATTGGTAAAAACACTCAATTCGCGACTGTGGAGACCAGGGTGAATTGATAGCTTAAACAAATAGATCTTTAATCCGGGGTAATTTATCACTGTGGAGACCAGAGTAGATTATTTCTGAGTATTTCATATTTTTGGAGACCTTTGTGAAATAAATTTAATTTGTGCTTCAATATTATAATTGCATATTCATAAATATCATTGGATTTCAAATACGAAAGGGGTGCGATAGATGAAGTTCAATCCTATTTCCAGTAATTGCTCAACCTTATCTCAATTTATTACTTTTATTTACTATTGAAATCTACACAACCAACAACCATATTATCTTACTTGATAAGTGTGACCACTAGGATTTATAATTGAACCGTTCCCTGTGGATACGACAAAACCCTTATACTTACTATTATACTGCTGTGGTTTTGGTATGCTTGCCAGAATTTCAACAGTCATTGACCCTCAGAAGTTGAACCAACTTGAAGAAGACATTGTTGTGATGTTGTGTCAGTTGGAGATGTTTTTTCCTCCATCTTTTTTTGACATCATGGTGTATTTTCTTGTTCATCTGGTTCGAGAAGTTAGATTTTGCAGGCCAGTTTATCTAAGATGGATGTATCCAACAGAGCGGTATATGAAGATTTTGAAAGGATATGTGAGGCTTCTATTGTAGAGAGGTACATTGCAGAAGAAGCTATTGAGTTTTGTACCGAGTACTTATCCAAAGCAAAACCTATAGGTCTTCCTGCCAAATGTTGGAACAACCGACGATCCTCAAGTAAGTCCTCGCGTGGTGTACATATGGTGACCAAATCTCGGGAAGAAATCCTTCAGGCACATTTGTACATATTAAATAACACGGATGAGGTACTACCTTACTTAGCTGCTCACAAAGCCATTGTGAAGGACAAGAACCCAAGACAACCAGAGAAGTGGGTGTTGAAGGAGCATAACAGGTCTTTTATGGATTGGTTTGAAAATGAAATCATGAAAGATCCTACAGCATCTGAAACATTGACATGACTAGCACATGGACTGAAGTTTGATGTCTTATCTTGCAATGGATATGAAATCAATAATTTTATGTTCTCTACAAAGTCTCGGGATGACAAAAGTACAATGCAAAATAGTGGGGTCACTTTAGAGGCAGATTCCATGCAATTCTCTACATCAAAGGATCAAAACCCAGTTATTGGATCAATGTCGTACTATGGTGTAATAGAAGAGATTTGGGAGGTGGGTTAAACGAAGTTTACAGTTCCTGTTTTCATGTGTAAGTGGCTTGACAATAAGAGTGGTGTGAAAATCGACGAATCTGGAATGACGTTGGTCGACTTTCGGAAGATTGGATATGAGGACGAGCCATTTATCATGGCACATCAAGCTTCACAGGTGTTTTATGTGAAGGACCCTGTGTCAGAAAATTGGTCTATCGTTCTCCATGGGAAAAAATAAGAAACTTGGGAACAGTTTGTTCAAGGCCGACTGGATAATCAATGGCAGGTTAGGGTAATTGAGTTTGTTTTACTTATTAAGTTATCCATAAATATATAATAATTTATTATTCATTGATGACAGAATGTTAGGAGAAAGGCAAAGGATATTCAGGCACATAATGTGACCCCTCACATTCTGTCTCGTGGGGGTTATAAAAAGCTTGAGGAAGCCATCATAAAGGAGAAGCAGCAAGCACGACATGAAGATCTTACTGATCCTGATGCTGACCCTCCATCACCACCTACACGACATGAAAATGGAAGCAGACCCGTCTTAAACGCTCGGGGGCATATACTTCTGAAGAATCATGCGTAGTCTCTGAGAGGATTTTAAGTTTTAATGTTGTAATTGCTTTGTTATTTCTTATACCAAGTCTTGAATTCATGCTCTTGATGAGTCTCACTATATTTGTTAATTACAGGATTCCCTGGTTGAGGAAAGCACCCAAGGTACCTTTAGGCCACATGGTCGTCAGGACATACTTGCTACTGCTATTGGACGACCTGAGCACCCTGGTCGTGTTCGTGCTGTTGGACCAGGTATGGGGATTCGGTCATATTTTGGTCCACCATCACGCGACTCCTTATCATTTGTGCCCCCTAACAATGAGGCCATGGAAAAAATGACCCAAAGGATCACAGAGGAGGTGACACAAAGAGTTATGCTCCAATTTGAGCAGATGAAGCAATCCTTAGTGAACTCACAGCAGATTGGTGCTCCGCCTGAATTTGTGCCTCCTACAGTTAAAATCAACACAAAGGGTAGTTGTTCACCTGATGCGGGTCCGGGGGATGACATGGGATCCATAATCCCATGTGAGTTGTATGTAGAGGGCACATCAACCCCCCGGTTAGTGGCTATTGGGAAGGTCTTTGTAGGGGTCACCATGCTACATAATATGCCCCTCTCACCAGAAACAGTCAAGGTAATGGTGGACAAGGTTATAGATGGTGATGCTCATGTTCCTATCCAAACATTAGAGGTTGCTATTGTGGCACAGGCATATCAAACCTTTATTACCTTGCCCACACATCTAGTTAGGCAGACTCCAAACGTCTTGGTATATTTGACACTTATATTTTTACATTTCACATTTAAATGCTTGTATTTTATATCCTTAATAATGTATCCATTGTTGTTTATGTATAGCACCAACTTCAGAAAGAGACAAAGATACAGACGAATAAAAAGACACCTATATCAAATGATGATCAGATGGAAGGATTGATGGAGGTTTCCAGGGCCATTTGTCGGGACCCTTTGGAGGTGCCATGGGATGTAGTTATTTTTGGTTAGTAATGTGCCATCCCACTGTATATACACATTGCAGATGTATTAGAGATTATCTCTGGCCAGCAAGATCTGAACATTGCAGTCATTCATATATGGGAGTTGTAAGTGCATTGACAATATTATTTGTAGTTTTCTTATTAAGATACTTTATTAGGAAATTTTTTACAAGGAAATGTCTTTGTATTTAGGTATTTGTCTTCAATAAGCTCACATGAGAACGTATATGGATTCATTAACCCTCATCTAACTCAGCCTTCAACGAATTCAAGATCTGAAATACAGAACTACTTCATCAACAACATGATCGATGAGGGAAAACAGATTTATTTACCACCTCACATCAATGAGTAAGTGCAAATTCTACTAAGTTATATTTTAACTTTATCAAAGTGAATATCTTGCAGTATTAACTAATTTTCAATGCAGTCACCACTGGCAACTACTGGTTATTTCTGTCATAGATCACACTGCTGTGTGGTTTTGTTCATTGCACAAGAAGCCCACCTCTACCTTTAAACAAATAGTAAACAAGTAATAACAATCAATTTATTTTGGTTATTAGTCTTTTTAGGTTATAATTCTTCTTTAGGTTGTGTTTTTTTTTATATTAGTTCCTATACAGGATATCAAATGATGATGGGTAAACCTACGAATAGATCTCCTAAGCTATCATGGATGAACCTTGTAATGTCCTAATTTCTAAATTCAGAAATAATGCATGTTGGGAGCACTATTTCCAAATCTGTGAAATCATTTCGTTCATTTCGCATATCAAAATACAACACAATCGCTTGAGTAACCCAACAATTACTAAAGCTCCAAACATTACATACATAAATCAAAGAATGCCAATACAAGTTTGCCATCAAGGCTCCAATTCGATGCAATAACGTAACTTTATAAATTCCTAAGTACTTCCTAATTAATATCAGTAATGATTCTACGCAACGTTAAATACATCAAACAAAACCAAACATTAAGCTATCATCGTCCATGAGTCTCCTACTGCTCATCATAATCCTGTGGAGTATCCTGCACATCTGAAATATTGTTCCCACGGAGTGGGGTGAGACCAACGTCCCAGTGAGCGTGACAAGTGTGTGCAGTGTGGGGAGTCAACCAAAAACCACCACATAGATACATATTTAATTAGAGCATCACAAATAGAGGCAATTAAACCTGATTCATCATCATTAAAACAATGCTTACGATGCAATGCATGACTGTGACGGTGTTGTTACCCGACACCCGGGGTCTTTTCTCTGTAACGTGACTGTGATGAGCGCTCGGCCATGTAACCAAGGACCGTCGTCTAGGGCTACCTATGATTAAGTCTTAAATAATATTTCAATCATAATTCATTCTGTGATTGGGGACCCCATCTCCCTCTTGGCCAGGAGTTCGATGTGGTTACCCCGTCTTTCTTAAATAGATTGCCCGAAGGCCTGTGACAGTCAACGACCCTGTGATAGCCTGGAGGCTCTGTGATGGCTATAAGCCCGGTGGTATCTTAACTTATAATTCATGACTGTGATGGCCAAATGCCCATGATTTCATAATAATATGCGCATATTCATAACACTTACAGTCAATCAAATCTTCTACCCTATGGTTTGTAAAAACACCACACTCATCCATCAACGCATTAACATTCCCTAGGTTCATCTAAGCACATTCATCATAATTCAGTGAAGGAAGGGGTTAGTAAGATGGGGGATCATGCTTGGACAGCAACAATAGCAAACAAGTGAGAATCACACCCACCTGAGGGTCGAGAAAACGAAGAACGAACGAAAAATATAGGAAGTGTTGGAGGTGAGTAGATTGATGGGGGACTTGATCTTGGAGAGTTGAAATCGTTCTTGATCCTTGCTGGGGCATTCTCTCACTAAAACCTCTCTTTCTCTCTCTGGAAGAATGAAGAAGGGAAAAGAAACTGAGTGGGAAACTGTCTGTAGTCGTGTTTTAAAAATGCTATAACCGTCTTCTCGCTCAAGCAAGATTTTAGCTTGAGCGAGATGATCATTTTAGCTCAAGCGAGCCATTTAGCTTGAGTGAGAATGCTCACGAAAATACACCCTCTCTGGAAGATTCTCGCTTGAGCGAGATCCTTCTCGCTCAAGCGAGATATGCAGAATCTCAAATCCTTATTTTTGCCTCTTAAGCTTTTCCTTATCCATCTACATTCAAATTTAAATTCAAATCTTATAGTTAAACATTATCCTAAAACTGATATTATTTCTTATCTCTACTTCTTGTGATGTCATCATTCCTATTTTGAAATATGATCTTAAATTAAAATACTGAAGCATATCTCTTTCCTAAGGTTATCCCTATTGATTAATATTATTATATTAATAATATAATTACTATATTTATAACAATTAAGGTTAATTGAAACCTTAATGATATGATTTATCTCCTAATAATTTTATTATTATCTTGTTATATTAGTAACAATTATTATATCTTCTAAAATCCAATCTTATGTCTCCCTCTTAGTATCTATATTATCATATCATTATCATATCATTAATATTATAATATTATTTTATTAATAGTTACTGTTATTATTATAAAAATTCTATTTTTATAACCAGTGTTATCGAAATACCATTATAAGTAGTTTTTATTATAATTCTATATTTCTAAATTTTTGGGATGCTACAAACCTCAGGGTATTTACATGCATTAAATACAACTTTTGATTTAACTTTTGTGTATGGTTTTAATTATTTGACTAATATTCATTTTGAATTGTAGTGTAACAAACAAGCCGGAGGTCATGAGTGCGGCTATTACGTAATGCAATGGATGTCTTCCATTGTGCAAGGCGGAATTCAAAGAGCATGGGACCAGGTAATTCAATAGGTTAAATCAATTGTTCAATAAATCCACATTCGTAATTGGTCTATCCACTAATGTCAAGTTATTACAATTTACAGTATTTCGTGGATATCAACACATTTAACTCTGACGCAATAGATTACATCAGAACCACATGGGCAAAATACCTTATTCAGTATTATAACAAAATTTTAGGGTAGTTATCGATAGTTTGATTACCTTTTGTATCGTTTTATCTTTAGGTAATTAGTTTTTTCATGTCAAAAACTATTATGTATGTTGGTTAGACTATAATTGATGCAAATTTTGTATTTTCAAGTTAATGGATGCAAGTTTGATTCAAATCTTGCTGTTATTGCATTCTGTACAATTTTTGGACTGTTCTGGCTGTTTGCAGGTTTGGGAAAGCCTAAAAACAGAATGAGCCAAAAAAAAACTGCACATACCACAACGGTTATGACCATAACCGTCGTGGAAAGTGAGAAATAACGACGGTTATGGTCATAACCGTTGTGGTATGTCTTCAATATGGTGTAGTGAAAGGGACTTTCTACGACGATTGCCTGAAGGAACCGTCGTAGAAAGTAAGAAACAACGGCGGTTGTAAGCTGAACCGTAGTTGTTTCTTACTTTCTACGACGGTTCCTTCAAGAAACCGCCGTAGAAAGTCCCTTTCACTACACCACATTAAAGAAACAACGATGGTTCCTACATGAACCGTCGTGGTATGTCCAAGATACTATGACAGTTGCAAAAACAATCGTCGTGGTTTCTAACTTATGACGACGATTGACAAACGTCGTTGAAAACCCGCTTTTTAACGACGCCTGGATCAACGACGGTTCCACAACCGTCGTTAAAAGCATTTTTTAACCATCGTTAAAAGCCCATTTTGAAGTAGTGAGGCCTTGATAGAATGTGGGAGGGCAACACTTTGATCTTAAGGGTTTCTCAAGTGAGGTGGAGATTTGCTTGAAGAAGGTAATTTAGTTGTCTAATCGGTGAAGGTAGCAAAGGAGGTAGGGGGTCTGAGAAGGAACCCTTCTACTACCTTAATTCAGTTTTCCTTCTTTGGTGAAAGCACATTTGAGGGAGCCACTTGAGAGAAATAGTCTCTTCTCATGGTAAAGGATTATGAATACCCCATATTGGCTAACATTTTTTAAGAAATTTAAAATTGATTATAAAAAATAATAAAATATTATGTCATTTTTTTCTTGATAGCCAAAATTTTAAGAAGAAGAGGAGATCATTTTGATAGTCAAGCTCAATCCAGTGAGAACTCAAAAACTGTATTTATTCAACTTATGGTAAATTTCATTTCCCACCCCTTTTTCTATTCCCATACTCTCCTATTTTTAATTTTTTTTTCAAAAATACCCCCACCCACCTCCAAAAGCGAATTTAATAAAAGTTTTTCACCTTCAAAAATCGATTTCTGGAAGTATTTTCAACATATATTTGCTTCTCAGGAAACTAGTTTCCAAAAAGCCTTCAAATTTGTCAGTGATTAGAGACGGAAATTTTCATCTCTAGCCTAACTTTGAAAAAAAAACTCCTCATAATGACAGGGGCTCTATCATTATGAAAGTGATTCATCATTAGGGATGGGGGAGAGGGAGAGGAAGAAGAGGAAAGGGGTGGAGGTAGGAGTGGCGGTGGGGTGGGGGTGGGGTGGGGGTAAGGGTAAGGGAAAGCTAGATGGGGAAAGGGTGTGGGTAGGGGGAGAAAAGGAAGGTGTAGTTAAGGAATACAAAAAAAAAAAGGTGGGAAAAGAAACCCACCAACTTGGGGTCAAATTGACCCATAACCCAACACTTAAGACTTATCATTCTTTGATACATGCAAGCAAAACCCGAGTTGCAAATAAGCATACAACTAGATTATAGCCCGTGCGCGTTGCGCGAATAGATGATAAATTTAGTTGAATATTTTTTAAAAATGTGTGAATTTGTGTGTTTAATTTGTAATAATTTCAATTTCAATTGTAATGTTATTTTATTATGTGATTTTGAGCATAATATTATATAATGATTATTTGTTATATTATTTAGAACCTTGTAAAGATACTTACATTTGTTCTCAGTAGAAGTAAGATCGGTCGACTCCTTGACCGGGTATCTGCTCGCTCAAGGAATCTCCATGTATCTCTACTCTCCAAATGGGAACTGAGGGCTGATTACCCCCTGTGTGCCTCTTTAAACTTCCATTTCCTTAACCGCCAAGCCTTCCCCTCTCCTGCCCACTAAGTCCCCCTAGTTAACCGCCTGTCAAAGAGTGGGAGGAATGCCAATATTGGGCCTACTCAGTCGGCCCAATTGGCAGGGGAGTACACAGCCCCTCAAGCTTAAGCCTACTCGTAGGGTAGTGCGAAAGGCTTAAAGAATCTAACTTAGAAAATTTTTCGCCTTTACAAGGTAATTGAAACTTTAAAGCAACTTTAGAAAATCTTCCACTTGATGTCTTTTGATAAGTTGTCCTAATCGGGTAACCAATGCTCTTGTATGAGTTAGTAATATAGAGAATTTTTTCCAGTTGCTGTCTTTTCGTAAGTCAACATTGTCGACTTACCAATGCTTTTTCTTGAGTTGGTAATTTAGAAAAAATCTTCAAATTGATGTCTTTTCCTAGGTCGACAATCTTCAAGTCGATGTCTTTTCTTAGGTCGACAGTGTAGAGTTACCAATGCTCTTTATTGAGTTGGTAACTTAGAAAATCTTCAAGTTGATGTCTTTTCTTAGGTCGACATACTGCGAGTCGATGCCCTTTCTTAGGTCGAAAATGCAGAGTTATCAATGCTCTTTCTTGAGTTGATAACTTAAATAATTTCATGTCGATGCCCTTTCTTAGGTCGACGTATTGCAAGTCGATGCCCTTTCTTAGGTCGACTATGCAGAGTTATCAATGCTCTTTCTTGAGTTGATAACTTAAATAATTTCATGTCGATGCCCTTTCTTAGGTCGACAGTCTTCAAGTCGATGCCTTTTTCTTAGGTCGACAGTCTTCAAGTCGATGCCTTTTATTAGGTCGACAGTCTTCAAGTCGATGCCTTTTCTTAGGTCGACAGTCTTCAAGTCGATGCCTTTTATTAGGTCGACACACTGCAAGTCGATGCCCTTTCTTAGGTCGACGATGCAGAGTTATCAATGCTCTTTCTTGAGTTGATAACTTAAATAATTTCATGTCGATGCCCTTTCTTAGGTCGACCATGCAAAGTTATCAATGCTCTTTCTTGAGTTGATAACTTAAATAATTTCATGTCGATACCCTTTCTTAGGTCGACGTACTACAAGTCGATGCCCTTTCTTAGGTCGACGATGCAGAGTTATCAATGCTCTTTCTTGAGTTGATAACTTAAATAATTTCATGTCAATGCCCTTTCTTAGGTCGACAGTCTTCAAGTCGATGCCTTTTTCTTAGGTTGACGGTCTTCAAGTCGATGCCTTTTATTAGGTCGACAGTCTTCAAGTCAATGCCTTTTATTAGGTCGACAGTCTTCGAGTTGATGCCTTTTCTTAGGTCGATAATCTTCAAGTCGATGTCTTTTATTAGGTCGACAGTCTTCAAGTCGATGCCTTTTATTAGGTCGACAGTCTTTGAGTCGATGCCTTTTATTAGGTCGACAACGTCGAGTTACCAATGCTCTTTCTTGAGTTGGTAACTTAGAAAATTCTTCAAGTCTTTGTTTTCTTTCATTTTTCTATAGAAACTTGGACGATTCAAACGAAACTTTGTCGAAAGGCAAGACTTCATACTTGGTCAGTGCTCCACCATGTCAACATATTAGTTGTGAGGGTATAATTTAAAAAAAATCTATATTAGTAATTAAGATAACAATTGTAATTAATTCCATAATCATATTTAATATAATAATTAATGCATTTAATATCATAAAATATACTTTAAAATTGAAAAACAAAAAATTCATTTTAAATTTTAACTCGAGTAATGATTAATTAATGTTAAGACTAAAGCCTTTTATGTGAAATATATATCATTGTTAAATGAATAAATTATGGTATAAGTGTAAAACAATGAAAGAATTGCAAGTATTAAGCAAGATGTACGATTAAAAATGCATGCAATCACTATTTTCTATTTACTCATAAGTCAGGTGAGTAATAATCACAAAGAGATAAAGAAAAAGTAACGGTATTTTGCATAAATCGAGCAGCCTTTTTAACAACTAACTAATTAGGTAGTGGAGCAGTTTTAGTTCCAGCACACTCCCATATTTCTAGCACCCGTTTTTTTTTTTTTTTTTACAACTAACAAATTAATAAGAAGCTCATTGATTGTGGTTATTTTATAATTGTATTTTATAATTACTCCTCCAGCATATGATCCCAAAATTGTGCACGATATGGATATAGTAAGGCTGAGGTGAGGTGCACTCTCTGCATGCAGTTAATTAGTTACTGTTCACGTCTCACTCCCTGGAGTCCCAAGGTTCTGGAGGTAGGTCCAAGGGTCACACTAGGAGTTTTGTCTTTTGTGAAGTTATCCTTCCTTCGTAGTCAGGGGGTCCTTTTATAATGTTTACCATCCTTATCTTCTATTGTTTTTGTTATCTGATTGTTATGCCTTATCCCCTAGAGTTATCTTAATTTTGAATATGGATTAGATATTTAAATTTAAATTTGGATTAGATTAATCTGACCTACTTTGCTACTTGAAAGGCCCATTAAGCTAAGAGCCCATTAGGCATATGGGCCCCTTTTATGACCAATACAGTACAACCCCCCCAAGCATGATAACTTAAAAGCTAAGTTATCTTATGCTTATAAAGAATTGGCCCCATATTTCGGTTTTTGTTATCCAAAGAGTCTTAGGCATATAAGTCCATTGTGACCAATTTAGTACGATTCCTCCTAAAAAATTCTCCAATACTTTTGTTGGGCCAAACCCCTCATGAACTCTTGTGTTGGGCTGACCGTTCCTTTCCCTTTTTTCTTTTATGCTCACGATGTATTGTATTCGTTCTAATAAAAGTAATTTCTCGAGATCACTTTCTAATTAACGTATTCCCTGCCTTCTGTACACGTGTCTAGCTGCGTCTGCTTTTCGTGCTGCTCTGTGACTACTCGTATAGCCTTTTTCAATTTTTCCCTCGTTCCTTACTCTTTATATTCTATTTTCTTAAAAAAAAAACTCCCAGACTCCCCACCCTCTTTCTAAAGGTATCCTCTTCCTTTGCAAAGTCTTCTTCTTTCAAGATTTTAGGTACGCTTTCTTTCTTCTTTTCTTGTTTGAGTATCCATCCTTAACTTCTTTCGATTCTTTTTCTGATTTTGCTTGTTCTTTTTCTTTGGCTTGTTTCTTAGACCGTGTGGTTCAGTGGATTCTTTTTCATTTTCATTTCTGATTTCATCATGAGCGATAAGATTCTTCCGGTTGCTAGGGTTGTCCATCATACTCATGAAAATATCTGTTATGATTGGGTGTCCGCTGATGTTTTGGATTATCCTTCGGATTACCTTACTCAGGAATTCATAAAACGTTTTAGGGATGATTATGATCTTTCAAACCCTAGGTTAGAAAACTCGATTATAGTCGAACTTTGTCATGAAAGTGATTTCGTTTGCCATCGCAAACGTCCTTCGGAGGCTGATTTCATTTTTCTGTATGATACTTTTTTCTCCAAGTTGGGGATTACTCTTCCTTTCAGTCGCTTTGAATGCAATGTTCTCAGAAACCTGAATGTGGCACCCTCTCAGCTGCACCCAAATAGTTGGGCATTTGTCAAGTCTTTCATCATAGTGTGTGAATATTTTGATATCGTTCCGATTGTCCGGAAATTTTTTTATTTCTTTCAATCTAAGTCCCAAAAGGAAATAGGATGGTTTTCCCTGAATAGCGTTCCGAGGAGAGGGTTTCTTCTTCCATTTGTCCAATCATACAAAAAGTTTAAAGGAGGCTTTTTCCGAGTTAGGGGAAGCGATGACTTTCCCAATCTTTTAATCGGAACAGATGGATCTCCTCTCTTTCCTCTTTACTGGACAGAGAAGCCTACTAGAATTGTTGGACTCTCCGTAGCCGATTTAAATGTTAAAGCTCGGTCTGAAGTCGAATTCCTAAAGGGGTTGAAGAAAAAATCCATTGGCTGCTTTGACGTTATTGATGCCGAGGGTGATCCGGTCGCCTTAGAGCGTTTACTTGGTAATTTTCTTTTTCTAACTTCCTTTATTTGTTTGTAGGGAGAGATGGCTCCAAAACGCCCCATGTCTGCTAAAGATCTCCGTTCCTTTTATGGCTTAGGGCAAAAAAAGGGCGCAACTAGCTCAGGAACTCAAAGCCATACCGACCAGATTCCTATTAATGTGGATCCTAATACTCCAGCTTCCTCAATTGATCCTGCCGATCCTGCTCAAAAACGTCCCAGACTTGAAGATAATTCTGAAACAACTTCTGATCAAACACATCCCATACAGACCTCTACTGATGCCGATCCATCTTCTCTTACCATCCGACCTTCTCTTGATAAGTGGTGGTTAAACTTTCAAGTGTTTGAAAGTCCTGAATCCGAAGAAGTTTCCTCCATATTTGATCATCGGTTTCCTATAAGGGCACTGGTTGAGGAGAAATTATGTAATCCAGTTGATCGAGGTAGGGTTCAAAGAGCCGGTTTATACAATACAACTCTTATGGCTCAAAGTTTGGCTGCTCGGACAGCTTTTCTAGCTCACGGACTTAGTCATGGGATATCTGCTTTGGAAAAAGAAAAGATTGAGCTACAAAGAGAGAACGGGGTTCTTCATCAGAAGATCAAATTGCTCAATAATTCTGAAAAAATCATAAGAGAATTGACCCAAAAAATCTCTGCTTTAGAGATTGAAGCCGCTAAGGTGCCCATTCTGTCTAAAGAGAAAAATGATTTAGCAACCCGGTTAGAAACGCTGAGGGTCAATCATAAAAAAATTGCTGAGGAGAAGGATCAAATATCCTCCTCACTAACATATGTTCAAGCAGAGAAAGAGAAACTTAGTTCTGACTTTGATAAAGCTCGGCAAGAATGGCAAAATGAAGAAAAGGAGCTAAAAACTGATATGGCCCTCTACCATGGGACATGTTTTGAAAAGGCCCTATCCCAAGTTCAACTTCTGTACCCTGATCTGGACTTATCTCGTACTGGCATGTTTAAAGAAATCGTGGATGGACATGTTTTGTATTTTTCTTCTTGCTGTGAACGCATGCCTTCTTTTGGGCATTCTAGGGACTTCTTAGTTATAACCTTTTCCTTGTAATTTGACTTTCGTACTTTTATGTTTTGAATTAACTCAATATATCATATATGTTGATATCTATAATCTCCCTCTTTAAGACGACTTCAAAGAGTCGCCTTCATATAATTTGCGTTTTCATGTAACCTGTTAGTTTTTCCCAACTAAATTGCTTGTGAGTCGACTTCGATAGTCGGCCTTACATATTTTCTCCCCAACTGGATCGTTGGAGTCGACCTTACATATTTTAACTTCTCCCCAACTGGATCGTGGGGAGCCGACTTCTGGAGTCGGGCTTATATATTCTCCAACTGGATCGTTGGGATTCCACCTTTTTATTTTTCTTCCCCAACTGGATCGTTGGGAGCCGACTTCAGAGGTCGGGCTTACATGTTCTCCAACTAGATCGTTGGGATTCCACCTTTTATTTTTCTCCCCAACTGGATCGTTGGGAGCCGACTTCTGGAGTCGGCCTTATATATTCTCCAACTGGATCGTAGGGATTCCACCTTTTATTTTTCTTCCCCAACTGGATCGTTGGGAGCCGACTTCTGGAGTTGGCATTATATATTCTCCCAACTGGATCGTTGGGATTCCACCTTTTATTTTTCTCTCCAACTGGATCGTTGGGAGCCGACTTCTGGAGTCGGCCTTATATATTCTCCCAACTGGATCGTTGGGGCTCCACCTTTTATTTTTCTTCCCCAACTGGATCGTTGGGAGACGACTTCTGGAGTCGGCCTTATATATTCTCCCAACTGGATCGTTGGGATTCCACCTTTTATTTTTCTCCCCAACTGGATCGTTGGGAGCCGACTTCTGGAGTCGACCTTATATATTCTCCGAACTGGATCGTTGGGGGCCGCCTTCAAGTTTATGAAAAGAATTTTAACTAATGGGCCTCGTTAAAAACTCTTTCAACGAGAAAGAGAAAAGAGTGCCTTTATTTATTAATCTCATAAAAGTACATTAACTAACATAAAACTTTAAATTATTTACATTCCATGTCCTTGGAATTACCCGTCCCTGTAAGTCCTGTAACTTATAAGTTCCCTTTCCTAAAACATTCATAATTCTATAAGGTCCTTCCCAATTTGGAGATAACTTATTAGATGGTTGTCCCATTGTTACTCTCCTTAGGACTAAGTCTCCTTCTTTTAAACTTCTGGAAATGACTTTAGAATTGAATCTCCTTTCAGACCGAGCTTTAGCTGCATATTCCCTAATGTGGGCCTCATCTCTGACTTCTGGAAGTAACTCTAAGTCAACTTTTCTTTGTTCATCATTTTCTTCTTTCTTAAAAAACTCTCTTCTTCCAGTAGGCTTAGTGATTTCTACCGGGATCATTGCCTCCGTTCCATACACCATTCTAAAAGGAGTTTCCCCAGTCGATGAGTGGGGAGTTGTATGATAAGACCATAAAACTTGCGGAAGTTCTTCCACCCATCTTCCTTTTGAGTTGTCCAATCTTTTCTTTAGACCTATTAAAATTATCTCATTGGCTGATTCTTCTTGCCCGTTGGCCTGAGGATGTTCTACCGAGGTGAAGGACAATCTTATGCCCAAATCTTCACAGAAATTTTTTAAAGTTCGACTTGCAAACTGAGTACCATTATCTGATACAATTACCCCTGGTAACCCATACCTGCAAAAAATTTGTTGCTAATAGAACTTTTTAATCTTTTCCGTTGAAATTGTTGCTAGAGGCCTAGCTTTTATCCACTTTGTGAAATATTCTACTCCAACCACCAGAAATTTTAACTGTCCAGGTGCTAAAGGAAAGGTCTGAGGATGTCCACTCCCCACATGTAAAATGGCCATGGAGAGAATACGGATGAGAGTTCGGTTGAGGGAGCCCTATGTAGGTCGGCAAATAGTTGACACTTCTCGCAACTATTTACATAATTTTGACTATCCCTTCTCAAAGTCGGCCAGAAATAGCCAATTCTCATTGTTTTCAGGGCGAGAGTCCGGCCTCCAATGTGAGTTCCGCAAATTCCCTCATGGATCTCCTTTAGAACTTTCGCACCTTGGTTCTCAGTCAAACACCTTAAGAGAGGGTTCATGATTCCCCTTTTGTACAACCTTCCCCCAATCATATAGTACTTCGCTGCTTCCCGTCAAAGTTTTCTAGCTGCGTCCTTATCTTCCGGAACTATTCCTTGATCCAGGAGTTGGATTATCGGGCTCATCCATGATTCAGACACTACTTCTACTGTCAAAACTTCCTTTTTATCAATAGTTGGGATCTGCAAAGTTTCTTGAATGACTGTGTGATTATTCCCCGACCTCTTGGTACTCGCCAATTTAGACAATAGATCAGCCCGTGAGTTCTGATCTCTGGGGACAAATTGGAATTCAGACTTGTTAAAACCTTTCCGCTAATCCCTTCACCTTTGCTAAATATTTTTCCAACTGTTGATCTCTTGCTTGGAAGTCTCCTTTAATCTGGCTAACAACTAGTTGAGAATCTGATCTTACTATTAACTTGCAGATATTCATTTCTTTTGCCAACATTAATCCTGCAATCATGGCCTCATACTCAGCTTGATTGTTGCTTGCCTTGAAATCAAAACGCAAAGACTGTTCAATCACAATTCCATTGGGGCCTTCCAGAACTATCCCTGCACCGCTTCTTTTGAGATTGGATGAACCATCTACCGATAATATCCATTGATAGTCTTCTTTCAGCTCTTCTGGGGGCACTGATAATTCTAACAAGAAGTCGGTTAAACATTGAGCCTTGATTGATCCCCTTGCTTCAAAACTTACATCATATTCGGACAGTTCGACCGACCATCCCACCATTCTTCCTGCCAAGTCTGGTTTTTGCAAAACCTGCCTAATGGGGTGATCGGTTTTGACCACAATCTTGAAACTCTGAAAATAGTGCCTCAAACGCCGAGATGTGACTATTAAGGCCAGTGCCAAATTTTCTAACTTCTGATATCTGGTTTCCGCTCATTGCAGTACCTTGCTGATAAAATAAACTGGTTTTTGATCTTTACCAAATTCTTGAACTAAAACCGAGCTCAGAGCTTCATCTGATACAGAAAGATGGACTAGCAATGGTCGGCCGGCCTCTGGTCAAGTCAAAATGGGAGGTGAAGACAGAAAAGTTTTAAGACTTACAAAGGCTTGCTCACATTGCTCGGTCCAAACAAACTTCTCATTCTTTCTTAATAACTTGAAGAAAGGTAGAGCCTTCTCAGCCAAACATGATAAGAAACGAGAAAGGGTTGCCATTCTCCCAGTTAATTGCTGGACCTCTTTTATATTACCTGGACTTCTCATCTCTGTGATCGCTCGGCATTTGTCCGGGTTTGCTTCTATCCCTCTTTCTGTTAACATAAAACCAAGGAACTTCCCAGAATGGATCCGAAAAGCGTACTTCTCAGGATTGAGTCGCATATTGTGTTTTCACAGTTCACTGAAAATTTCCTTCAGATCTTCCATATGCGTGACCTCCTCTCCTGACTTTACCACCATGTCATCCACATAAACTTCCAAATTTCTGCCAATCTGCTTGCTAAACACTTTATCCATCAACCGTTGGTATGTTGCCCCTGCATTTTTTAGCCCAAAACACATTACCTTGTAACAAAAATTGTTATGCTCAGTCATGAACGCGGTCTTTTCCTCATCAGTCGGACTCATTCTGATTTGATTGTACCCCGAGTACGCATCCATGAGACTTAAAACCTTATGCCCTGAAGTTCCATCGACTAGCCGATCTATGCTGGGAAGAGGGTATGGATCTTTCGGGCATGCTTTGTTTAAATAAGTGAAATCTGTACACATCCTCCATTTGCCATTGTTCTTTTTTACCAAGACTACATTTGCCAACCAAGTAGGGTAATCGACCTCCTTGATGAACCCGACTTCAAGTAACTTTTCAGTTTCTTGGGCAATTACTGCTCTTCTTTCTTCACCGACCTTCCTTTTTTTTGAGATACTGGTTTGGCTTTGGGATCAACCATGAGTTTATGGCACAAAAAATCTGGGTCAATACCAGGCATATCAGATGCCGACCATGCAAACAAGTCGACATTACTTTTAAGGAAGTCAACTAGGCTTTGCTTCATATCTATTGACAAATTTCTTCCAAGTCATGTTTTTTTATTTTCTGGACCGATTATTACTTCCTCCAACTCTTCAGAAGGTTGGGGCCGCCTTTCCCCAAATTCACTTCTAGGATCAAGCTCAGCAAAAAATACACTGTGTCTCGGTTCTGTTTTTGGAAGATTCCTCTGCCTCACTTTTAAGCTATCTGCATAACATTTCCTGGCAACTTCCTGATCAGCTTTGACTATTCCTATTCCCCCCTTGGGTAGTGGAAATTTCATGGTCAAATGTAGAGTCACACAATTGCCCCCAGTGCATTAAGAGCTGCTCTTCCTATAATGGCATTATAGGAAGAGGGTGCATTGATTACCAGATACTTGACTCGAACAACTTTATTTTGTTAGTGATTCTCCAAAGTCGGTCAGAATGTCCACGTACCCTCTTACTTCTACCGACTCCCCAGCAAAACCGATTAGAGATCCCGAGAAGGGAAGTAGCATTTTCGAGGATAAGCCAAGTTTCAAAAAGGTGTCCCAGTATAGTACATCAGCCGAGCTTCCTTGGTCTACCAGGATTCGCTTTACTTTGAACCCGGCCATTAATGCCTCTATTACCATTGGATCGTCCTGATGCGGTTTGATTCCCTGAAAGTCGTCATTAATAAAAGAAATTGCAGGGAAATGAGGATGCTGTATCTGGTTTTGAGCATGGATAGTCATTACTGAGCGAGCATATCTTTTGCGAGATGAATTAGTTACCCCTCCTCCAATAAAACCTCATGAAATGGTTGAAATTGTTCCTTTGACTTCTTGTTTGTGGTAGTCGTCCTCATCATGGTCGTGCGGTTTCTCTGTAGCAGATGCATCTTCGGATTTGCAATGTCGCTTTCCTTCTGAGAATTTTTGTGAATGGCTTTCTTTGATAAATTTGCTCATTTGAGTCTTCAAAGTCCAACAGCTGGCTGTGTCGTGACCTCCGGATTTATGATATTCACACCACTTTCCCTGGCCGATATGATTGGGTCGAGTTTGAGAAAACCCGACGTGGTACACTTCCTGCATGTCTTTCACATTAGGTCGTCCTTCAAAAGGCCTTTTATTTCCCTGAATCCAATGTTTGCTATGCTTAGAATTGCGTCCCAGTCCCTTTTCTTCTGAATGATCTGACCGGGACAAGATAGTTGGATTCCTTTTTTCTGCATTGCTTTCCTCCCCTTTTACATAACATTCTGCTCGTATCCTTATCTCGTCCATGGAAGTGGCTGGTTTTTGAGCCAGTGATTCATTGAAAGGTCCGGCTTGCAGCCTTTCCTCAAAAGCTGACACCAAAACTTCTTCATTCGGATTAATGACTTGCAACGCAGCATCGTTAAACCGCCCTAGGAAACTTTTCAAGGATTCATTTGGCTGTTGTTTGACGCTAAAGAGCTTAGCTGCAGTCAATCTCCTGACTTTTCTAGCTGAGAACTGAGCCAGAAATTTATTGAGAAAATCTGCATCACTATTGATGAATTTTGCTGGTAACCCTAAGTACCAGACCAACGCGGAATCGATCAACGTTCTTGAAAATAATTTGCACTGCAGAGCTTCTCCGATTCCTCTTTATTCATCTGCGTTCTGAAAGTCGTAACATGTATTTGAGGGTCGGTCTTCCCATTATAAGTTGGGAGATGAGGCTCACGGAAATTCTCTGGATACAGGGTATCATGGATTTCCTGTGAAAAGGGCTGTAATTCCGCCAATCCTCCATCGGTATCATCCTCCTGCTGCTTCTGGTCTATTTTCTCCAATCGTGCTTGAAAAGCTTGATTCTGCTCGTGCAACTGCTTGTTTTGCTCTTGAAGCATCGTCATTGTTGCCATAATTTGTTGTAGAAAAGCTTGAGTGTCACCGTTTTGCTCAGCTCCGTCTCCTGCTGTTCCATTGTTTCGCGTGGTCACCATGATCTTTGCCTTTTCAAACTAGAGTAGTGTTGTGTGGTCAACGGGAAAAGTTTTGCCGTGACCCCACGGTGGGCGCCAATGTTCACGTCTCACTCCCTGGAGTCCCAAGGTTCTGGAGGTAGGTCCAAGGGTCACACTAGGAGTTTTGTCTTTTATGAAGTTATCCTTCCTTCATAGTCAGGGGGTTCTTTTATAATGTTTACCTTCCTTATCTTCTGTTGTTTTTATTATCTAATTGTTATGCCTTATCCCCTAGAGTTATCTTAATTTTGAATATGGATTAGATATTTAAATTTAAATTTGGATTAGATTAATCTGACCTACATTGCTACTTGAAAGGCTCATTAAGCTAAGAGCGCATTAGGCATATAGGCCTGTTTTATGACCAATACAATACAGTTACAGTCCTATTATTAAATTAATCACCAAACCAATTCTATTTATAAATATTCATAGCTTTACTGCTAGAGTTAAAACTAATTCTTTTTGTATCACCAATATCCATAGTTCTCTTCCTCACTCTCTATTATATATATACTTCTTCATATTCATCTTATTATTTGACAATGATAACTTAATTTTAACAAACGCAACGCCCGTACTAATTGATGCATTATATATTAATTCATTCAATTACTTATGATCTCCTTATCCATAATTAGATGTCAACTACGTAATTCATTTCATGATGCATATATAATTAAAAAATAGTTAACTAAAACCAATGCAATGTTGTTGATAAGTTAGTGGTAAAGAGAAAACAGCAGGCCAACAAATAGCAATTACATCTAAATCAAGAAAGGGGAATAATTGAGAATCCTAATCATAGTCCTGCTCACACAATATATAGAAAGAAATTGAACATCAAACTGTCAACACAACAAAGGAACCACCATATAATTAATTACCTTGACATCAAGATTGCATATGATCCAATTTGTATTGAAGCCTAGCAAGATCAAGGCGTGTCAGGTCCTCCACCGCGAAGAATAATATTAACAAGAAACTCTTGTTGGCTGCAGCTTTGCTCCTGGTGGCCGCTGTTGTAGCCAATTTTATGGCATCCTCCTATAAGTACAATATATTTAATGCTGATGATGATGAGTCATCCTCCTCTTTGTCCCCTTCTTCCCATGTCATTATAAAATAGAAGCTCAGCTTGTGATTGCTCTATCTGACTCCGCATTGCTTGTACCTGAACGGTCACTGGATCGTGATTAATAATTGCCTTGTTCTGAATGTTGCGAGCACGGTTATCTCCGGTGCACGGTTATCTCCCGGTGCCTGTACCTGAACTCTCGTTCTGATTCAGTTCTTTTTATCTCCATGCTCTGGAATGTGAAGCCCAATGCATCTTCACCTCGGAAATTTTTCACTTCGGACTATAATCACGGGCCTGGATCTCGAACCAAAATCCAATTCTCATACCTCGGAATTTCACGGAATTATTATTGAATTGCATCTCGGAATGTGAAGTCCAATGCATCTTCATCTCGGAATTTTGACCAGAATGATTATTTCGATGATGAGGACCAAGATTGCCAAACCAGACAGTCCTTATTGGAATTTCGATGTAATTTCACTATAATTTAATAAGGCGTAAACCAACATCTCCGAATAATACTCCTCTGGCTACGTTAAAAATGTAGATATTGATTCCAAAGTGTCCAGTCTCGCATGTTCCGATTTCACCGGAGTCAGATACATTGTTTTCACATATTTTGGATTAAAGTTTCTTGATGTGCCAGTAAGAAGCATAAGCGGAATCACCGCAACAAGTTAAAAAGAACAAGAAAGCAAAGGAAACAGCACAGGATATTCCATATGCTAAATACAACAGAGAAATATATAATTGAATTTAATATTACAAGGAGAGGGATGGTGGAGTCGGTGGAGGCTTGTTCATCGGAGAAGCTGCCATGATCTGGAGGAGAATTTTCACGAACCAAAATGAAACTGAAAAGATGAACTGAAAACCGCCCTCCACGATTCCTTGCAAACCACTGATGCGACCCTCTATCATCTTGACAAGGTGAAGCAAGATCTCAAACATTACCCATCCAATTACAAGTCTCTGAGTGAGCTTAGAGAGTTGATCTACAGAAGGACTGCAAATAAGTGGTAGTTTGGGAATTGGAAATTTGGAACGGGATTGGACCCACCACGAACAATAACATGACGATGGCCTCTAACTCCAATTCCATTACATTTTCACAACTTGCCCAATCACCAGAACTCGAACTTGCTGTCCAAATGCAAAATTAAGAGGCGAGCCTTGTTCGGGAAAGTAGGCCTTATCCCACAAACAATATAAGGTTGTTGACGAAATTATTAGCACCTTCCGTCGTAAGGATTTCACCACATTGGACTGCTTCTTGCGCTAATGCTTTGAAACGTATGTAGGCACTCGATGTCCTTATGTCCGAGAATCCGAAACAGTTGAGGAGAGAGAATTACATGTCATTTTTCCTCTGATTTGTTGAGCGACCCGGGTGCAGCCATGGACACCGCAATCCCGACTACGCTTGGATTTGAATTTAGTGGGACGCGATCAATATTGAAACATGAGGCGTTGTTGCTTCCGGTTCCATAACTTGGAAGACTCCGTTAGGAGGAAACGAATGTAATCATTCTTGTGATCGGGGAGATGTTTTACCGTCGTCCCACGGTGGGCGCCAAATGTTCTCAGTAGAAGTAAGATCGGTCGACTCCTTGATCGGGTATTTGCTCGCTCAAGGAATCTCCATGTATCTCTACTCTCCAAATGGGAACTTAGGGCTGATTACCCCTGTGTGCCTCTTTAAACTTCCATTTTCTTAACCGCCAAGCCTCCCCCTCTCCTGCCCACTAAGTCCCCCCTAGGAAAAAATCTACAATCCTTTAGGAGTAGGTACTCCTTCCATTTAAAATCCAACACCTGACATGATTAGTTATACATCCCCAATTTTAATTTTTGAAAAAAGGAAGTTCAAAAAAGAAAAAACTGTCAAATAACAAAGGGGGAGTATTGAGGAGTGGGTGCTCCTGGAGTACTGAAAATTTGTTCCCCCTAGTTAACCGTCTGTCAAAGAGTGGGAGGAATGCCAATATTGGGCCTACTCAGTCTGCCCAATTGGCAGGGGAGTACAACATTATTTATTGATAATTGTTAATGTGCATAGTCTATGAAGAATGGTTCATTTGTGAATATATAGTAGTTGCAACGTGAGTGAAACATTATTTTAATGTTACTCCATTGCTATTGAAGTATTTTAGTTGTAAATAATATATATTTTATGATTGGGAATGTGACGATGTGTGGAATTGAGTGGAATTAAAATGTGGTATTTGGAAGGATATCCATACATAAGACATTTTATAATGTGCATTTAATTGGATTACAAAATTGTCAAAAAAATATCAACAATTAAAAATAACATTATTTACATTAGACCTAACAAACCAACAACAAAAATAATTCAAACCAGAAAAATAGAACTGGCATGCTCATAACCTTTATACGACCACCTTACAAAGTAAATCACAATTAAAAAATCAAATTATTGAAGTAAAATTCTTTTAAAAAGTATATGAAGGAAATGGAGTCGGAGCTGTGAAGAGAGGGCTTCACATATCACACACATGGGATATTTTCCAAGTCAGAGAAATCTTATAAACTCAATGGCACACAATTTTCGGAAGACCAAAAAAAGGAGATTCTACATAAATTTGGGGTTTCAAATTCAATTGTCTACCACCCAAACATATTTTATGGGGCAAAATTTTTTCAACAAATTGAAAGTTTAGTTTTTTACGCTGAGTGGGGAAACTATTTTTAAGGACTTTGTTTGCATATGAGTTGCCAATAATCAATTTAAAATAGAAAGCAAAGGAAAGGGAATCATACCTGTGAAGAGAGCTCCTCACTCCCCCTAATTAAATTCCATTTAGACTACAAATACTCACAAATATATATGAAGAATTCAAACGAACATTATTTACATTAGGCCTAAAAAACAACTACAAAAATAATCAAAACCAGAATAATATACATCAACTCGGCTGCTTATAACCTTTATATGACTACCTTACAAAATAAAACAATATTAAAAAATCAACCTAGTAAAGTAACATAATTTTAACATAAAGGAAAGAAAGGGAATCGGAGCTGTGAATATAGGTCTTCACGCCCCCTTTACTCCACGCAAATGGGAATTTTTTCGACACACCTAAATCTAATAAACTCATTTGCAAACAGATGTCTAGTGTTGATTATTCAGGGGGGAAAACATGTTAAAGTGTTGATTGAATTGCATTTAATTATACCCTGAACATGTTTAATAAAAATAGCATTGAAATCCTTTACTATATGGTAAAAGTTAGATGATATTTTAATTTCTGCTTATATTCGTTTGAATTCTATATAGTGTAGGTCCATAGATCTAATTAGTGGGAAAAGCCGAAACTGCTGCTATGGCAAAAATAATATCATGTTTGCACGCGACTTGCCTATAATCATTTTCAAATTAAAATGAAAGGGAATCAGAGCTATGAAGATAGCTCTTCACACCCCCTAATTAAATGTCATTTAGACTACAAATATTCACAAATACATCTGAAGAATTCAAAATAAAAATGAAAGGGAATCAAAGTTGTGAAGATAGCTCTTCACACCCCCTAGTTAAATGTCATTTAGACTACAAATATTCACAAATACATCTGAAGAATTCAAAATAACATTATTTACATTAGGCCTAAAAACCAAGAACGGAAATAATCCAAACCACAAAAATACAACTGGCCTGCTCATAAACTTTATATAGCTACCTTACAAAATAAATCACATGTTACAAATGGTTTTTTTTTAAGTAAAATAATTTGTAAAAATAGGAAGGAAATGGAGTCAGGGGTGTGAAGAGAGATCTTCCCTGACCCCTTTTCTCATGCACATGGGGAAATAATTTTTAAGATCTGTGTTTGCACATGAATTTCCTATAATAATTTTCAAATAGAAAGGGAAGGGAATCAGAGTTGTGAAGAGAGGTTTTCATGCCCCATAATTAAATGCCATTTAGACTACAAATATTCACAAATAATATGAACAATTAAAAATAACATTTTTTTATTAGGCCAAACAAACCAAGAACGAAAATAATCCAAACCAGAAAAATACAACTGGCCTGCTGATAACCTTTATATGACTACCTTAAAAAATTGCTGATAACCTTTATACGACTACCTTACAAAATAAATCACAATTAAAAAATAAAATTATTGAAGTAAAATAGTTTCAAAAAGTAGGAAGGAAATGAAGTCAGAGCTGTGAATACAACTCTTTACACCCCCTTTTATCAAGCACATGGGCTATTTTCAAACACAGATAAATCTTATAAACTCATTGGCACACAATTCTCGAAAATATATATGAAGAATTCAAAAGAACATTATTTACATTAGGCCTAAATACCAAGAACAAAAATAGTCCAAACCATAAATAATATCATCTAGTTTTTATTATTCAGGGGAAAAACATGTTTAAGTGTTCATTGAATTGCATTTAATTATACCTTGAACATATTTTAAAAAAATAGCAGTGGAAGCCTTCACTATAGTGTAAAATTTAGATGATATTTTAATTTCTCCCTATATTCATTTGGATTCAATATAGCGTAGGTTCATGGATCTAATCAGTGGGATGAGCCAAAATTGCTGCTATGGTAAAAAAAATATCATGGTTGTCAAAATGTCATTGTCTTTTGAGGTCATTGATCAATATTCAATAACCACTATAGCACGAGTAGCCAACACTAATTCAAAGTAATGATGTACACTAAAATATGCAATTACCTCATCAAGCTGGCATGACAGCTTACTACCTATAAATTCTCTTTTCAAAAGCAATTTACAGATGACCTAGCTAAGTTTATATGGGGTTTTTTTTATACTTTAAAGTACTTTTAATGTATAATTATAAAGGTTTTTACCCAGCAAAAAACATAATTAATTCGTCAAGTTTCTACACAAAATGAGTGGCATTCCTAATACACATATATATAACGCCATAAAAAGGGACTTGATTGGATATAAATTTATCAAAATCCATATTATGATCAGAATACTTATTATGACATTAACCTAAAAAAAAGATGACGCTAGTGTGTGTTTGTGGTTAAAAAGTTCATTACTTTCAACTAAATCAATTTTAAAAAGCCAAATTCACTAAGCAAGTTACATTGCCTATAATCATTGTGTAATATGCATTAACCTCATCAACCTGACATGGAAGGTTCCTACCTATAAATTCTCTTTGCAAAAGCACTATACAGATGACATATCACGCTATAGAAAGAAACTTGATTGGATATAAAATTATTTGATTCCTCATTATGACATTCACCTTAAAAAAGATTGCGGTAGTGGATCATTGAGGTTAAAATTTCATTACTTTCAACTAAATCAATTTTAAAATAGGCAAATCGACTAAGTTACATTGCCTATAATCATTGTGAAATACAAAGAAAATCAAATAAAATATGTGAAGAGAGTAGAACGAAATAAAATCAGATCTTTGAAGATCGCTCTTCACTAAGCGACTTTTCACACGCACACGCACCACTATTGCACAACAACACATCAATATTTTAAATAGAAATTTGGAAGGAAAATAAGGGAGGCAGAGGACACCTTATCAGCGAAGGGGGCAGTGGAGGCCCCTTTGACTGATCGCGACGCCGGAATTAGTTTTCTGGTTTGAATGTCATTTTCGGCACCGGAGAGAGGGGGCAGTGGAGGTGTCTTAGTCTCCTCTGGTGATGGTGATTTCGTGGATCGAATTGGGTGCGATTACGTCGCCGTCTAACGGGGGCAGTGGAGATGATGTAGTCGCCTCTGGTGATGGGGATTTGCTGGCGACAAAGGGGTGGCGTGTGCGACCATCTTAGCCGTGATTAGTGGCTCTGTTGCATGCGCGATGATCTTGGCGATGAACAATGGCTTCGTTGCAGGCGCGACGATCTGGCCGTGAGCAGTGGCCATGACATCGGATTTGAATGCGACGCCACAGGTGTAGTTGCAGAGCACCCTATGGAGATTCGACGTCATTTTAGAGGACTTTCTTCAGGTGAAGTGGATCTAGCGGCGTTGTAGACCACCGTTGGCAGATTTCCCGGGAGACCCACAGTAACGGAAGGGAAGAAAATCGAACGTTGTTGCTGGGCTGGTTGGGGTTGATGATACGAACATGATGAAACTGGCAAGTATTAACAGGGGTGTGAACCCATGATGGATGTGGGAGACAGTGGAACGAACAATCATCCGTGGGTTAGGGTTTCAATTGAGAGATGGGAAATATGGTTCATAATTTCTATGGTTTTAAAATAAAATGTTTTTGAATGCCGTAGAATAATAACACACTATTGTAGCAACATCCTGATATGTTGGGAGTTTAAGAGATCTCATTATAGAAGAGTGTAGAAGTGGCAATTGTAAATGTGATATGGCAAGATTTAATTGCGCGACTCAGCTTTAATTAAATAAAATGATTTTGTATGTTGTAGAATAATAACACACTGTTGTAGGAACATCCTGATATGTTGGGAGTTCAAGAGATCTCCTTATAGAAGAGTGACACATCAGATTTTATATGATGTGGCAAAATTGTGTAGAAGTGGCAATTGTAAATGTGATATGGCAAGATTTAATTGCGCGACTCAGCTTTAATTAATATAATAGATAATAGATAATAGATTTGAAACAAACTCCTTAATTCATGTATTCATGGTTAAAAATGGTAAGTTTTATTTCTTAATTATAATTGGAAAAGGTTAAATTGATTTTCTTTCCTAATTATTTTTTCAATCATGAGATATAGAAACATATTTTGGAAGCATGATGGGACTATAGTTCAGCAATTCATTAAAAGGAGGAAATCAAGTAAAAAGAGGAGGAATAATCAATAAAAGAATAAGTAATCAAAAGGAAATCCCAATGAATTTCTTTCCCATTTTTCTATCAATCACCAACAAAAATATCATGAGAAAATTAGAGCAAATTTGTTCCATTGAAGTGTGTGATTTGGCGGTGGCAATTATCTCAAATTGTGGTGCAAGATTTGGTCATATGATTTACTTAAGAAGAATATGTGCTTTGAAGCTTTGCAGATGGGTATCAAGAATTCAACAAGAGGGGGAGAGAAGTGAAAAGAGAGAATGAAAATGTGAGGGAGCTAGCGAATAGAAGAGGGATAAGAACAAAAGAAGGATTCACAAGAGAAGAAAGACGTGGGCAAGGACAATTTCAAATTCAAGGATCTTTTTATTCTTTTGTGTATATTGGTTTGTTTTAGTTATTTTTTTACTTCCACCTTTATTTTGATAGAAAGAATGTTGTAATGATCTTTGATTGGAATTTTCATTGAGGGAAATGCTTTTTATGACACATCTTTAGTTTTGATCTTGCCTGCGAATGCTAAATATGATAATAATAGATAGTTTTCAATTCATGCTTTGACCAACTCATGCTTCTGGATGTTTGCTTTTTATTTCTAGCAAAGTTACCTTCTAAAGCAATTTTTAGAGTCCTTTAACTTGAATTTTATCAAGGATGTTAACTTGAGAAGTTTAGGGACTTTCCATCTCAACTTTAGCAACATTAGACATGTTTATAGTTTGTACATCAAATTTGATGCTTCTAGAGATTGCAATTTGTGTGCAAAAAAAAATGTAGTCTACTTCTGAAGCCTTAAATGATCTTCTATTGAGTTACACGTCCTTCTCATGCTTTTTTTTTCATCATGTAACTCTTCAATGGTGATGCTTGAACAAATTTTGTAGGGCTTTCACACTCAAAAAATAGATATTCTCATTCAGTCTTTACTTTGTGCTTTTGATAGTCTAGAAAGATCCTTCTAAAAGTTCTTTGTTTTTCAAAGCTTGATATGACTCAATCTAATGTGCATTGAATATTTGTTGAATTGTTTTGACCACTTCGAATCTTAGAAGTTCCTTATTGTTCTTGTTGCATCAATTTTGACAAGAATATCCATGTAAAACATGCTTCTGGACTCGTGTATGCTTGTTGAATGGTGCTTTTGAATGATGAGCTTTTCTAAAGTGTTTTTTCACCTTGTTTCAAGTATTTTAATTTATGATCTTACATTCATTCTCAAATGGAAATATTAGTAATTTAATATTCAAAATACTCCCTCCGGACTTGAATATAAGCAAAAAATACTCACATTTGGTGGACTAAAATATAAGCAAATCTTAACTATTTTTACCATATTCAATGAGATAAACCCAAAATGCCCTTTTATTTTACTTTCCAACCACTTTATTTAATGAATCATGTGCCAATAGGAAGAGAGTATGTCCACTTGAAACAATTTTCAATAAAATTGAATGTAGGGTAATTTAGGCAATGCAAGTACTTTTTACATGATACCAAGAAAATTTAATGAATTTAACCAACTTTCTTAATAAGTGTGAATTTAGTTATTTTTACTTATATTCAAGTCCCCATAGTAGTACTTAGATTTTGAATATGAAAGTTTGATGTCGTTAAAACTAATGTTTAAGAAGGTTGGGACTTAACATTCCACACGTGAGTCTCTTTTCCAATTTATTTTTGAAGTCGAGGTAGTCATCCCTATCTATAATATTACAAAGCTCATAGTTTTTAATTAATTTTTTTCACTGTTCATACTTTTCGTTCAATATAACTTTAATTTTTTATTCCTTAGTGCATGACGTCATAGTGCCAGCAAAACAATTTATTTTTTTAAAACAATTGGTTTAAAGCTGGTAACTTTTTGCGTACACCTCTGTGGTTTTCTTTCCACCGTTCAATGTTTTCCTGAGTTAGTGGAGTACTGAAGTTTTATTTAGTTTAGGTTTTTTTATTTTATTTGAGTAATAGTTAGTTTTGGTATAAACTATTATAATCATCATAATTTTTAATTCATTTTTTTCACTGATCATACTTTTACACTATTATTTGGGGATTATTTTAATGAGTTACGATGGCGTGGTATAGTCACACATGCGTAGTTTTGTTTTTAAACATTTTGTTGGAAACATTTTCAAATTTCCATATTGTAGTTATTTATTTGGGAGAGATTTTGCTTCCATCTATGTGTAACGTCACCCTTATATATATTTGTTTGTGTGTAATTGATTTCGGTTTTGTACAATTGTTTTTAAATTACCTGAATTTTTTTTTGAAAACTTAGATTAGCTGAAATTAATTATTGTAATTAGGTGAAATATTTTTTCCTGTGTTAATATTTATTACTCCCACGATTTCTTATTATATATAATTTAAGTTTTTATACAAATATTAAGAAATGTTATATATATTATTACTTCCTCAATAGATTTAGTACTTCCCCGTTCCCATTGATAAGACCCCTTTTAGAAGAATTGAGTGTCTCTTAATATAGGACCTTTTGTAGGTTTTTAGGTGAATTAATCATTTTTTCATATTTGTTTTTCATTAATGTTGAGCTCCTTTTAATTCCCCATATTTTGAGCAATGTAAATAATTAATGAAGTTTTGCCCACATGTTCAACTACACTATTGGAAAATGACTTTTGGAGTTTCCTACTATGTAACAATTAATATCCATAAAATATAAGATTATTAAATATGGGTATATTTGAAATGCTAATTTTTTTTAAAAGACCAATGTGTTAACCAACTTTTCTCAAATTGTGTAAAATAGTTAGAAGAGTCTTCTACTAAGGGACTGGAGAAATATTTTTTTCATGTTTATCGTAGGGTTTTGTGTTAATAATTACTTCAATTTTTTTTATTTCTTCAAATATTATTACTAAAAGTTGAGAAAGGTTTTGAAATTAAAAATTAAAAATAAATAACAATTGACATCGTTGGTTCCTTTTAACTTTTAAGAATGATTTACCATCTTTTTTTTTTTGGTAATTGAGAAGGATTTACCATCTGAATCAAATATTTGAAATTATTCATATTATTAAATAGATTTTTTAATAAAATTAATTTAATCTACCAGTGTGATGATTATAGCTACTACGAGTGTTATGGGGACTGAATTTTGTAGGGTGTCTTTTTACATTACTCTTGTACTTTTACTAAACAATGTCACGTGGGTTTTTGCAGTTTTTTACTAAACATCGATTTTATATACAAAACATTCAACATTCAACTTTCAATATTTTTTCTTAACTTAAATCTCAGCAAGCTAGACCAACCATGTCGAGCAGTTTTCAATTCATTGCCAAGGGCACTTTCATAAATTCAACAATTTTAAGGTTGCTTTTTTGTTTTATTTATTATTTATTATAGTAAATGACTGACATATGACTTGCTTTTTTATTTCATTAAGTAATTTCGTAAAGGGCGTCACAAAGCTTCCATAGGAAGAATCATTCTTCTTCCTCCTCCTTTTCCTCTTTCTTTTTCAAAATTTCAAACTCCATTTTCAAACCCTCCAAAAAGGCAAAATCTGCTCATCCACCTTTCACTTATGCAATCCGTCGCAAGCAACTTCAACACAAGAAAATATTGAGCTCTGACGGTTGTTGTTGAAGGAAGACAGGTCGCTAAGCAGCATCTGTTTTGCTAGACAGACATGCGGAGTTCCTGGACGTTGCGCCCTATTGTTATGTCATCATCTCCTTCCACAATACTATGGTTTCATTTTCATTCTTTATTCTCCTCCTTTAACTTCTACATATATCCCCTCTTCTTCTCTTCGCTAATTCTTTTCTTGCTTTTTTAGGTTCAATTTTTCCACGGAAGCCATTGTGGTCCAAGTCTTTGCTTTGAATGTGTTAGGGTGATGATGGTTTGAATTGCACAATGATATATAACGCAACCGGTTCAAATTTTAACGTGTGGGGGGTTTAGAGGAGACAGATTCGTGCCGACGAGGTCGACAGAGTGGATGCCTCTACTACCAACAAGGAGATCTTTTTCGCTTGGAAGATTGCAAAAAATAGATCATGACCAGAGGGTATTCCATCATCACAAGGTGGTAAGTTCGTTGGAATTGGATCTAGCCCCCTTCTTTCACACATGAGTAATCCCTAAAATTATAGTTTATTTGTCGCTTCTAAGCTAAAACATCGAAGCCCTTTTGGTCTCAAGTATGTCATAAGTATTAATCCCACTAACCACGGTTGTCCAAAAAAGAGAATTAACCTTAGTGTTTTATATTTCCAAAGGTGTTTTTAAGGTGTAATAATCCTCTATTCAAAGGGTTTTTGTTTCTCTGAGTTGTCTTTTATTTAAAAGATGGTAAATCCATTCAATGGCTATGATCTTCCATTCAAGTTGAATATGTTTTTCTAACTCACAGGTGTCTTAAGCTCTTAAATTCAGTAATTGCTTGCTCACAATTTTCACTATGTTTTTTTTAAGACTACCTTTACTTTTCTTTTCGCCCTTACGATCGCTCTTAAATTTGAAATTTTGAAGGAAACAATGGATCATATTAGATCTCATATTTCTATGCCTTTAGTTAACCCTTGCTTTTGTATAGTTGGCGAACACTACATTTGTTATTTGAGGAATTAGAAGGAAATTATTGATGAGAGGGCGGAGTTGAATCCACATGGACAACAAATACCCTCATGGGTAAATCTCAGTTCTTATTAAAGTTAGGGAAATGTTGAGTTAAATTAGAAGTGAAAGGGTTTCAATCTTTACATGTCCAATTTTTCATGGTAATTAATACCAATGTTGGCATGGCATTGGCAGTTAATGGAGGCTCGCCTTGCAGAAAAGAACCCAAAATGGGCATCATCATCAGGTCAATGAAATCTTCTTATTCTAATGTTTTTCCCTGTGAAAGTTGAGGGAGGAGGGATTTGTTTGGCTTTGCTAATATCCTATTCCTTTTGCAGATTCCTAATTTTTCATACTCTCTAAATCCATGTACATGGTGTATTGTCCAGCTTGTGAGAATTTTATTGTGAATGAACTTTTGGATTTCTTATATCAGAGCTCATGTTTATTGTTAACCTTCATTTTGGCCCCCCTACGATAATGCTCTAAAGCCTGCATTATATTTACAAGAACCACGTGTTTATATTGTTTTTGTGATGTACGATTATTTATGTTGTCATTCAACTCATACTGTGATCTCCAATTGTGCCGACCAAGCTTAGGCCAATCATCATTCATTAACAAAGCCCGTGCAATGCACGGGCTCACCACACTAGTTAAAATCAAAGAACCAACGTGGCAAACCAGCACATTTGGTGAGGCTAGGAATAGAAAGACAATCTTGGAAAAATTGGACTTCTTGAACAAGTGACAAGATATTGCCCACATCTAGGAAGAGGCAACAAAGTGAAGAACTTACTTGTGATACTCTTGGTGAATTTTAGTGGGGGGACTTGTCCTTCATAGGGCAGATATTGGAGCATATAACGTAGTGTAAGGAAAGCTAGCTTCAAATTGGAAAGGCCCTTAAGGGTTACTGGAACAATGGGGAAATGGGCGTATCAACTTGAAACTCTTGAAGGGATGGTGATTCCTTATCATTGGAACGTGTCCAACCTTAGGAGATATTATTTCTAAGCCCACTTCACTTATATTTGACTTGTATTTGTTCATTACATTTTCTAATGTACTCGTTCTATTACACATTAAATTAATGGACAATTTAAGCTCTTGTCAAAAGCATCAGGTGAAAGTTGTAACACCCTCATTCTATGACTGGTGCTACTCAACTAACTCGGAGGAATTTCATAAATTTCACTTTAAGAAAGTGAGGAAGATTGTAATATTTTTTTTACAAACATTATTCTTGTTTAACAAAATTTCCGTTTAGGATAAAGGAAGAAGGAATACGTCGGTGTAGAAAACATCATTTCGTTATAATTTAAATCACAAATAAAGTACATACGTTCAATTAGGGTATAACTTCATACTTTATAAAATTAAGGAAGAGTAAACTTTCTATCTAGATTACACTCTAACTTTAATCTACACTTCTAATTACATACAACCCTAAATCAGACCGCCTAACTCATCAAGTTCCGGCTCGACTTGAACTCCACGTCTATCGTCATCATAGCTGACGCCCACGAAATTCTGCCCCCTCAAATATCACAAGGAACAAAAGACAACGAAAACAAAACACAAAGGGAGTGAGAATACTTTACATGAAGTCACTTAATGCAGGATATAATGACTAAAGTAACAAACCGAACAAGGGACATACAATTCACACAACAATAGGCACATACACACATCACATAATCACATAGCAACATATGTGGTGCATGTAACTAAATTTACAACTTCACAGATCATGGAATTATATGTAATGTATGTGGGCCCAAGGGTAATCACAACTACAGTTCACACAACAACTACAAAGTTATGGAAGCAATCAAGAATTAGAGTATGTGTACTAGTCCCGGTACTAAGAGCCTTTGCTCATATACTTTTTTTTATCGATCATTCTTTTGTGATTCTTCCAGACAATCTCCATTGATACCGAAAACAACGAGAGTGATGGGAATAGCCAATTTTTTCCAAGGGCTCGACAGTAAGTAGCGATCTTGCGCCATTGAGTCTAATTCGGAACTCGACTATCCTAAAGGTTGGCGTCCTTTTCAAGAACCGCTAGTGTCCTTTGTAAGACCCAATGCACTAGTCCCTACCGGTTTCACACCACATGTACCAAGGTGAATCTTCCATTTCCTTGTCATAAGGTACACAACCTTAGACATCATCAATGCACAATGACCCATGTCATACAACTTATGCATTCACAACATAATCTTTTCTTACCGGCAAAGTCACTCTGAATCTCTTCACAGAACCACTCCACGTGGTGTAACCATAGATTCGATGACTTCTCTTTGTAAGAAATTCAAACCTCAACTTGGGTCGATCCACACTCTCTCTCTAAGATTCTCAAGTCTTATGTACTTAGAGTGTGTTTATTACAAACTTTTAGGGTAAGTTGTATTTATTTTTTATCATGATTAACAAATAATTACACTTATACCCTATAGCTTATTAAGACTTATGGTTGTGTCTTGTGAATATTACTTCACATCACCTCAAGTATTGAGTCTTAAGGTTTATGACTTAGAGAATCCATTTCCTAAGACTTTTCAACTCTACAACCTCAAATTGAGTCATATTACGATTATCATAAGTGTATGATAATTGTTAAGCCCTGGATAGTTCTCCTTGAGTTTTACCTTATCTTAATTAAATCTAACTTTCCTCAATTAAGACTTGGTATAATTAATTAAAGCTTAATAATCCTTAATAAATTAAGTAGGATTAGGTTTAACCCTTAATTAAGTCTTATTTAAGATTAATCTTCCTTAATTAAGTCTTAATCTCTGCTTAAGATTTTAATTAATCCTTAATTATTCCTTAATCACTTTCTTCATCTAGGATTAAGTCTTAATTAAACTTTATTAAGGTTAATCACAATTACTTAAGTCTTAGTCATCATTAACTCTTAACCATATTGCTAATCATCATTAACTTAAATAATTAAGATTACTCTTAATTTAATTACCTTAGTTAATTAATCTAAGTAATTATACTAATGGACTTCTTAATTAAATTATGGTATTGATTAATCATGGATTACGTTAGGGTTAGGGCCCACTACAAGATAAGGGCCAATAAATTACCATGAACACTTATATTTATTTTATGATTATTTATAATTTAGAGGAGTATTATATGAGTAAAAAGACCCAAATGGCCCGAGTGTTATATGACTCATGTGGGCCCTTACCATCAAGTTTTAACCATGGTAACTATGTTAAAAAGTGACTTTTACATATGTTAAGGGCTTGACCCGAATTTTGATTAATTTACTTTCATCTTTTTACTTTTTAATTTTTACGATTTAACTTTTTACTTTTACCTTTTAGCATTGCTAATCACTGATGGGCCTCTTTAAGCCCACAAACATTCCAACACATCAAACCACTCATCATTTTGGATCTAAACTACTCATCATCAAGAACACCATGATGAACATGATGAACACTCAATAACACATTCAAGAATACTATGCATTTCATGAAAATTCAATAAATTTCCAAAATTATAAAACTCACATATGATGATCTACATACACCCAACATCCATATTATCATGTCAAATCATCATTTCATACATTTCAACCATACAAAGTTCTTGTTTTTAAAAATGGGTTCAACATTTTGTTCATAAACCCTAATTTCATGGTAAGCATTTAATTCAAACCAATGACTCATACATGCTTCCAATCATCATACAAAATCATTTCCATCATTAAATGAAATTAAAAACCAAGCCAACCATGTATACCCAATAAGGCCGAACCATTATATATATATATAATCATTTTCATACTTCCAAAATATTGAAGAGCTAGAGTCTCATAGAGCCATGCCATCATATAACTGAGTAAATTTTGGCAGTCAAATGTTTCAAAAACATGCATTTCAGACAGTTCAATTTTCAGATAATGCATGACTGTTCAGATGACCTCTATGGACTTAAATCTATCTTCTGGAAGGGGTATTGTGAATATGTCTCCCCATTAACGCAATGAACTAAATATAAAAAAAACATTTCTGAACATAGTCTCTAATGAAATGATATTTGAATTGTATATGTTTCGCCTTAGAGTGTTGAATGGGATTGTTAGAGAGATTTATTGCACTTGTATTATCACACATAATAGGTATGCAATGCTCATGCATGTTAAAATCCTCAAGCTGATGCTTTACCCATAACGACTGTGAACAACAGCTTGCAGCAACAATGTACTCAATTTCTGCAATTGAAAATGCAATTATGCTTTGCCTTATGTGGGGCTTGTAGTTGGCAAAGTCTCAATCAGGGGGTTGAATTGAGACGCGTCTAAGCTTGTTAAAAAATTTAAACTCGTTTCTTAATTAGATACTCAAGTGGTTTCACTTGGATGTCAGAAGGTTGGTCACAGACAGATGCAAAAATGATTCTGACTTAAAACTTGGTTTGGTAAAGAATTTTTGCTTTTGATCTTTTTTATCAAAAATATCGATTCAAGTTATTGAAGTAATGAATATTGTTTTTGAGTTAAGATTGTGTTTCAAGATTAAGTTGCAAACTCAGAACCAGATTCAGAATTGTAAAGACAGAATCAGAAATAACTAAGAGATAGAGTCAGAAGAAGAAGAACACAACAAGATTTATACTGGTCTACTCTTATCAACCAAGAGCTATACGTCCAGTCCTGACCTCGGTGAGATTTTTCCACTAACTTCACAAAGTTACAAGTATTCTCCTTCCAGGGCCTCTTCAAGCTCCTAAGTATTATCCTTCACGGGCCTCTTCAGGCTCCTGAGTATTCTTGTCCAAGCTTCTCCAAGCTTCTCAACTCAACACCATAGTCCAGAAACACTTTCTGATTTGGTGGAGGAGCTACAACTGAAATGGATGAAAGAAAGGTTTTTCTTTACTTGAGGTTTTAAACACACAAAGTGTGAATCAATAGTAGAATCCTCAAGTCAAGTTACAAGTAATCTTACAAAAAATAACTCCCACAAATAAACTCAAAGAGCTTGATAAACAGTGAAGTATATGTGGGTCAGAAGCAAGTGGAAGTGATTAAAACAATAGAATGTTTTTCTTGCAGAGTTTCAACTCTTTCAAGTGGTTCTGAGTTCCTCTTGGCTTTTTATAGGATTATGCTTGATTAAAGTCATTTATAGCCGTTGGAGTCTTCTAACAGCTCTTTCCTCTTTGTGTTAGGAACTTGACCACATCAGTGTGTTGTACTTGATTCTGTCTTGACACAGTATGCTTCTGCGTCTGACCTTGTTTCTGAGTCTGAGTCTTGCTTCTGTGTCTAAACTTGATTCTGCTCCTGACTTGAGTTGGTGCTTCTGAGATATGTTTCTGACTTTGTGCTTCTTAGAATTTTGAGTAGATGTTTCTCTTGAGAGTTTTGAGGCTATGACTCTTGTACTTGAGTTATGACTTTGTCTTCACCTTTTGGTTCCGAGTCTGACTTGCATCCTTCTGTTTCTGACTCTAAGATTTTCATTTGGTGCTTGATAAAGGAAGATTTTTTAAGCCTTTTGTATATGCATCTCAATCAGATTCTAAAACTGCACACTCAAGAACATGGGTCAGATGTAAAAGTAACTTAGAATGAAACTTGAATTTTTATTTAGTCAGAGGGGTTTCCAATCATTAAAACCTTATGCATCTGAGGGTTTGTATTAACATTTTCCCCATTTTTTATGATGGCAAAACCTCTCAGAAGTAAATGTTTTAGGTTCTTTCTGAGGGAGATAAATATAAAACAGATAGAAAAACTCCCCCTGAGTTGATTACCTTTGGTTCTTAGTTACAGGGTTAATTTTATGATCTCAGACAGAACCAATTATAGCAGTTAAGTTCAGATGCTTAAAAAAATGTCAATTGGAATAAGTAAGCATTTTCAAACCTTTGGAAGTAATCTATATACTATATGAAAATAAGGCTTTGGGGGTGCCACGTGTCGGATTGTGGTGGGATTTTTTCCCGCCCAATCCATTTTTTTTTTACAAATACATGGGAACACGTTTCCCTTTTTTTCATTTTTTTTTTCAAAAGTTTTTTTCTCCAACAAAGTGATTTTTTTATATATCCCGTTGGGAAAGTTAGCCCCACCATGATGTGGATGTTCCCAGCTCGGACAGTATTGCCTCCCGTGGAGGATACCTATGGCTAAACCAAAAAAAGTATATACTCCATGGGACACATTCCTTCTTCGACCGTTTTCTTTCCTTTTTTATTTTCTTATCACATATTCATTTTTTTATCATTCTTATATTAAAATATTTCCTCTCATTATTCGTTCCTATTAATATGTTCGATTACAAGAGTGTTATTTTTATAAATCACGAGTATCCTCCACAGGGTAGTTGTGCTCTTACTAATCGTTTTCTTTCCTCCCCTTTTACCACACTTTAATTTTCTTTTTTTACTATTATTTTAAAACAATTTATCTCATTACTCATCCATACTTTTTGTATCATTATATAATTTATCTCTCTATTTTATTCATTGATGTTTTCATTTATTTATTAACACGGGAACACAGTTCCCTTTTTTTCTTTTTTTCTCCAACAAAGTGATTTTTTTATATACCCCGTTGGGAAAACTAGCCTCACCATGATGTGGATGTTCTCAGCTCGGAAAATATTGCCTCCCGTGGAAGAAATCTATGGTTAAACCAAAAAATTTATATACTTCACGGGACACATTCCTCCTTCGACCGTTTTCTTTCCTTTTTTGCTTTCTTATCACATATTCGTTTATTTTTATCATTCTTATATTAAAATATTCCCTCTTATTATTCGTTCCTATTAATATGTTTGATTACTAGAGTGTTGTTTTTATAAATCACGAGTATCCTTCACAGGGTAGTTGTGCTCTGACTAACCGTGTCAGATATGGGGGGATTTTTTCCCACCCAATCTAGTTTTTTTTTTTTTTTACAAATACATGGGAACACGTTTCCTTTTTTTTCTTTTATTTTTTTTTCAAAATTTTTTTCTCCAACAAAGTGATTTTTTTATATACCCCATTCGGAAAGTTAGCCCCACCATGATGTAGATGTTCTTGGCTCGGACAGTATTGCCTCCCGTGGAGGATACCAATGGCTAAACCAAAAAATGTATATACTCCATGGGACACATTCCTCCTTCGACCGTTTTCTTTCCTTTTTTATTTTCTTATCACATATTCATTTTTTTATCATTCTTATATTAAAATATTTCCTCTCATTATTCGTTCCTATTAATATGTTCGATTACAAGAGTGTTGTTTTTATAAATCACGAGTATCCCCCACAGAGGAGTTGTGCTCTTACTTATCGTTTTCTTTCCTCCCCCTTTACCACACTTTAATTTTCTTTTTTTACTATTATTTTAAAACAGTTTATCTCATTACCCATCCATACTTTTTTGTATCATTATATAATTTATCTCTCTATTTTATTCATTAATGTTTTTATTTATTTATTAACACGGAAACATAGTTCCCTTTTTTTCTTTTTCTCTTTTTAAATTTTTTTCTCCAACAAAGTGATTTTTTTATATACCCCGTTGGGAAAGCTAGCATCACCATAATGTGGATGTTCCTAGCTCGGAAAATATTGCCTCTCGTGGAGGATACCTATGGTTAAAGCAAAAAAATTATATACTCCACGGGAGACATTCCTCCTTCGACCGTTTTCTTTCATTTTTTGCTTTCTTATCACATATTCGTTTATTTTTATCATTCTTATATTAAAATATTTCTCTTATTATTCGTTCCTATTAATATGTTTGATCACTAGAGTGTTATTTTTATAAATCATGAGTATCCTTCACTGGGTAGTTGTGCTCTTACTAACCGTTTTCTTTCCTCCCCTTTTACCACACTTTAATTTTCTTTTTTTATTATTATATTAAAAAGTTTATCTCATTACTCATCCATACTTTTTTGTATCATTATGTAATTTATCTCTCTATTTTATTCATTAATGTTTTTATTTATTTATTAACACGGGAACACAGTTCCCTTTTTTTTTTCTTTTTAAATTTTTTTCTCTAACAAAGTGATTTTTTTATATACCTCGTTGGGAAAGTTAGCCCCACCATGATGTGGATGTTGAGTCTCAAAAATATCATAAGGTTGTTTATAATGTTTTAAGACAACTAGATTCCCAAGTTTTAATGGTTAACAAATTTGACTTAAAATATTTAGCATAGATACATATATGCTTTAATGTTTTATCTATGATTTCAGCAAGAGTCACTATGAGCCTACATAAAAAGACTAAGTGTTGAAGCTGTCTGAAGAAGCAGAACTCGTCTGAAGAGTTGAAACTGTCTGAAGTAGCTCAACCCGTCTGAAGTATCAGTGACGTCTGAAGTCTTTTGATGACGTGGCACCTCTAGTCTGAAGATTGTGAAGACGTCTGAAGCTCTTTTTGAATCAAGCACGTTTTCTGTTATAACAGTTGGCATTCCTTTTTGAATTTCAAGCACGTTCTCTGCCATACGGGTCTTCTACTACGCAGCCCTTGCAGCAACAACAAAAAATAGCTTTTTGACAGGAGAAAAACTTGTAACGTGTCAAGAATTGTCAGAAAATGTCAGAGAATGTCAGAGCTCACAGCAGGCTGTCTCACAACGGATTTCATGCTATTCCAAAACGGTGGTTTTCTCCAACGGATTGATATTTGGGTATAAATACCCCTTCCTTTGAAGACCATCAAGAGAGAAGAATTCTGTGAAAAAGAACTAAAACTCTGCAAGTTTTTCGCTGCAATAACTCTGATAATATTTATCTTTGTACACATATTGTAATATCCTGAGCATACCTCAGTTTTTCTGTACATTTGTAATTGTTTAAGCTTCAAGACTGATATAGTTTGTAAGCTTAAGCATTTTATCTTCTCTGTATTTGTTTGTTGAGCCTGGAGAGGCTTGTCTGCAAAAGAATACTTGTTGGTTTGAGCCTGGAGAGGCTTGTCTGTAAAAGAATACTTGGTTGTAGAGCCTGAAGAGGCTTGACTGTAAAAGAATACTTGTAATCTTGAAAGATTAAGAGAAAATCCAATTGCTAGTTGGCATTGGGACTGGACGTAGCTCACAGTGGTAGTGAGTGAACCAGGATAAATTCCTTGGCTAAGTTTTCTTACTCTTATCTCTTGTCAATTCTTTTTATACTAATCAAGGGGTTAGAGTAATTAATATGATATTTTATAAAGGTACAAAACATCTTTTAAAATCAGTTTTTTTAAGCCGTCTGAAAACTTCAGACAGTCCTTTAAGAGCCTGTGTGAAATCGTGTTTTTTAACACCTGTTTGCGAAAAGCTTTCTAAAATATTTAGAAACACTATTCAACCCCCGTTCTAGTGTTTCCCTGTGTTCCTACAGTTGGTACCAGATCTCTACTCAGGGTTGAAGCACCTAACAAGTGTTTGAGGACTGAAAGATCCAAATGGAAGCTTCTAACAACAACAGGAAATACATCACTGAAGGAGCCTCTATCACAAGACCCCCAACATTCAATGGAGTGGATTACCACTACTGGAGAGATCGTATGAAGTTGTTCATTGAGAGCAACAACATTGATGTTTGGGATGTGGTCACTGATGGAGACTATGTGCTTATGCAAAATGGTGTGCCTATACCTAAGACTGAATGGACCTTGGAGAAGAAGACTAGAGTCCAGATGAACGCTAAAGCCAAACTCTATCTGATATGTTCCTTGAATAAATCAGAATATGAGAAGCTCCATGGATGCACTTATGCCAAGGAGATTTGGGATACTCTTGCAGCAGCCCATGAAGGGACTGAAACTGTCAAGCAATCCAAAATCAGCATGCTTATACATCAGTATGAGATGTTTAAGATGGAAGAAAACTGAAATCATTGACCAAATGTTTGGGAGGTTTCAGACCATAACCAATGGACTCAGGTCCTTAGGAAGAACCTATGAATCTGCAGACAACAACAGGAAGATTCTAAGAAGTCTACCTAATTCCTGGAGACCCAAAGTCACTGCCATTCAAGAGGCAAGAGATTTGAACTCTCTGAGAATGGAAGAACTGTTGGGATCTCTCAAAGTCCATGATCTTGAGCTTGGAGAAGATGACAACAAGAAGAAGTCTCTAGCTCTAAACTCCAAGGCCAAACAGTCTAGGCAAGGCAGCATGAAGGCTATGCAAGCTGAGGAAACTTCAGAAGCAGATGAAGATTCTGAAGATAGCTGAGAAGATGACAATGATCTTTCTCTTTTAAGCAGAAAGATCAAGAGAATGTTGCAGAACAGAGGAAAGTTCAGAAAGAACCAACCTTCATCATCCAAATCAGGTAAGACAGGTAAAGAGTCTAACACTGATAAAATTATTTGCTTTGAACGTAAGCAACCAGGGCATATGAAGGCTGATTGCCCAAGACTGAAGAAAAACAACTTCAAGAAGAAGAAGTTTTTAAAAAAGAAGAAAGGTCTTATGGCAACATGGGAAGACCTTGATGAATCAATCTCAGAAGAAGAGGAAGACACTTCAGAAGAGGCAAATCTGTGTCTCATGGCTAGTCTACCATCTTCAGACAGCTCTGAAGCTGAGGTATTTCCTCTTACTCTACAAGAAATGTATGATGATCTGGTGGAAAGTTCCAAGGAACTTTTCCAAGAGTATAAGAATCTATCCAAATCCCACACAGAAATGTGTAACAAATATGAGGCACTTGAGATAGAACATATTATGCTTAAGGAAAAGATTCTTGTGACTGAAAACTGCAGTTCACAAGCTGTGTCTGAAGAGAATAAGAAACTTCAGAAGCAGGTTGTGGAACTGACAAAAGATCTGGCCAAATTTGTCAAAGGAACTAAAAATCTGAATATAATGCTTGGAAATCAAAGGCATTCCCTTGACAAAAGTGGACTAGGCTTTTGTGATCATAACATGTCTAACCCTCCTACTGTCTTAAATTTTTCTAAAGGCAAAAAGAAGGTTACTGGGTGTTCTCACTGTGGTAAGCCTGGACACAATGTGGCTCAGTGCAAACACAAGAGAAAAACAAGGCCCAAAGCTAACAAGAAAGGACCCAAAAGAATATGGGTACCTAAAAACTTAATTATTCCTGTTGCAGATGTGTTTAACAGGACAAAGGAGACCCCAAAAATGGTACCTGGACAGTGGGTGCTCGCGACACATGACAGGAGAAAGGTCTTTGTTCCAAAACCTTAGACCTAGAGCTGGTGGAGTGGTCACCTTTGGTGGAAATCAGCAAGGGAAGATCACTGGAATAGGGACTGTAGGTATATATCCTTCATCCCTTATTAAAAATGTACTCCTAGTGGAGGGACTTCAGCATAATTTACTGAGCATAAGTCAATTATGTGACAGTGGTTATGTGGTATCCTTTACTAAGGAAGGATGCATAGTCAAAGACTCCTCTGATCAAACCCTCTTTACTGCTAAGAGACACAACAATGTGTATAAAATTGATCTAGAGGATCTAGTAAGTCAAAATGTAAAATGTTTCATTTCTGTTGAAGATGAAAAACAGATTTGGAATCAAAGACTTGGGCATGCCAGCTTGAGATTAATCTCAAGGTTAGCAAAACACAATCTTGTTAAAGGATTGCCCAAGCTTTCATACAAATCTGACATTTTATGTGAAAGCTGTCTGAAAGGGAAACAAACAAGACGCTCTTTTAAGAGTAAAGATGTTGTTTCAACTAGCAGACCACTAGAACTCTTACACATTGACTTGTTTGGTCCTATTAGAACAGAAAGTCTTAGTGGTAAGAAATATGGTTTGGTCATTGTTGATGACTATTCTAGATTTACATGGGTGTTATTCCTAAGAAGCAAGGATGAGACTTTTAGGAATTTCACAATATTCTGCAAGAAGGTACAGAATGAGAAATGATTCTGTATTTCTGTTATCAGAAGTGATCATGGTGGAGAGTTTGAGAATGCAAACTTTCAAATGTTCTGTGATGAGAATGGGATCTCACACAATTTCTCTGTGGCTAGAACACCTCAACAGAATTGGGTTTTTGAGAAAAAGAACAGAAGTTTGCAAGAGATGGCAAGGACCATGCTCAACTCATGCAGCTTACCAAGATCCTTCTAGGCAGAAGCTGTTAGCACAACATGTTACCTTCAAAACAGAATATTGGTAAGACCAATTCTGAAAAAGACTTCCTATGAATTGTGGAAAGGAAGAAAACCCAACATATCATATTTCCACACCTTTGGCTGTGAATGTTTTATACTCAACACCAAGGATGATCTTGGAAAATTTGATGCAAAGTCTGATAAAGGATTTTTCATTGGATATTCTGAAACATCTAAAGCCTATAGAGTGTATAACTCAAGAACTTTAACTGTTGAAGAAACTATTCATGTTAAATTCAATGATAACAAAGAGACTGATAGGGAACTATCAGATCTAGACGATGATTTTGCAGGAATGGAGCTGAATGACCACAGCAGCTTGAAGGATGAGCAGCTGTCTGAAGTACCTACTGTTACTAAACCTCTTCAGACAAATGTTGAGTCTCAGACAGAACAAATAGATTTGATACCTCCTCAGAAACCTGATTGGAGATACAAATCACATCATCCTAAAGAGCAAATCATTGGCAGCACTTCAGAAGGAGTTAAGACAAGATCAAAATTCAATAATCTGAACTCTCTTGCTCTCTTGTCTGAAATAGAGCCAAAGAACATTGATGAAGCTCTGCATGATGAAGGGTGGATCCTAGCCATGCAAGAAGAGCTGAATCAGTTTGCTAAGAGTGATGTCTGGACCCTTGTTCCTAAACCCCATGGGAAAACTATTATTGGAACCAAATGGGTGTTCAGAAACAAGCTGTCTGAAGAAGGCAAGGTAGTCAGAAACAAGGCAAGATTAGTTGCTCAAGGATACAACCAGCAAGAAGGTATTGACTTCACTGAAACCTTTGCCCTAGTGGGCCAGGTTAAAAGCAATTAGAATTCTTTTATCTTATGCTGTAAATAATGGCATCAAGCTATATCAAATGGATGTTAAAAGTGCCTTCCTCAATGGTCTCGTTGAAGAAGAAGTCTTTGTTAGACAACCCCCTGGTCTTGAAGATATTGCTTTTCCTGAACATGTTTTCAAACTCAAAAAGGCTCTCTATAGTCTGAAACAAGCCCCAAAAGCTTGGTATGACAGATTAAGCAGTTTTCTTATCTCAAATGGTTTTGAAAGAGGAAAAGTGGATACAACTCTTTTTAGAAAACAGTCTAACAAAGATCTTATACTTGTTCAGATATATGTTGATGACATTACCTTTGGTTCAATTGACTCTTCATTATGCAAGGAGTTTTCAGAGTTAATGCAATCAGAGTTTGAAATGAGTTTAATGGGTGAACTAAAATTTTTCTTAGGACTTCAGATTAAGCAAGATTCTGACTATATATGGATCCATCAAGAAAAAATATACAAAGGAAATGCTTAAGAAATTTAACTTACAAGATTGCAAACCCATGTCAACTCCAATGCATCCCTCTGCATCTTTAAATAAAGATGAGAAGGAAGAACCAGTGAATCAAACTTTGTATAGAGGAATTATTGGATCATTATTATATCTAATAGCAAGCAGACCTGACATAATGTTCAGTGTATGTCTGTGTGCTAGATTTCAATCTGATCCAAGGATTACTCACTACAAAGCTGTAAAAAGAATTTTCAGATATCTTAAAGGTACTACTAATCTTGGTCTGTGCTATAAGAAAAGTAAGGATTGCAGGTTAATAGGTTACTGTGATGCTGATTTTGCTGGAGACAGAATTGAAAGAAAAAGCACTAGTGGTGGATTTCATTTCTTTGGAGAAAATATGATTAGCTTGTCAAGCAAAGGCAAAGCACAATTGCCTTATCAATAGCTGAAGCAGAATACATCTCAGCAACCAGTTGTTGCTCACAACTGTTATGAGTGGAGTATCAGTTAGAAGATTTTAACATTACTATATCTGCTATACCTGTTTTGTGTGATAATACAAGTGCTATTAATTTGTCTAAAAATCCCATTCAACATTCTAGGGCTAAACATATAGAAATAAAACATCATTTCATTAGAGACTATGTTCAGAAAGGTGTTTTTGATATTCAGTTAATTGATACAGAGTTTTAATGGGCTGATATATTCACAAAACCTCTGACTGAAGATAGATTTAAGTTCATTAGAAATAATCTGAACATACATGCATTTTGATTGTGTATGATATGATCTGTTGAAAATGATGTGTCTGAAATTTCAGCTTGTTTGAAACAAGTGACTTGTCTGAAATTTTGGGTTGTCTGAAATCTATATGGGTGTCTAAAATCTGTCACTTGTCTGAAGTAACAAATGACGTGGCTTTCTGAGACGGTTTAATTCCATTTATTTTGTCTCTTCCACTTCGCACGTTTTCCTATGTCTGCGCAGCCAGTACTTGCCATCATTACTTCATGGGTCTATAAATACAGAAGCTAGTGGGTCAGAGAACTTTACCATTCACTATTCTGTATTCACCTCTTGAGATCCTTCTTCTACAAGCAATTTTTTTTCTCTCAAGTTCTTCAGAAAACTCTTCAATGGCACCTAAGAAATCTGCTGGAAGCAACATTGTGAAGACTAAGGGTGTATTCTTGGAGGATCTTCAATCTCTGGGAATGGACTTATTTCCTAAGTTCGATGCAGCTGGGTGGACTCTATATTTCAACCACACTTGACACAGTGGCATGAGAAGAGTGTGCTGGATTTCTGGGCTACTGCCAGAGGAATACCCAATCCTCAGGGTATCTACACTAGCATCAAGGCCACAGTACGTGGTGTCCCTGTCTTTATTGATGAAGATATCCTTGCTCACATCTGTGAGGTCAGGACTGAAGGAGCTGTATTCACTCCTGGTTGGGAAGCAAGAAATGGTGGACAGAAGCAGTTCACAGAGTTTCTGTATGGCACCTCTGAACCAGTAAGCTTGGATGCAAAACATATGTCAGACAAGGCTAGGGTTTTGCATGCCATCTTAAGGTGCTCTGTAATCCCTAAGAGTGGAAGCAGAAACCATGTTTCTAAGTTGGAGAGATTTTTTCTGATTCACCTACTGCAGAAGAAGAAGGTGAACCTCCCCATCATCATAATGTACCACATGCAGAAGCGTCTCAGAGACTCTGCTGGGAGCTTCCCACACAACACAATCATCACCAAGATCTTGTTGCACTTCAAGGTTCCCATTGATAGGCTATTTGATCACCTTTCACAACCCGTGTTTGGTGAATCAAACCTAAAGTGCATGGGAATAAAGCTGACTCCAAGACCTCCTTCACCATCCATGAAGGAGAGCATCCTCTTAGAGAAGGCAGAAAGGAGGAACACAACAATGCAAATACTGGAGAATGAACTCATGGGAGACATCAGGAGACGTGAGTTCAAGCCATCAAAACCCTCTCCTCAAGCAAAATTGAAGAAGCTACATGTGAGGAGTGCTGCTAAGGTAGCATCTGCATTTGTGCAGCATTAGGTGTCTGAACCTGTTCAGAAGGCTTCAAAAAGGCCATCTGAAATTGTGGGTCAGTTGTCTGAACCTGTACAGACTCCAGAGCCTACTTCTGAAATGGAAGGACAGACTCAAGAGGCAGATGTGGTTGATGTTGTTGTAGTTGAGCCATTGGCTGCTTGCCCATCTGATCCTGAACTCATTCAGGTGGCAGCATTGGCTACTGCTTTGGAGCAGGAGGAGATGGAGAAGAAAGCAGAGCAAGAGAAGACTGATAGAGCTCTTGCTATTGCTTCACAATTGACCTATGCTGAAGATGATAGGCAAGTAACCATAGCTGAGGGAGCAAAGAAAAGGAAGAGGTCAAGTGCACCTCAGAGAAGGAGGACCAAAAGCAAGCTACTTCAGACTGCACCTGAACCTAGGGTGACTAGAAGTATTGCTTCTCAGCTGGAAGCAGAGGATATGGCTGGGAAATACCAAAATTATGTCAAGGCACATGAGTATTTTAAAAGAAGAAGGGAAGAAAAATAAGCACAAAGGGAGAAGGAAGAGTAGGAAGCAAAGGCAAAAGAATCTGAGGTAACCAAGCCTTCCTACAAGAGAATTAAGGTGAGATTTGATAATGTAACTCCTTCACCACCCTCCTCACCAGAAAAACAAACACCTCAGCAATCCTCTCAACACCTACACCACAACCCTCACCTCAACCTTCACCAAAACCCCTATCACCTGAAAAACAACCATCTTCACCTCTATCACAACCATCACCACCTCTACAAACAGAAAACCTACCCCCTAAACCCTATGAACCAACAGAAAACAAACCCTCTGAACCTACCTCACCACAACCTTCAGAGAATCAACTCTCTGAACCTACATTACCTTCCCCATCAGAATATCAACCATCTGATCCATCATCACCTCAACCAATCCAACCTTCTGAACCTTCACCTCCTCAACCTCAACCATCATCACCACCTTTACCTTCACCACCACCACCTATACCCTCACCACCTTTTTCTCCTCCACCTTCACAACAAGAAGAGATCCTTGCTAAGAAGATCAAGTGCTTGCTGATGCTCTACAGTTATCTCTACTTCCTTCTGATCCCTGTTCATTGCTGAAGTTTGGCAACCTGTCTGAAGAGCTACAGTATTTCAGACTAGCACCTGTTGTATCCTTGCATCATGGCTTAATCAGAAAAACTGTTGCTGAAGTTAGAAACCAATACAGTGCTCTTTTAGGAGGATTAGAAAAGATCAGGAAGGGTGTTGTCCCTCCTGCACATACTTGGGCTCCCATCAATCCATTCTCAATGATTCCCTTAGGCTGAATAGTGATGAATGGAGTTTTGTGAGGCAGCTGAACACTGAGTCTGAGTTGTTTCAGAGGGATCTGCACAAGGGAGTTGGGATGAGATGCTACCGGCCTCCTAGAACTTGTTCAATCAGGCCAACCACTAAAATCTTGGTGAAACCTGATAGAATAGTTCCTAGGTATCCCTTAAAGGAAGGTCAGGGTGAGAAATTCAAAGGAGCTAAAGTTTATTCTGTATTTGTACCTCTGTCTGAAATGATGAGTCCATCAGAGTGGGAATCTTTACCAGAGTTCATCAGAAACCAAGGAGGAGGCCTGGATCAACTACTTCAAGATTGGATGTGGTCCTCTTACTGGAAGATCAGAGAAGATGCTGGATCTTCTTCGGGATCAACTGGTCCTGATGCTGATTCTGAAGTTGGACTTGGAAAGTCAACCAATGTCCAATATCACTATCTGAGAGATCACTTTCCCCCACCTGCTGACTCTTTTAATGAAGACCGGGTAGTACTGAACCCCATTGGCACCTTCTTTTGCCCTGTGTTCAAACCTTCTGAATACAGATTGAAGCCAGGCTTTGGAGTGCTTAGATTTGTTTGCCCCTACATCCAGCTAATTTTCTATGAATCTGAGCAAGACTTCTCTGAGGAAAATCTGAAGCTGAATACCAAAGTTAAGAAGCTTGAAAAGAAATATGTTGATCAAAAGAAGAAGACTAAGCATCTTATTGTAAAACAAGAGCAGATTCTTCATGAACAACAGCTTATCAGATCTGGCCAGCAGGAATTGAAAAGTTCAGTGGAAGCAGCAATAGACAAGGCAAAGGAAGAACTGATTTCCTTTCTGACTGAGGCCTTGCTGAAAAAGAAGGAATAAATTGTTGCTTTAGCCATTGTCTTTGTTTATTTTCATGTTTATGACAAGTGTCTGATTGTCTGTTTCTTTTATTTGAACATCCATTAAATACAATCAGTGGCTTATCTTATATTCTGTGTTGATTTCTTTATGCTGATATCTGTGTTTTATCTGAATATAATTGTTATGTTACTATTTTGGCTTTGATATTCCCTTTTGATTGATGACAAAAGGGGGAGTATTAAAACTAACAAAATCTGAAGTGATTACAAGACTCAGGGGGAGTATATAAGCTTTGAGTACATAAGTAATAATCTGTTACAGAACCTGAACAGAAATTGTTAAAGGATATTTCTATCTCAGGGGGAGCTATCTTATACTCAAAGACTGATTACAGATTTGTATATTTTAACCAAATTTGTCATCATTAAAAGGGGGAGAATGTTGAGTCTCAAAATATCATAAGGTTGTTTATGATGTTTTAAGACAACTAGATTCCCAAGTTTTAATGGTTAACAAATTTGACTTAAAATATTTATCATAGATACATATATGCTTTAATGTTTTATCTATGATTTCAGCAAGAGTCACTATGAGCCTACATAAAAGACTAAGTGTTGAAGCTGATTAAGTGTTGAGGGGATGGTTGAGAGGGTTGCTGAGGTGTTTATTTTTCTGGTGAGGAGGGTGGTGAAGGAGTTACATTATCAAATCTCACCTTAATTCTCTTGTAGGGAGGCTTGGTTACCTCACATCTTTTGCCTTTGCTTCCTTCTCTTCCTTCTCCCTTTGTGCTTGTTTTTCTTCCCTTTTTCTTTTAAAATATTCATGTGCCTTGACGTAATTTGGTATTTCCCAGCCATATCTTCTGCTTCCAGCTGAGAGGCAATGCTTCTAGTCACCCTAGATTCAGGTGCAGTCTGAAGTAGCTTGCTTTTGGTTCTCTTCTTTGAGGTGCACTTGACCTCTTCCTTTTCTTTGCTCCCTTAGCTATGGTTGCTTGCCTATCATCTTTAGATAGGCCAATTGTGAAGCAATAGCAAGAGCTCTATCAGTCTTTTCTTGCTCTGCTTTCTTCTCCAGCTCCTCCTGCTCCAAGGCAGTAGCCAATGCTGCCACCTGAATGAGTTCAGGATCAGATGGGCAAGCAGCCAATGGATCAGCTACAACTGCATTAGTTTCATCTGCCTCTTGAGCCTGTCCTTTCATTTCAGAAGTAGGCTGTGGAGTCTGTACAGGTTCAGACAACTGACCCACAATTTCAGATGGCTTTTGTGATGCCTTCTGAACAGGTTCAGACACCTGACTTAGCACAGATGCAGATGCTACCTTAGTAGCACTCCTTACAGGTAGCTTCTTCAATTTTGCTTGAGGAGAGGGTTTTTGATGGCTTAAACTCATGCTTCCTTATGTCTCCTCTGAGTTCATTCTAAAGAACCTCCATTGTTGTCTTCCTTCTTGCAACTTTCTCAAGAAGAAGGCTCTCCTTCATGGACGGAGAGGGAGGTCTTGGAGTCAACTTCACTCCTATGCTCTTGAGGTTGATTCACCAAATACAGGTTGTGAAAGGCGATCAAAAAGCCTCTCAATTGGGACTTTGAAATGCAGCAAGATCTTGGTGATGATGGTATTATGAGAGAAGCTCCCAGCAGAGTCTCTAAGACGCTTCTGCATGTGGTACATTATGATGTTGGGGAGGTTCACCTTCTTCTTCTGCAGTAGGTGAATCAGACAAAATCTCTCCAACTCAGAAACATGGTTTCTGCTTTCACTCTTAGGGATTACAGAGCACCCTAAGATGGAATGCAAAACCCTAGCCTTGTCTGACATATGCTTTGCATCCAAACTTATTGGTTCAGAGATGCCATACAGAAACTCTGTAAACTGCTTCTGTCCACCATTTCTTGCTTCCCAGCCAGGAGTGAATACAGCTCCTTCAGTCCTGACCTCACAGATGTGAGCAAGGATATCTTCATCAACAAAGATAGGGACACCTCGTACCGTGGCGTGATGCTAGTGTAGATACCCTGAGGATTGGGTATTCCTCTGGCAGTAGCCCAGAAATCCAGCACACTCTGCTCATGCCACTGTGTCAAGTTGTAATTGAAGTACGGAGTCCACCCAGCTGCATCGAACTCAGCAAATAAGTTCATTCCCAGATATTGAAGATCCTCCAAGACTACACCCTTAGTCTTCACAATGTTGCTTCCAACAGATTTCTTAAGAGCCATTGAAGAGTTTTCTCAAGAACTTGAGAGAGAAATAAATTGCTTGTAGAAGAATGATCTCAAGAGGTGAATACAGAATAGTGAACGGTGAAGTTCTCTGACTTGCTAGCTTCTGTATTTATAGACCCATGAGGTAATGATGGCATGTACTGGCTGCGCAAACATAGGAAAATGTGCGAAGTGGAAGAGACAAAATAAATGGAATTAAACCATCTCAGAAAGCCACGTCATTTGTTTACTTCAGACAAGTGACAGATTTCAGACACCCATATAGATTTCAGACAACCCAAAATTTCAGACAAGTCACTTGTTTCAGACAAGCTGAAATTTCAGACACATCATTTTTCAATAGATCAAATCACACACAATCGAAATGCATGTATGTTCAAATTATTTCTAATGAACTTAAATCTATCTTCAGTCAGAGGTTTTGTGAATATATCAACCCATTGATGCTCTGTATCAATAAACTGAATATCAAAAACACCTTTCTGAACATAGTCTCTAATGAATGATGTTTTATTTCAATATGTTTAGCCCTAGAATGTTGAATGAGATTTTTAGACAAATTAATAGCACTTGTATTATCACACAAAACAGGTATAGCAGATATAGTAATGTTAAAATCTTCTAACTGATACTTCACCCATAACAGTTGTGAGCAACAACTGGCTGCTGAGATGTATTCTGCTTCAGCTGTTGATAAGGCAATTGTGCTTTGCCTTTTGCTTGACCAGCTGATCATATTTTCTCCAAAGAAATGACATCCACCACTGGTGCTTTTTCTTTCCATTCTGTCTACAGCAAAATCAGCATCACAGTAACCTATTAACCTGCAATTCTTACTTTTCTTATAGCACAGACCAAGATTAGTAGTACCTTTAAGATATCTGAAAATTCTTTTTATAGCTTTGTAGTGAGTACTCCTTGGATCAGATTGAAATCTAGCACACAGACATACACTGAACATTATGTCAGGTCTGCTTGTTGTTAGATATAATAATGATCCAATCATTCCTCTATACAAAGTTTGATTCACTGGTTCTTCCTTCTCATCTTTATTTAAAGATGCAGAGGGATGCATTGGAGTTGACATGGGTTTGAAATCATGTAAGTTAAACTTCTTAAGCATTTCCTTTGTATATTTTTGTTGATGGATCTATATAGATTCAGAATCTTGCTTAATCTGAAGTCCTAAGAAAAATTTTAGTTCACCCATTAAACTCATTTCAAACTCTGATTGCATTAACTCTGAAAACTCCTTGCATAATGAAGAGTCAGTTGAACCAAAGGTAATGTCATCAACATATATCTGAACAAGTATAAGATCTTTGTTAGACTGTTTTCTAAAAAGAGTTGTATCCACTTTTCCTCTTTCAAAACCATTTGAGATAAGAAAACTGCTCAATCTGTCATACCAAGCTCTTGGGGCTTGTTTCAGACCATAGAGAGCCTTTTTGAGTTTGAAAACATGTTCAGGAAAAGCAATATCTTCAAGACCAGGGGGTTGTCTAACAAAGACTTCTTCTTCAATGAGACCATTGAGGAAGGCACTTTTAACATCCATTTGATATAGCTTGATGCCACTATTTACAGCATAAGATAAAAGAATTCTAATTGCTTCTAACCTGGCCACTGAGGCAAAGGTTTCAGTGAAATCAATACCTTCTTGCTGGTTGTATCCTTGAGCAACTAATCTTGCCTTGTTTCTGACTACCTTGCCTTCTTCAGACAGCTTGTTTCTGAACACCCATTTGGTTCCAATAATAGTTTTCCCATGGGGTTTAGGAACAAGGGTCCAGACATCACTCCTAGCAAACTGATTCAGCTCTTCTTGCATGGCTAGGATCCACCCTTTATCATGCAGAGCTTCATCAACGTTCTTTGGCTCTATTTCAGACAGGAGAGCAAGAGAATTCAGATTCTTGAATTTTGATCTTGTCTTAACAACTTCTGAAGTGCTGCCAATGATTTGCTCTTTAGGATGATGTGATTTGTATTTCCAATCAGGTTTCTGAGGAGGTATCAAATCTGTTTGTTCTGTCTGAGACTCAACATTTGTCTGAAGAGGTTTAGTAACAGTAGGTATTTCAGACAACTGCTCATCCTTCAAGCTGTTTTGGTCATTCAGCTCCATTCCTGCAAAATCATCGTCTAGATCTGATAGTTCCCTATCAGTCTGTTTGTTATCATTGAATTTAACATGAATAGTTTCTTCAACAGTTAAAGTTCTAGAGTTATACACTCTATAGGCTTTAGATGTTTCAGAATATCCAATGAAAAATCCTTTATCAGACTTTGCATCAAATTTTCCAAGATCATCCTTGGTGTTGAGTATAAAACATTCACAGCAAAGGTGTGGAAATATGATATGTTGGGCTTTTTTTCCTTTCCACAGTTCATAGAGAGTCTTTTTCAGAATTGGTCTTACCAATATTCTGTTTTGAAGGTAACATGTTGTGCTAACAGCTTCTGCCCAGAAGGATCTTGGTAAGCTGCATAAGTTGAGCATGGTCCTTGCCATCTCTTGCAAACTTCTGTTCTTTCTCTCAACAACCCCATTTTGTTGAGGTGTTCTAGCCACAGAGAAATTGTGTGAGATCCCATTCTCATCACAGAACAGTTGAAAGTTTGCATTCTCAAACTCTCCACCATGATCACTTCTGATAACAGAAATACAGAATCCTTTCTCATTCTGTACCTTCTTGCAGAATATTGTGAAATTCCTAAAAGTCTCATCCTTGCTTCTTAGGAATAGCACCCATGTAAATCTAGAATAGTCATCAACAATGACCAAACCATATTTCTTACCACTAAGACTTTCTGTTCTAATAGGACCAAACAAGTCAATGTGTAAGAGTTCTAGTGGTCTGCTAGTTGAAATAACATCCTTACTCTTAAAAGGGTGTCTTGTTTGTTTCCCTTTCAGACAGCTTTCACATAAAATGTCAGATTTGTATGAAAGCTTGGGCAATCCTTTAACAAGATTGTGTTTTGCTAATCTTGAGATTAATCTCAAGCTGGCATGCCCAAGTCTTTGATGCCAAATCTGTTTTTCATCTTCAACAGAAATGAAACATTTTACATTTTGACTTGCTAGATCCTCTAGATCAATTTTGTACACATTGTTGTGTCTCTTAGCAGTAAAGAGGGTTTGCTCAGAGGAGTCTTTGACTATGCATCCTTCCTTAGTAAAGGATACCACATAACCACTGTCACATAATTGACTTATGCTTAGTAAATTATGCTGTAGTCCCTCCACTAGGAGTACATTTTTAATAAGGGATGAAGGAGATATACCTACAGTCCCTATTCCAATGATCTTCCCTTACTGATTTCCACCAAAGGTGACCACTCCACCAGCTCTAGGTCTAAGGTTTTGGAACAAAGACCTTTCTCTTGTCATGTGTCGCGAGCACCCACTGTCCAGGTACCATTTGTGGGGTCTCCTTTGTCCTGTTAAACACATCTGCAACAGGAATAATTAAGTGTTTAGGTACCCATATTCTTTTGGGTCCTTTCTTGTTAGCTTTGGGCCTTGTTTTTCTCTTGTGTTTGCACTGAGCCATATTGTGTCCAGGCTTACCACAGTGAGAACACCCAGTAACCTTCTTTAAGACAGTAGGAGGTTCAGACATGTTATGATCACAAAAGCCTAGTCCACTTTTGTCAAGGGAATGCCTTTGATTTCCAATCATTATATTCAGATTTTTAGTTCCTTTGATAAATTTGGCCAGATCTTTGTCAGTTCCACAACCTGCTTCTGAAGTTTCTCATTCTCTTCAGACACAGCTTATGAACTGCAGTTTTTAGTCTCAAGAATTTTTTCTTTGAGCATAATATGTTCTATCTTAAGTGCCTCATATTTGTTACACATTTCTGTGTGGGCTTTTGGATAGATTCTTATACTCTTGGAAAAGTTCCTGGGAACTTTCCACCAGATCACCATACATTTCTTGTAGAGTAAGAGGAAATACCTCAGCTTCAGAGCTGTCTGAAGATGGTAGACTAGCCATGAGACACAGATTTGCCTCTTCTGAAGTGTCTTCTTCTTCTTCTGAGGTTGATTCATCAAGGTCTTCCCATGTTTCCATAAGACTTTTCTTTTTTGAAAAACCTGTTCTTCTTGAAGTTGTTTTTCTTCAGTCTTTGGCAATCAGCCTTCATATGCCCTGGTTGCATACATTCAAAGCAAGTAATTTTATCAGTGTTAGACTCTTTACCTGTCTTGCCTGATTTGAATGATGAAGGTTGGTTCTTTCTGAACTTTTCTCTGTTCTGCAACATTCTCTTGATCTTTCTGCTTAAAAGAGAAAGATCATTGTCATCTTCTGAGCTATCTTCAGAATCTTCATCTGCTTCTGAAGTTTCCTCAGCTTGCATAGCCTTCATACTGCCATGCCTAGACTGTTTGGTCTTGGAGTTTAGAGCAAGAGACTTCTTCTTGTTGTCATCTTCTCCAAGCTCAAGCTCATGGACTTTGAGAGATCCCAACAATTCTTCCATTCTCAGAGAGTTCAAATCTCTTGCCTCTTGAATGGCAGTGACTTTGGGTCTCCAGGACTTAGGTAGACTTCTTAGAATCTTTCTGTTGTTGTCTCCAGATTCATAGGTTCTTCCTAAGGACCTGAGTCCATTGGTTATGGTCTGAAACCTCCCAAACATTTGGTCAATGGTTTCAGTTTCTTCCATCTTAAACATCTCATACTGATGTATAAGCATGCTGATTTTGGATTGCTTGACAATTTCAGTCCCTTCATGGGCTGCTGCAAGAGTATCCCAGATCTCCTTGGCAGAAGTGCATCCATGGACCTTCTCATATTCTGATTTATTCAAGGAACATATCAGATAGAGTTTGGCTTTAGCGTTCATCTGGACTCTAGTCTTCTGCTCCAAGCTCCATTCAGTCTTAGGTATAGGCACACCATTTTGCATAGGCACATAGTCTCAATCAGTGACCACATCCCAAACATCAATGTTATTGCTCTCAATTAACAACTTCATACGATCTCTCCAGTAGTGGTAATCCACTCCATTGAATGCTGGGGGTCTTGTGATAGAGGCTCCTTCAGTGATGTATTGCCTGTTGCTGTTAGAAGCTTCCATTTGGATCTTTCAGTCCTCAAACACTTGTTAGGTGCTTCAACCCTGAGTAGAGCTCTGGTACCAACTGTAGGAACACAGGGAAACACTAGAAGGGGGGTTGAATAGTGTTTCTAAATATTTTAGAAAACTTTTCGCAAACAGGTAATAAAAGCACGATTTCAGACAGGCTTTTAAGGGGCTGTCTGAAGTTTTCAGACGGCTTGTAAAAACTACTTTTAAAAGATGTTTAGTGCCTTTATAAAATATCAGATTAATTATTCTGACCCCTTGATTAGTATAAAAGAATTGAAAAGAGATAAGGGTAAGAAAACTTAGCCAAGGAATTTATCCTGGTTCACTCACTACCACTGTGAGCTACGTCCAGTCCCAATGTCAACTAGCAATTGGATTTTCTCTTAATCTTTCAAGATTACAAGTATTCTTTTACAGTCAAGCCTCTTCAGGCTCTACAACCAAGTATTCTTTTACAGTCAAGCCTCTCCAGGCTCTACAACCAAGTATTCTTTTACAGTCAAGCCTCTCCAGGCTTAAACCAACAAGTATTCTTTTTCAGACAACCCTCTCCGGGCTCAACAAATAAATACAGAGAAGGTAAAATGCTTAAGCTTACAAACTATATCAGTCTTGAAGCTTAAACAATTACAAATGTACAGAAAAACTGAGGTATGCTCAGGATAATACAATATGTGTACAAAGATAAAGATTATCAGAGTTGTTGCAGCGAAAATCTTGCCAAGTTTTTGTTCTTTTTCACAAAAAAATTATTCTCTGTATGTCTCGCTTGATGGTCTTCAAAGGAGGGGTATTTATACCAAATCTTTAATCCGTTGAAATACCACCGTTAAGAGATAGCATTAAATGCTATTTAATCCGTTATGAGACATGCTTCTGAGAGCTCTAATTTTTCTGACACAGTACAAGGTTGCTCGTGCCATAAAGCTGCTACAAATGTTGCTGCAGAGGCTGCGTTGCAGAGATTTCCTCAGTGGTGTATGAAATTCAAAAACACCAGGAAAGGTCTCTGTGTTCCTTGCTATAAACGTGTTTGAAAAGGTACGTGCAACAGAGGTTCAGAAAAGTCATCACAAACTTCAGGAAAGGGTGCCACGTCATAAATGAGACTTCAGACGACTTCAATACTTCAGACGGGTCCGAACTACTTCAGACAGCTTCAACTCTTCAGACGAGTTTTGCTTCTTTAGACAGCTTCAACACTTAGTCTTTTTATGTAGGCTCATAGTGACTCTTGCTGAAATCATAGATAAAATATTAAAGCATATGTGTATTTATGATAAATACTTTTAAGTCAAATTTTGTCAACCATTAAAACTTGGGAATCTAGTTGTCTTAAAACATCATAAACAATCTTATGATATTTTTGAGACTCAACATCACCTGCCTCTGAGTCATCCCAAGTGACCATCATTGCCTTCTTCTTTTGATCCTTCTTAGGATTCCTTTTGAGGAGAGGGCACTTAGATTTGATATGGCCTGGTTTTTTGCACTCATAACAGATGATCTGACACTTCTTCTCTTCTTTCGGGAGAGGTCTTCTGAATGGAAACCTTCTTCCTCTTCCTCTTCCTCTAGCTCTCCACATTTGTCTGACCTTTCTTGTGATGAACGAAAGTTCATCTTCATCTTCTTCATCTTCCTCTAGATAATCTTCTGACTCTAGTGATGAGGCAAGGGCAGACATTTGGGAGCTTCTGATCCTCTTCCTGTTTTGTTGCTTCTGAGCCGCTTTGAGGGCAATCATCTTATTCTTCTTTGGTTCCTCTTCCTCCAGTAGCTCTTACTCATGCACTTTAACTAATCCCAGTAATTCATCAATCTTTAAAGTTGTCAGATCCTTGGCCTCTTGAATTGCTATGACTTTTGGTCTCCATTACTTGTGCATGCTTCTAAGAATCTTTCTCACTCTTTCTGAGTTTGAATATTCTTTGCCCAAAGATTTAAGATCATTCACTATGATAGTGAATCTTATTATCATATCTTCTATGCTTTCATCCTCAGCCATCTTGAACAGTTCATATTGTCTGACCAGAATGTTGATCTTGGCTTCCTTAACTTGATTGGTTCCCTCATGTGCAATAAGCAAGGTGTCCCAGACATCGTTTGCCGTCTTGCACATTGCTACTTTATCATACTCACTTCTGCTTAGAGCATAGGTGAGATAGAACCTTGCTTTAGAGTTTAGAAGATACATACTTCTTTTTGCATCTGTCCATCTCTCTCTAGGCTTTGGTTCTAGGTATCCAAACTCATGTTCTTCAGTGGGTTCATATGGACTAGATTCAATTATGTCCCACAGATCTACATGTTCTGATTCTATGAACAACTTCATGCGATCCTTCCAGTAATGGAAGTCCGTTCCATTAAAGGCAGGAGGCCTGTTGGTGGAAGCTCCTTCTGGGATGTACAGACTTGTGTTAGGGCCAACCATCTTTTTGGATCTTTTCCTCTTCACAAGTTGGTGTGCCTAACCCCTTAGAGGCTGAGCTCTGATACCAACTGTAGATGGCAAAGTCTCAAGAGGGGGGTTGAATTGAGATGCATCTAAGCCTGTTAAAAAATTTAAACTTGTTTCTAACTTAGATTCTCAAGTGGTTTCACTTGGATGTCAGAAAGGTTAGTCAGAAACAGATGTAAAAATGATTCCGACTTAAAACTTGGTTTGGTAAAGAATTTTTGCTTTTGATCTTTTTATCAAAAGTATTAATTCAAGTTATTGGAGTAATGAATATTGTTTCTGAGTTAAGGTTCTATTTCAAGATTAAGTTGCAAACTCAGAATTAGATTCATAATTATAAAGACAGAATCAGAAACAACTAAGAGATAGAGTAAGAAGAAGAAGAACACAACAGGATTTATACTGGTTCACTCTTATCAACCATGAGCTACGTCCATTCCTCACCTAAGTGAGATTTTTCCACTAACTCCACAAAGTTACAAGTATTCTTTTTCCAAGGCCTCTTTAGACTCCTAAGTATTCTCCTTCACGGGCCTCTTCGGGCTCCTGAGTATTCTTGTCCAAGCTTCTCAACTCAAAACCACAATCTAGAAACACTTTCTAACTTGGTAGAGGAGCTACAATAGAAATGGATGAAAGAAAGGTTTTTCTTAACTTGAAGTTTTAAACACACACAGTGTGAATCAACAGTAGAATAATCAAGTTAAGTTACAAGTAATCTTACAAATAATAAATCCCATAAATAAACTCAAAGAGTTTGATAAAGAGTGAAGAATATGTGGGTCAGAAGCAAGTGGAAGTGATTAAAACAGTAGAATGCTTTTCTTACAGAGTTTTAGCTATTTGATGAGTGTTCTGTCATTTGGTTCTGAGTTCATCTTGGCTTTTTATAGGATTGTGCTTGATTATAGTCACTGGAGTATTCCAATAGCTCTTTCCTCTTTGTGTCAGGAACTTGACCACATCGACATGTTGTACTTGCTTCTGTCTTGACACAGTATGCTTCTGCGTCTGACCTTGTTTCTGAGTCAGAGTCTTGCTTCCGTGTCTGACCTTGATTCTCCTTCTGACTTGAGCTAATGATTCTGATGGCATGCTGCTAAAGGAAGCAGCTGGAATTCAAAGAGATTGGACCAGCAACACTGGGGCTTGGGTGCAGAAGGCCCAAACAAGGAGAGTTGACTTTTATTAAGTAAACATTGACCACATTACTCTTGGTCAATAATTATATTTCCATTATTTTAATTGTATTTTAACTCCCTAAAATATAGTGCCTACTTGTCATGGCCTCTAAACTCTAGTTTGATAGGAATTACCCATGTTTTAATTTTGATTGTAATTTTTCTCTCTTACTCTCAATTGGGGCGCTAAATTGTATGGGTTTAGTGGCTAAGAGGATGCTTAGCTAATAGGCATATGAGTCATGGGTTCAAATCCCATTAGGAATAGAACTTAATCTCCCTTATTTTTCCTTTTAAGCGGTCGCCCCCTCTTGGCTATATAAGGGGAGCCTCTCCTTCTTATACCTCTTAATATTCAATTATAATGGAAGCTTTGTTTTACATTCCCTCTTGTGAGTCGAGAGTCTTGATGGTTCTTGCTTAAACCATAGTGATTCTTATCCTGCTCCACGAGCTGGTGGTGAGTCTACACCCGTGCTTATCTGCTGAAGGGGTTGCCTTCATTAGTGGCGCCTAAACCCACCTCTTTCCTATCCATTTTCCTTTCATTTCCTTTAATTTTTCGCGCATATTTCTCTGTTTATAGCTGCTGGAATTTCGGATTTAATTTCCTCTAACTGGTTCCTTTTGCTCAATTCTAGATCCACAACCTTCCTGCATTCAACTTGTGAGATATGCTTCTGACTATGTGCTTCTTAACATTTTGAGCAGATGTTTCTCTTGAGAGTTTTGAGGCTATGACTCTTGTACTTGAGTTATGAATTTTTCTTCACCTTTTTCTCTGAGTCTGACTTGCATCCTTCTGCGTGTGACTCTAAGATTTTCATTTGGTGCTTGATAAAGGATGATTTTTTAAGCCTTTTGTATATGCATCTCAGTCAAATTCTAAAACTGCACACTCAAGAAGATGGGTCAGATGCAAAAGTAACTCAGAATGAAACTTGAATTTTTACTTAGTCAGAGGGGTTGCCAATCATTAAAACCTTATGCATTTGAGGGTTTGTCTTAATAGGACCAACAGATCATGTTGCTACCGATGAAGTGAAATCCACCACTGGTGTTTTTCCTTTCAATTTTGTCTACAACAAAGTCAGCATCACAAAATCCCAATAACCTATTATCCTTACTCTTCTTATAGCAAAGACCAAGATTAGTAGTCCCACACAAATTTCTAAAAATTCCATTAGCAACTTTTAGATGAGAAATACTATGATCTGGATAAAATCTTGCACATAGGCATACGTTGAACATAATGTCATGTCTGCTTGCTGTAATATACAATAGTGATCCAATCATACCTCTAACAGTGTTTGATCAACTAGTTCACCTTCTTCATCTTTGCTTAAGATAGCAGATGGATGCATAGGAGTTCTCATTGGCTTGAAATCACTCATGTTGAACTTCTTTATCACTTCCTTTGTATATTTCTCTTGATAAATCCACATAAAACTTGCTTGATTTGAATTCTGAGAGAGAATTTGAGCTCTCCCATCATACTGATCTCAAATTTTGTCTGCATAAGCTTAGAGAATTCCTCGCACAAAGAAGGATTAGTTGAATCAAATATAATGTCATAAACTAATATTTGGACAAGAATGAAATCTTTGTCAGATTGTTTTCTAAAAAGAAGTTGTGTCCAATTTTCCTCTTTCAAAATCATTCTGATAAGAAAATTGCTCAGTCTATCATACCAAGCTTTTGGGGCTTGTTTTAGACCATAAAGAGCTTTCTTAAGTTTGAAAACATGTTCAAGAAAAGCAACATATTCAAAACTAGGGGACTGTTTGACATATACTTCTTCAATGATTCCATTAAGGAATGCACTTTTTACATCCATTTGATATAGTTTGATGTCATTTTGTGTTGCTTAAGATAAAATAATTCTAATGGCTTCTAACCTGGCTACTGGTGCAAAGGTTTCAGTGAAGTCAATACCTTCCTGCTGATTATAACCTTGAGCTACCAGTCATGCCTTGTTTTTGACCACTTTCCCATCTTTATTCAACTTTTTTCTAAACACCCATTTGGTTCCAATAATGGATTTCTCATGAGGTTTAGGAACTAGAGTCCAGACATCACTCCTAGCGAACTGATTCAGTTTCTCTTTCTTGGCAATGATCCATCCTTCATCATGTAAGGATTCATCAATGTTATTGGGCTCAACTTCATATAGTAGAGAAATATTGTTGACATCTTTCAGTCTTGATTTTCTTCTCATGTTTGAAATTTGTTTTGCCTGAAGTTTGAGACTCAACATTAGTTATCTGAAGTGGTTCAGCTTTAGATGGTCCTTCAGATGATGCCTCAGTCTTTGTCTAGATGTATTCAGTCGTCTAATTCAGCTCCAAATCTACAAATTCATCTTCAAGTTCTGATAGTTCCCTATCTGACTTTTGAACATCATTGAATCTTACAATGATAGATTCTTCCACAACCAAAGTTCTATAAATATAAACTTTATAGGCTTTAGAAGTTTCTGAATATCCAATAAAGAAACCCTTATCAGAATTAGCATCAAACTTTCCAATGTCATCTTTTGTGTTAAGTATGAAACATTCACGTCCAAAGACATGAAATAAGATATGTTGGGTTTTATCCCTTTCCACAATTTATATGGAGTCATTTTGAGAATAAGCCTTATCAAATTCTATTCTGAAGGCAACATGTTATGTGAGCGGCTTCTGCCCAAAAAGATTTAGGTAAGGAACTTGAAAGAAGCATGGTTCTACCCATCTCTAGCAAACTTATGTTCTTTCTCTCAACAACCCTATTTTGTTAAGGTGTTCTTGCCACAGAGAAATTATGAGAGATCTCATTCTCTTCACAAAACAATCTGAAGTTTGTATTTTCAAATTCTCCACCATTATCACTTATGGTAGAAATGCAGAATCCTTTTTTATTATGCACCTTCTTACAAAATATTGAGAAATTCTTAAAAGTCTCATCCTTGCTCTTAAGAAGAGAACCCATGAAATCGTGAATAGTGATCTGTTAAGATAAACTCACTCCTAAGGTTTTTAATGTAGTCAAACCATCAAGTTAAAATGATTACAAAAGCAAAGACTGGGTTGCATCTTGTTATTTATTGACTGTTTGCTCAAGTGTTGGCAGAATCCTAGACTTTAAAATTTGCAGGCCATGATTAGATAAAGCCACAAACATAAGAAAGCTCAAAGTCATTTCTTGAGGCATGAAGCATAAAAAAGTCAGAATCAAGTCTTACCAAGAGAAAGACTAAGACAAGAGCTGCCAAGCAAAGAAGAGATCCAAAGTCAGTTTGAGACTCAGACTGAGACTCAAACTTAGATTCACAACTCAGATGCAGACTTGAGACTCAGATACAAGCTCACAAAGAAGAACTAAGACTCAAATGAGAGCCTGAGACTGAGACCAGGATTGAGATGCAAGAACTGCCAAAGACTGAGACTCAGACTCTGCTTGAGAACGTAAGGCACAAAGAGTCAACAGAAGTCAAGATAAGGACACTACACACGCTGACACAAAGCAGTACGCACAGTGCTTTTGGCAGAAGACTTTCCTATCTCTTCTCAACGACTCTTAACGGCCATATAACGACTAGTTTCTGTTTGAATTAAAAAGCCAGAGATCAACAGTGAAGAAGTGAGAGACCATGCGGCACATTGAGTAATTTTCTGCATCTCAAGTCACATCTCAAGTCCATCTCATCTCAGATCTAGTCTTACCTTGAGAAAATCTTGTGGTCTCACTTATTCTCTTTTAAGCCCATATTTTTCTATTCTTGTAAAAAGAGAATACACCTAGCTGCACCTACTGTTTATCCATACTTTGTATGTTGTAAGTTAGACTATCATCATTCTTTCAATCCCTGTAACAAGTTTCAGCTGAGATAAGAGAAAGCCTAGTCTCAGTGTGAGTGTGAAAAACCTGAAGAGGCCAAAGAAGAATACTTGTTCCACAACCAAGGTAGGAGAGCCTAAGCTTGGTGTGAAGGTGAGCCTGAAGAGGCGGTAAGAATACTTGTATTTGACAAGGTCGTCAATAGTGGAAATCTCACAAGTTGTGAGGACTGGACGTAGCCCAAGGTGTGGATGAATCAGGATAAATCAGCGTGCATCTCTCTCCCTTATCTTTTTATTTACATTGCATAATTTATACCTAAGGCATTAAAACTCAAAATATTTTAAATCCAAAAAAGGACTAAGTCTTAACTACTAAGATTCACATTCACAAAGTTAAATAATTATTCTGAGTTAAGATTGCATCTCATCTAACCTATCTGAGCTTCCAAGTTATTGAACTTGAGAACACGACTCAACTTGTGCTTAAATGCTTTCAGGAACTAATTTTTCTAAAAGCCTCTATTCAACCCCCCCTTCTAGAGACAACTAGCCAACTTCAGTTGGTATCAGAGCTCGACCTCTTTGGGGTTGAGCATACCTGCGTGTGAAGAGGAAAAGATCCATGGCTGGACCAAGCACAAGCCTTTTCATTCCTAAAGGAGCATCCACCAACAGGCCCCCTGCCTTTGATGGAACAGATCACTACTACTAGAGGACAGAAAGAGATTGTTCATTGAATCTCAACATGCTTATTTATGGGAAATCATTGAGCTAGGCCCTTACGTGCCCTTCATTACTGATGAACTTGGTTTGAGAGTAGCAAATCCTACGGAATCCTGGACAGATGCTGAAGAGGCCAGATACGTCCTCAATTCAAGAGCCAAATACCTACTCACATGTGCATTGAGTTGTAGTGAGTATAACAAGGTAGCTGGCTGTGCATCAGCAAAGAAAATATGGGATGCACTTGAAGTTGAGCATGAGGGAACAAACCAAGTCAAGGAAGCCAAGATCAACATACTGGTCAGACAGTATGAGCTCTTCAAGATGAATGAAGATGAAGGCATTGAAGACATGGTAAGACGGTTTACAGTTATTACCAATTATTTCAAATCCTTGGGAAGGACCTACTCAAATCAGGATATGGTAAGAAAGATCTTAAGAAGTCTGCCTAAGCCTTGGAGACCTAAGGTCACAACAATACAAGAAGTCAAGGATCTCAACACACTCAAACTGGATGAGCTCCTTGGATCACTCAAAGTACATGAGCAGGAGCTGATGGAAGAGGATCTCATCAGACAACCAAAAACAATTGCTCTAAAAGCCTCATCAAGCAACTCCAAAGGTAAGAAGGTAAGCTCTTCTCAGTAGATTTCACTTAACTCATCTCATGACACAGATAGTGAAGAAAATGATGAGGATGATGATGAGACTGAGATGGATGAAGAGATAGCCTTCATCTCAAGAAAGATCAGACGCATGTGGAGAGCTAGAGGAAGTGGAAGACGAAAATTTCCATCCAGAAGAGGAGAGATCAAGGTTGAGAAGAAGGGACAAATCATTTGCTATGAGTGCAAAAAGCCTGGACACATCAAGTCTGAGTGTCCCCAACTGAAAATAGAAATAAAGAGAAGTCCAATGAATAGAGCCATGATGTCTACATGGGACGATACAGAAGAGGAAGAAAGTCAAGATGATGAGTCAACAAATTTGTGCTTAATGGCTAATGGAGACTCTTTAAATGAAGAGGTATACGGATCTGACTCTGATCTCTCTTTCAATGAGCTTAAGTCTGCTTTCCAAAACTTATTATATGATTCAAACCTCCTTGCCTCAAAAACTTCTATGTTAAGATCTGAGTTAAGCTCAACTCTTAAGAAAGTCAAATTTCTTGAAAAAGAAAATGAGAGTTTGAATCATAAAAACAGTAGCCTCGTGTTGTCTCACATGAAGCTGTCTGAGCATATTAAGGCACAGACTCAAGCTCAAGCTGAGTTGGGATCAAGAAATCTTCTTGACGAAAACAAAAGGCTCAAAGCTCAAAATAGAACTCTCATAGATGATCTTGCCAAATTTGTAAAAGGAATAAAAAACCTTGAGAGATTAACTGGATCTCAAAAATGAATTTTTTATAAGGCAAGATTAGGCTATGAGAAGTCTACAAGTGAAGTCTGGTACAAAGACTTTTTTATTACAGCAAGGAAATGTAAAGAGAGATGCTCTTGCTGTAGTAAATTTGGCCATAAGACTTCAGATTGCTACATGGGACAAGTAGCAACAAAGAGAAAGGTAACTAACCATGTAGGACCCAAATACAAGTGGGTACCTAAAGCTAAATCTCACTGTGCTGCAGATGTGTCTAGCAGCAGCATGATAAAAAAGGATGTGGGTGTTGGACAGTTGATGTTCAAGGCACATGACAGGGGACAAAAGCAAGTTCCTGTCACTTGAAGAGAAGGCTTCAGGAGTTGTCTCATTTGGAGACAACAACAAGGCCCAGATCAAGGGCATTGGTAAGATTGGTAAGACAAACTCAGCTCAGATTGAAAACGTGTATTTTGTTGAAGGTTTTAAACATAACTTGCTGAGTATAAGTCAGATGTGTGATAATGCTTATCATGTTAATTTCCAGCCTACCTTTTGTGAAATCATAGACTCTAAGACTGGAAAAACTGTTTTCTCAGGAGAAAGAAATAAAAATATTTACTCAGTCTCACTTCAGAGTCTATCTGATCTCACATGTCTTGTGTCTCGTGACAATGAGAAGTGGCTATGGCACAAGAGAGTTGAACATATTAACATGAGAACCATAAGTCAGCTTGAAAATCAATCTCTTGTCAAAGGTTTACCAAAAATAAAATTTGACAATGATATGATATGTGAGTCTTGCACAAAGAGTAAGCACACTAAGACAAGTTTCAAACCTAAGTCTCATGTCAGTACCTCCAGACCTCTTGAAATTCTCCATATTGATTTATTTGGACCAACCAAGACAACCAGTCTTAGTGGCAAAAAATATGGTTTTGTAATAGTGGATGATTATTCAAGATTCACCTGAGTTTTGTTCCTCTCTCAGAAAGATGAGTCTTATGAAACATTTAAAATATTTTGCAAAAAGATTCAATTTGAGAAGTGATATGGAATTGGTGGTGTGAGAAGTGACCATGGAGGAGAATTTGAGAATGCCGAGTTCAAAAGCTTCTTTGACAAAAATATCATCACTCATAACTTCTCATGTCCAAGAAAACCCCAACAAAATGGTGTAGTTGAAAGGAAGAATAGGACTCTCCAAGAGATGGCAAGAACTTTGTTATGTGACTCTGGTGTTGAAAAATATTTCTGGGCAGAAGTTGTAAACACCTCTTGCTATATTATAAACAGAGTCACCATAAGGAAGATCTTGAACAAGACTCCTTATGAACTATGGAAGGGGAGAAAACCCTTAATTTCTTACTTTCATGCGTTTGGATGTGACTATTACATTCTTAACACAAAGGACCAGTTGGGAAAATTTGATACAAAATTTGATAAAGGAATTTTCCTTGGGTATTCTCTCACCTCAAAAGCTTATCGTGTTTACAATCTAAGAACCAAAACTACTGAAGAATCTGTGCATGTAGTCTTTAATGAGATGCAGGGAAATTCATTGAAGAAAGTAGATGAGGAAATTGAAGAAATGATGGGAGAACTGAGGATCCTAACTCAATAAGCTGAGGAAAGACTCTACACAGACCAAAAGGATGTGAGATCACGTCAGTCAGACCCAAGAAGAGGATCTCAAACTGAGATCAGAAGAACAACTCAGACTGAGTCTCATAGAAGTCTCCAACCTAAGACGTGAAGCAACTCTCAAGCTAAAGATAAGAATGAAGATCAGCCTGAGATTGAGCCAATGAGACAGACTGCACCTGAGACTCAGCATGAGCATGCATCTGAGATGCCCAGAAGCTGGAGACTAGTCAGATCTCATCCAAGAGATCAGATTTTAGAAGAAACCTCAGACAGAGTTAGAACAAGATCATCATTAAGAAATGTTGAGAACATGATGGCTCTTCTATCTGAGATAGAGCTAAAAGATATACATGAAGCTCTCAATGATGAATCTTGGGTCAAAGCTATGGAGGAAGAGCTCAACCAGTTTGATAAAAGCAAAGTCTGGGATCTGGTTCCTCCACCATCTCATCAATCTATAATTGGAACTAGATGGGTGTTTCGCAACAAGCTGAATGAAAAAGGCAAGGTCATGAGAAACAAAGCAAGACTGGTAGCATAAGGATACAATCAACAAGAAGGAATAGAGTATGATGAGACCTTTGCACCAGTGGCCAGACTTGAGGCCATCAGAATTCTCCTAGCCTTTGCAGTTCACAAAGACTTCAAACTCTATCAAATGGATGTAAAAAGTGCGTTCTTAAATGGGATTATTGAAGAAGAAATCTATGTGAGACAGCCACCTAGATTTGAAGATCCAAAACATCCAGAATATGTGCTCAGACTGAAGAAAGCCTTGTATGGACTCAAGCAAGCTCCAAGAGCTTGGTATGACAGGCTGAGCTCTTTCTTAGTTGAAAATGGCTTCTCTAGAGGTCAGATTGACACCACTTTGTTCAAAAGGGAGTATCATAATGATTTATTAATTGTTCAGATTTATGTAGATGATATTATTTTTGGTTCAACTAATGAATTTCTTTGTCAAGAATTCTCAAGTCTCATGCAGGGAGAATTTGAGATGAGCATGATGGGTGAGCTGAGATTCTTCTTAGGCTTACAAATCAAGCAACAATCTGATGGTATATTCATATATCAAGAAAAATATGAAAGGATTTATTGATAAAATTCAAAATGAATGACGCCAAGCCAATGAAGACTCTCATGCATCCATCAACTCAAATTGACAAAGATGAGAAGGGTAAGTCAGTCTCAGAAAAGTTGTACAGAGGTATGATTGGATCTCTTATGTATTTAACTGCCAGTAGACCAGATATCCAATATGCTGTAGAAATCTGTGCTAGGTACCAATCTGATCCTAAAGAATCTCACCTCTCAGTTGTTAAAAGAATTTTTAGATACTTAATTGGAACAACTAATCTTGGTCTTTGGTATGAGAAGGGATCTAGATTTGATCTTATAGGCTATAGTGATGCTGACTTTGCTGGATACAAGATGGATAGAAAGAGCACAAGTGTGACTTGTCAGTTCCTAGGAAAATGCCTTGTCTCATGGTCTTGCAAGAAGCAAAACACAATAGCCTTGTCTACCACTGAAGCTGAGTACGTCTCAGCTGCAGCCTGTTGCACACAAGTCTTATGGATCAAATCTCAGATGTTTGACTATGCACTAAGGTACTCTAAAATCCCAAGTTATTGTGATAATACTAGTGCAATTAATCTTGCTAAAAATCCTATACATCATTCCAGATCTAAGCATATTGATATTAAGCACCATTTTATTAGAGATCATGTCCAAAAGGGGAACATTGAAATAATTTTTGTTGACACCAAAAATCAACTTGCTGACATCTTTACTAAGCCCCTAGTGGAAGAAAGATTCATTTCAAATCTAAAACTCTTGAATATGCGTGCTTATAATTAATTCTTATTAATAATATTTTGTTTTAAAAAATTATTAATAATAAATAAAATAAATATTGTGTGTGTTAAGACTGAGACCCAGTCCAGAGCTGAGATCAGCCCTGAGACTGAGATGGGGTAAGATAAGACTCATGGAGGATCTGAGGCAAGATAAGACTCATGAAGGGTCTAAGACAAGGTTCTCAAACGTCGAAAGAGACGTTAGAGAGAACGTCTGAATAACCAACTCCAACGACTAGTGCTCATAACGGTCACCCTCAAAACATGCGCACTAACTAGCCGTCACTTATAAAAAGGTGAGCCTCAACCGTTTCTCAACTGCTCATTAACTTCCCACTAACTCATTCTCTCACCTCATAACCTATCTTCTATAAAAAGCAAAATCTTCATCTTCTTTCTCTCACAAATGTGAATCAAAGTAACATCACTCAAACTTCCCTAATCTGACATTTCTCCTTCATCTTCTTCCCCTGAACTAAGCATGTCGTCTTCTTCAAAATCATCCGATTCCTATGGTAGCTTGAGTCCAAGCCAGAAGAGACTGAGTCGTTCACCAACTCTCCAACCAAGTATAGACTCAGAAGCCACACCCATTCAAACCCAACCTCCTCCTTCTCCTAAAACCACCTCGTCTAAGAAAACCAGATCCACCTCCAAATCCCCTTTGCCTTCTAGACCAAAATCCAGACGGATAGCCTCAAACGTGGTGCAAACCTCAGCACCCAAACCACCAAAATCTCCAGAGCACATTGACCTCACCGTTCCAACTCCCTCTAGGAAAGGGAAAGAAAATCTTGCTGAAGGAAGCAAGAACAAAAAGCTATCTTTCCAGTCTGACTTATTTGCGAATGAAGCTGTGGAGAGTACGTTCACTAGAAGATTCAAGGAAAAGAAGATAGTCATTGGCAGAGTTATTATGCTGGACGAGCTGAAACAAGAGAACTGGGACATTGGTCTCGATCTCAGGAAACAAGGCTGGGAAGCCTATCTCTGTATGACAGAGCCAGTCTTTCCCAAGATGGCTCGTGCTTTCTACGCCTCTTGCTCAACTGCTAAAGGAGCTTCGCATGGGTTGCCCCATGTTATTGCAAACATCAAAGGAGTTCACATTGAACTCACTGAGGAAGCCCTAGGATCCATTATCCAAGCCCTAGTAGCTGGAAATCGCATCTATAATGAGGAGTAGTGGTGGAACCACTTAGGGATTCCATCTGAGAGTGTTGCCTCTTCACTGTTCAAGGAAGTAAAGATGAGCAACTCTTCCTCTGCTCTCAACCTCTTTTGAAAATTTCTGTATCACCTGGTGGTTAAGTGCATCATGCCCAGGGCTGGGACCTTTGATAAAATCTACTCCACAGATCTTATTGTGATGTACCATCTCAAGCACGTGATTACTTTGAACCTCCCTTTCATCATCTTGAAACACATTGAACACACATTCAACAACGCTAGAATCACTGACTCCCTTCCTTTTGGCATGTTGATTACCAGGATCCTAAAGCACTTTAAGGTGGACTTGGCTGGGTACGAAGAGATGAAGGAGAAGCCCACCTTCATTGGCAAGTCCAACCTCAAATCTCTCAACCTGGATGGTAAGTGCATTCCCCCTCCTATTTTTCCCATTGATACTCCTACTAACATTCCTCCAACTGTCCAAGCATCTCCCTCATAAAAAATGTCAGAAACTGTAACCAAAAAGAAGAAGAAAAAGGTTGTGAAGAAAGTTGCTGAAGGATCTCAAGAAGGATCTGAGATCCAAAGAAAAGAAGAAATGAAGAGAAAGGCTCAACCAGAAGTCTCAACTGAGATTGAGACAAGAAGGAAGAAGAAAAGGAAGACAAGAACAGAGCAAGTCTCATATGCTATTGTGCAGCCTGATCCTGTACCTTTTAGATCTGAGCCTACCCATCTTCATGAGGATGTTGAGACACAACCTGAGACTGAAGCAGACACTGAACCTCAAGAGCAATAGACCCAGTCTCAACCAAACTCACCTCATCTCACTCAAACTCCACCACCCTCTCCTCATCAGACTACTCCACCAGCTTCACCCTCACCTATCACCAAGATTGTGGCAGCGACCCTTGCAAGCCTAGACAAGGAAACACAAGATACCTCTACTCCTGAGGTAATGCAAGAAGAAAGGGTTCCTGAAGCTGAACTTGAGAAGGAGATTCCAGTCTCACAAGAGAAGACCTCAGTCTACTCTCCTCCTACTCAATCTTATCAGACTTTTTTTCCCACTCCTGGTAAATTCTTTGTAGATTCCTTGTTTAACTCTCCACCTCCAAAGTATGATCAATATGCACCACCACCACCTGCTCCTACTGCCACTGGTGAACCATCATTACCAACCCATCTCTCTGATTCAATCAACACTTTCCTGAATCAATTACAAAAGGAACAACAGCAACAGTGACAAGATCTTAGCACTGATCATGAGTGTACTCAAAAGAAGATCTTTAAGGAATTAAAAAAGCACAAAAAGAGGCAAAATGCAATTCTCAATGGCTTGGACACTGTTCTTCAAGTCATCAGTGCTTCAAATGATTTCAACCGCAAGATGCACCTACACTTGTCCAACTTGCCTCCTTTTCCTGTAAGGCCTCCTAGGTCTCCTTCTAACTCATCTTCTTCCCCATCTAGCTAGGCTAGTTATTTCTGTACTTTGATAATGGCAAAAGGGGGAGTAGATTAGAGTAAAGCTTTTCTTAGCTTTAGGAGTTAAGACTTTCAGTTGATGACATCTTCTTGTTCTCTATGTCTGTTTGTGACTTTTTGTGAATCTTGTGAAATTTATTTTGTAATCATCTCAACCAATATGGATTAATGAAAGTATCTTTTCAGTCTCACCTCTTTATGAGTATCTTAAGTTTATTGAGCAAGTAATCTGTGATAAAATACATAAACACTTTGAAGACCTCACTGTCTTAAAAACTCTAAATAAGCAAAAAAAAACTTAAGTGTTTCTGTTAAAAATAAATGCTCAGACTCAGGGGGGAGCTGAGATCTTAAAAATAGCACTTAGGTTGAAAATATCATCTAAAAGGAACATGCTCAGACTCAAGGGGAGCTGAGACTTGAAAAATCCTTTCTAAAATAAAAACAGAAAGCTTTATGGTTTGCCATCATCAAAAAAAGGGGAGATTGTTAAGACAAACTCACTCCTAAGGTTTTTAATATAGTCAAACCATCAAGTTAAAATGACTACAAAAGCAAAGACTGAGTTGCATCTTGTTATTTACTGACAGTTAGCTCAAGTGTTGGCAGAATCCTAGACTTTAAAATTTGCATGTCATGATTAGATGAAGCCACAAACATAAGAAAGCTCAAAGTCATTTCTTGAGGCATGAAGTATAAAAAAGTCAGATCAAGTCTTACCAAGAGAAAGACTAAGACAAGAGCTGCCAAGAAAAGAAGAGATCCAATGTCAGTTTGAGACTCAGACTGAGACTCAAACTCATATGCACAACTCAGATGGAGACTTAAGACTCAGGTACAAGCTCACAAAGAAGAACTAAGACTCAGATGAGAGCCTGAGACTGAGACTAGGACTCAGATGCAATAACTGCCAAAGACTGAGACTCAGGCTCAGCTTGAGAACGTAAGGCACAAAGAGTCAACAGAAGTCAAGACAAGGACACTGCACACGCTGACACAAAGCAGTACGCACAGTGCTTTTGGCAGAAGACTTTCCTCTCTCTACTCAACGGCTCTTAACGGACATATAACGACTAGTTTCTGTTTGAATTAAAAATCCAGAGATCAACAGTGTAGAAGTGAGAGACCATGCTGCACATTGAATAATTTTATGCGTCTCAAGTCACATCTCAAGTCCATCTCATCTCAGATCTAGTCTTTCCATGAGAAAATCTTGTGGTCTCACTTATTCTCATTTAAGCCCATATTTTTCTATTCTCGTAAAAAGAGAATACACCTAGTTGCACCTACTGTTTATCCATACTTTGTATGTTGTAAGCTAGACTATCATCATTCTTTCAATCCCTGTAACCAGTCTCAGCTGAGATAAGAGAAAGCCTAGTCTCAGTGTGAGTGTGAGAAGCCTGAAGAGGCCAGAGAAGAATACTTGTTCCACAGCCAAGGTAGGAGAGCCTAAGCTTGGTGTGAAGGTGAGCTTGAAGAGGCGGTAAGAATACTTGTATTTGACAAGGTCATCAATAATGTAAATCTCACAAGTTGTGAGGACGGGACGTAGTCCAAGGTGTGGGTGAACCAGGATAAATCAGTGTGCATCTCTCTCCCTTATCTTTTTATTTACAATGCACAATTTATACCTGAGGCGTTAAAGCTCAAAATATTTTAAATCCAAAAAGGGATTAAGTCTTAACTACTAAGATTCACATTCACAAAGTTAAATAATTATTCTGAGTTAAGACTGCATCTCATCTAACCTATCTGAGCTTCCAAGTTATTGAACTTGAGAACACGTCTCAACTTGTGCTTAAGTGCTTTCAGGAACTAATTTTTCTAAAAGTCTCTATTCAACCCCCCTTCTAGAGACGACCAGCCAACTTCATCATCAACTATGACCAATCCATACTTCTTTCCACCAAGGATGGTATTCCTTGTTGGACCAAACAAATCAATGTGAATAAGTTCTAATGGTCTTGAAGTGGAAACAACATTCTTACTCAGACGACTTTCGCACAAATGTTAGATTTGTAAGAAAGCTTGGGTAATCCTTTTGCAAGTTTGTGCTTTGTAAGCTCTGGGATTAATCTCAAGTTGGCATGCCCAAGTTTGTAATGCCAATTTTTTTTATCCTCAATAGACATAAAACACTTCACAATTTGATTTGCTAGTGAAGTAAATATTGTAGTCACAAGAAGGGGGTTGAATTGTTACCTTTTTAAATTTCTGCAATTACTTCTAATATATTCTGCTCAAGAGAATTTTCTCGGCTGATATTAGAAGCTTGGATATACAAGTTAGACAATATGCAGAAATACTAGTTATTTGAATGAATCTAGTTTTAAGAAAATATAGTCTTTCTTCTTTGGAAAGACTTTCTTGGAAGTCACACTTACTTAGGTATTAGATAGGTTTGAAAATAGTTTGTTCTACAAATATGAGAGTTAGCCTATCTTATGAGTGATTAATTAGAAACTTTCAAATGTGAAGAGTGTAAGGAGAGAAGAAGTATGCTCACAGTATTTTTATACTGGTTCACCCTTTAAACCTTAGGGCTACGTCCAATCCCTACCCTCAGTAGGATTTTCACTATATCAACCTTGATACAAACAGCCTTAACAGGACTCTTGGTGCAGCACATCACCTAGTATTCCTCTGCAGCTTCTACATGCTCCTGTCAGTATTCTTCTGCAGCCTATACAGGCTCTACCCACTATTATTCTGCAGTCTCTGCAGGCTCACACCAGTATTCTTCTGTAGCCTCTGCAGGCTCACACCAGTATTCTTCTGCACCCTCTACAGGCTCACACCAGTATTACAATTACAAATCTGCAGCAGATGGATACACCTAACTCTGCAGAACTCTACACAGCTCTCTCTCAAGAAGAACTAACTACACCTTGTTAGTCTTGATAGTTACAATAAATGATTTGAATGATAATAATACAAACAATGGCTCAAGATTATAATAAGAATAGCACAACAGAATTATAATGGGCTTATACACACTCTTTCTCACTTTCCTAACTGTTTGAGAACAAAGCTAAAAGATTTGCAGAAAGTGGAATTTCTCCAGAAGGTATGAATGGTAATTTTGATGCGCAGGATGATTCTTCTGGTACTGTGTGTATTGGAATGAAGATGGGGCTCCTTTTATAGGCAAGGAAGGGCCCAACTAGGCGTTGGGATGCCTTGGAGAACGGTCAAGCTCTTAGCTGGACAAGAAAGAGTTGTCACTTTCACGTGGCAACTTTTCTCTCTCATCAAGTTTAACTGGTCTTATCTTCTAGAGAGCGTATCTTCTGGAGCCAGGATTTTCATTCAGTTTAAGTTTCCTTCTTCTGGAGCAAATTGTGAGACATGCAGGAATATTGGGCATGTTTACATTTTTAGCAATTAATGTCTTAAACTCCAGTAATTTGAAATTGTTGTAGGTTCTGTCAGCTTCTTTCTTCTGGATGTTGCTGATAGTATTCCTTTCTTTCGATATTGTCTGATGAACTGATAACAGTTTCATATAAATCTTCTCAACAACTTTCTTGCTTTGTTTTATCTTCTGAACAAGTGTATTTTCCTTTTTGGCATTATATATGAAGTTTAAACTTGTGTAGAATATTCTTAAAGTACCGATTCTTGAAACTGTTTCTTTTGAGAATGTATATTTGTTACATGAGTCTTTCTTCTGATGATTGCTTCTTCTGAACAGATTCTTCTTTGATGAATCATTTAGCTTTTTCTGTTCTTTTTAAGACAATCTCAATTGCAACCATTAATATATAATTATTCAGAATTAAATTAAGTGTATTTTGAGAGTTTATCATTATGAAAACATCTCAAGAGGACTCTTCGACCTTATAGCTAGTTCCTCCAAGTCTATTTTGTACACATTGTTGTGACTCTTAGCAGAAAATATGACTTGATCAGATGAGTCTTTGATTATACAACAGTCCTTGGTGAAGGAAACAATATAACCACTATCACATAATTGACTTATGCTTAGAAGGTTTTGTTTTAGACCTTCAGTCAAAAGGACTTCTTTAATGAAAGATAGAGGTGTCATACCTACTGTACCAATACCAGTGATCCTCCCTTGCTGATTCCCACCAAATGTGACCACTCATCCATCCTTAGGTCTAAGGTTTTGGAACATTGAACTTTCTCCCGTCATGTGTCGGAGCATCCACTGTCCAAATACCACTTGTGGAGTTTTCTTTGTCCTGTTAAGCACATATGCAACTGGGAAAATTAAATTCTTAGGTACCTGCATTTTCTTGGGTCCTTCCTTGTTAGTCTTGGGTTTGTCTCTTTTCTTGTGAGAACACTGAGATACATGATGCCCAAGTTTTCCACAGTGATAACACCCAATACCTTCCTTAGCTTGCATGGCCTTCATGGCTCCTTGTATGAAGTGTTTGGCTTTTGTGTTTAGAGCCAATGAGTCTTGCTAATCTATTCTCAAAGCTCAAGCTCGCTTGTGAACCTTGAGAGATACCAAAAGTTCTTATATATTCAAGGAGTTAAGATCCTTAGCTTCTTGAATAACAATAACTTTGGGTCTCTACTGCTTGGGTAGATTCCTAATAATCTTCCTATTGTGGTCCCCATGATCATATGTTATGCCTAGAGATTTGAGTCCATAAGTGATTGTTTGGAATCTTCCAAACATCTGATCCACTGACCCGTTCTTTTGCATCTTGAATATCTTGTATTGATGGAAAAGTATGTTGATCTTGTAGGAAACACAGGAAAACACTAGAAGGGGGGTTGAATAGTGTTTTTATAAACTCTAACGAGTTTTGGAAGCTTTTCGTGAAGAAGTGTTTTTCAGCAAGTTCGTAAAGAATTCTCTGAAGTTCCTTCAAAGAGATGTTTTATACAACTGAAACTTTTGAAAGAAAACACTTAGAATTATATAACTTCAAATTCAAATCCCCTTAGTTAGCAACAATTGAATTTACGAGAGATAAGGGTTTAGAAGACTTAGCCACAGATTTATACTGGTTCACTCACAACCACCGTGAGCTACGTCCAGTCCCGATGCAACAACAGCAAAGGAGTTCCACTATCTGATCAATAGTACAAGTATTCTTTTGTCAACCAAGCCTCTTCAGGCTCTATTACAAATATTCTTTGTCCTACCAAGCCACTCCTGGCTCTAACAAGTATTCTTTGTCCTACCAAGCCACTCCTGGCTCTAATAAGTATTCTTTGTCCTACCAAGCCACTCCTGGCTCTAACAAGTATTCTTTTCTGTCAAGCCTCTTTAGGCTCTACAACAAGTATTGTTTTATCAACCAAGCCTCTTCAGGCTCTAACACAAATCAGTGTTTAAAAGAGAGAGTCTAAGCTTATAAACTACACAAGTTTAAAGCTCAAACTCAGGGAAATGTACAGAATAACTGAGGTAGACTCAGGATATGAAAGTTTTTGTACAATGAAAATATACAGATAATATTTCAGAGATTCAGCGTTTCAGCCAATTGGCTTATTCGTCTCTGCTTTGCATGAGCTCTTCATGGGTATTTATAGAGTTGGATTTGAAATCCGTTAGACTCAATTTAATTCCCGTTGAAATAGCATTAAATGCATTCTCTCCCGTTGTGACACAAAGCTCTGATAGCTTGTTCTACAGTACGCAGTAGGGGTGCAAAGCTGACTTGCTTTTCTGAACAATTGTACTTGCAGTAGACAAGACTTCCTCTTTAAGGTATCCTTTTTGAAAAAAATTTGAGAAGGCTTTTTGAGTTCACAGTTGAGAATGGAGAATGTGCAGAGATATCTGAGCAGCTTCAAACCTTGACAAGGTCTTCAAGAGGTCTCTAAGAATAAAGAATTTGGTGCAGGGACCAAGCCACGTCAGATAGTATCAGAGAGTTTCTTTCAGAAAGTTCGTCTCTTCAGCATGTTGGTTACTTCAGAAAGGTTGCATAATTCAGAATGTTGACCTTTTCAGAATTCATTTTTTCGTGCTGAAACCATTCTTGCTGAAAACATATAAAACACTTTACGCATAAAATGTATAAATGACTTAGTCAAATTTTTTGTTCATTAAAACTCAAGATATGAGAGACTTAAAACATTATTAAATGCTTAATAATATTTTTAAGACTCAACATTCTCCCCCTTTTTAATGATGACAAATTTGATTATGTCTATCAAATATCTGAAGGGAAAATTTGGAATAATTGTAAGAGATATTCCCCCTTAACCAGATACTTATTAAAACACAATGCTCCCCCTGAGATGAATCTGTTTCTGTAAGACTTCAAAACCGCTTCAGAGATTTGTTAGTCATAAATATAACTCCCCCTTTTGTCATCAGTCAAAAGGGTACAGTAGCATGAAATACTTAACAGAATTGATCAGCAGGTAGGGATATAGCATATAATCAGAGTAATAAATGGTAATAAATACGCGCGGAAATAGGAACGATCATGGACCCATGATATTTGTGAAAATAATTTATCAATCACCATGCAAAATGACTGAACATAAGCAACACGCTGAGATAAAATGGAATTCACATCACATACTTCTTCTCCTTTCCACTCTGGAGGAGGAAGATCGTTCAGCAGAATGCACAATTTGAATCGCCGTCAGCTTTTGCTTAGTCTCGTTCAGTTCTTTCATTAGCCTAGCATTTCTCAGCTTGAGTTTCCTGACCTCATCTTCTCTTGCTCTAATCTCATCTTGAATTGTAGCCTTAATGAAAGTGATGGAGAGTAGCCGTCCAGTGAACTTGAAGGGTTCAAAACCAAATTGCAGACCAAACTCCTCAGGATGGAATACTAAACAAGTGTATTCAGGGGAACCCGTCCACTCCCGCAACTTCCAATTGCTAGGGTCATCAAAAGATTCCCTCACTGAGTTAGGAAAACTTCCTCGAAAGAACGTATCCCATTCTTGATATTGTAGAGAGTGATCAGTGGCACAGTCAATGAAGTCAAATCTAGTTCCTGAAGAGGAACCTTCCTTTTCACGTTCATGCCAGTAGGAGTCCCATACCCAGTCTCTGTAGGTATGATTCAAACCACCATACCTTTTGACATAAGCAGGTAGCTCTTCCCATTCAGCAGGAGTGATGGGTTTGAACTTGGCATCACCGGAGGTATAGAACTTGTCAGCTTTTCACTTTTCATCATCACCGGGAGTGAGAGGTAGCCGAGGAATGATCTTATTTGGTTGCCATATAATTCTGGTAGAGGGCTTCATTGAGAGAAGTTTTGGAGCTTTGAAGTATATGCAACCCGAGGCTTTATGAATGTGCCTTTCAAATAGCTCAGTTTCAGCATTCAGCTTGCGTACAAGCAGTCATTCATTCTCAGACATTTTTATTTGTTCTTCAGAGAAGACATCAACAGGCTTCCATAAATGTTGAGAGGGTTGCACTTCATTTCTGATCCTCTCCATTTGATCAGGGAACAAAGATTTTCCTTTTCTTCTTGCCTTGGCTGCATCATGAGAATCCACATGCAAACCAACAAAGCCATGCAAAGGAGGGTAGGACTTGAAGTATTCCAGCTCTTCAGACAGATTTGGAAACTTGGGAACTCTGGGCCTTTCAGCAAATGGAACATTGTAAGGCTTGTGAGGCTTTTCCTGACTCAGCCTAATTTCAGTCTTATACAGGGGAAAGGGACATGGATCATATGATTTTTGTCAAGACCAATCCCTTGTTTTTGGCTTTAGCAAGAGTTCTCTGGGCAGGTTGCTACCCTTCCAGATGCATCTCCCTTCAGTTTCTTCAGACTCCTCTTCAGTTCGTCAGAAGCTTCAGAGGATGATGAATGAGATGGAGAAAGACTTGGTGAATCTACCGCAGACTGATTTTGAGGAGGTGGTGGTGCAAGATTATTCAAATCTTCCTCATCTGAAGGATTCAGATTTTGAAATACCACCTGGATTTTCTTGTATGGGGGTTCTTCTTCAGCAGGAACCTTTCCCTTCTTCCTTTTGAGCTCTTCCAGCTTCTTTTTCCTCTCCTCTTCAGCAACTTGCTGAAATCTTACAGCATTAGCTTGCTGAATCGATCTGCTTCTTGTAACCATTTGAGGTGCCTCTGAGATAGGAGAAAACAATCTCCATTTCACTTTTCTTTTTTGTGCACTAACCCTTTGTCTCTTGGTCCTAGAAGCTTGTTCTAACCTCTCATCTTCAAGCAGTGCTTGTTGTGTTGCAACAGCAATAGCATGATCCAGTTCTTCTTGCTCTTTTGTCTTTCTAGCTTCTTCTTCATCAAGCAAATTGGCTATGGCAGCCACTTTCTGAAGTTCAGGATCTGGATTACTTGCAGCAAGGGGTACAACTTCAATAGTCTTTTCTGATGACCCATCTGAATTTTCAAACACCCAACCCTGTCTTTTTCCTAGAGAAATAGGCTCAGTGAGCTGAGCACCACTCCCCTCAGCATTCTGACCCACAATTTCAGTAGGTTCCAGTAGAACTTTCTGAACAGGTTTACAAACTTTGGATTGTGTTGCATCAGCCACCGTCAAAGGTGTTGATGTCATTTGAGCAACCTCTTCAGGGGGTTGAAGTCTATCAGTAGCAGGAGCTTGAACAGCTTTCTTGATAACTCTGGTCCTCTTCTTTTTGACAACTTTCTTAGGAGTGGGATCTGATGGCACAAACTCACTTCTTCTTGTGTCACCCCTAAGATCATTCTCAAGACTCTCCAGAACTGATCTTCCAGTAGCAGCAGCTTTGCCAATGGCAATAGATTCCTTGAGCGTTGGAGAAGGAGGAGGTGGAGGCTTGATATCAAAGCCCATCTGCTTCAGAGTCTTGGAGCCAAAGTAAGCAGGAGCTTTGTGGTCGATCAACTTATTAATCGGCACCTTGAAGTGCTCCAGAATACCCATGATCAAGGTATTATGAGGGAGACTGGAGGCAGAATCTTTTACTCTTCTAATCATATGATGAAGGATAATCTTTGGCAGGTTCATCTTCTTCTTCCTCATCAAATTTACTATACAGAACCTTTCTAGCTCAGAGACGTGATTCTTCCCACCAATCTTGGGTAGGATGCAACACCCAAGGATGGCATGAAGAATGCGAGGAGTTCTGAACATCTTGGCAGTGTCTTTGTTGGAGGGGTTTTCTTCTCCGTACAACATTAGGTTAAACTTCTTGGTTCCACCATTTTGGCTTTCCCAATCTTTCACGAACTCCAAGCCTTAAGACTTCGTCTTGGTTACAATCTCCATAACATCTCACGCGCTTTAAATAGCCATCACTAGAGCTGTAATCAGTTACAGACTATGCAATATTGAAGAACGTGCAACGTGCAGTAGTGGAAAGGGTGAGAAAACCAACCGTCTCAGAGTGCCACGTCACTAAGTGACTATTTTAGAGAGTCCTTATGTTCAGCAAGTTCAAGCTTTCAGAGAAAACAATTATCTCAGAGAGTTCAAAACATCAGCAAGTTAAAAATGTTTCAGAAAATTATTTTTCAGAGAATGCAAGAATATTTAGATTATCTCTAATGAATTTAAACCTATCTTCAGTAAGAGGTTTAGTGAATATATCAACCCATTGAAATTCTGTTTCAATGAACTTTATATCAATAATTCCCTTCTAAACATAGTCTCTAATAAAATGATGTTTGATTTCTATATGCTTAGCTCTGGAATGTTGAATTGGATTTTTAGAAAGATTTATAGCACTAGTATTATCACACAAAACAGGTATAGAGTTAATTGAAATATTAAAATCTTCTAATTGATATTTAATCCAGAGAAGTTGTGAACAACAGCTTGCAGCAGCTATGTATTCAGCTTCAGCTGTTGAGAGAGCAATTGTGCTTTGCCTCTTGCTTGACCAGCTAACCATGTTGTCTTCAATAAAGTGGCATCCTCCACTAGTTGACTTTCTTTCAATTCTGTCTCTAGCAAAGTTAGCATCACAGTATCCTAACAATCTGCAATCCTTACTCTTCTTATAGCAAAGACCAAGATTAGTAGTACCATTTAGATATCTGAAAATTCTCTTTACATCTTTGTAGTGAGATATTCTAGGATCTGATTGAAATCTTGCACAGAGACACACACTGAACATGATGTCAGGTCTGCTTGTTGTAAGATACAATAAAGAACCTAACATGCCTCTATACAAGGTTATACAAGGTTTGGTCAACACATTCTTCATTCTCATCTTTACACAAGATAACAGAGGGATGCATGGGAGTTGACATGGGCTTGCAATCATTCATTCTGAATTTTTTGAGCATTTCCTTAGTATATTTTTCTTGATGGATCCATAAACAATCAGATTCCTGCTTAATTTGCAGTCCTAAGAAAAACTTTAATTTACCCATTAGGCTCATTTCAAACTCAGATTGCATCAGCCTTGAAATTCCTTGCATAAAGAAGAATTTGTTGAACCAAAGATAATGTCATCAACATATATTTGGACAAGTATAAGATCTTTGTTAGACATTTTTCTAAAAAGAGTTGTGTCCACCTTTCCCCTTTCAAAACCATTTTTAGTGAGAAAAGTGCTCAGTCTGTCATACCAAGCTCTAGGATCTTGTTTAAGACCATACAAAGCCTTCTTTAATTTAAAAACATGTTCAGGAAAGGCAGGTATCTTCAAAACCCGAAGGTTGTCTAACAAAAACTTCTTCCTCAATAAATCCATTAAGGAATGCACTTTTAACATCCATTTGATATAGTTTGATTCCATTATTTGCTGCATAAGAGAGAAGTATTCTAATAGCTTCAAGCCTAGCTACAGGAGCAAAGGTTTCAGTAAAGTCAATACCTTCTTGCTGGTTGTAGCGTTGAGCAACAAGTCTGGCATTATTTCTGACTACTTTTCCATCTTCAGAAAGTTTGTTTCTAAACACGCATTTGGTTCCAATAATAGTTTTCCCATGGGGTTTAGGAACTAGAGCCCAGACATCACTCCTGACAAATTGATTTAGCTCTTCTTGCATGGCTAGGATCCACCCTTCATCATGCAGAGCTTCATCAATGTTTTTTGGCTCAATTTCAGAGAGTAGGGCAAGGTTATTGACTTCCCTTAGTCTTGACCTCGTTTTTACTCCTTCTGAAGTTTCACCAATGATTTGATTTTGAGGATGGTGAGTTTTGCATCTCCATACTTTCCTGAAAGGCATTGCTTGCTCAGATTGAGACTCAACATTAACTTTCTGAAGTGGATTTTTAGTAGGTTGTTCAGAGAGTTGATCAGCAGGTTCTTCAGAGGGTACATCAGCGATTTGCTCATCTTTTACTTCTGTACATTCTGAAGTTGGGTTGAGTTTCATATCTGCAAAATCATCTTCAAGATCTGATAGTTCCCTATCAGTCTCTTTAGCATCATTAAATTTAACATGGCCGGTTTCTTCCACAACTAAGGTTTTAGAGTTATAGACTCTATAAGCCTTTGAAGTTTCTGAATAACCAATGAAGATTCCTTTGTCAGATTTTGAATCAAACTTCCCAATATCATCCTTGGTGTTAAGTATAAAACACTCACATCCAAAGATATGAAAGTATGAGATGTTGGGTCTCCTTCCTCCCCACAATTCATAAGGAGTTCTTTTGAGAATTGGTCTTACCAAGATTTTGTTTTGAATGTAGCAAGCTATATGAACAGCCTCTGCCCAGAAGGATTTTGGTAGATTTCTTGAAAGGAGCATGGTTCTTCCCATCTCTTGCAAGCTTCTTTCTTTCTCTCAACAACCCCTTTTTGTTGAGGTGTTCTTGCCACTGAGAAATTGTGAGAGATCCCATTCTCATCACAGAACATTTTTAAGCTTGAGTTTTAAAACTCACCACCATGATCACTTCTTATGGCAGAAATGCAGTATCCTTTTTCATTCTGCACCTTCTTACAGAATCTTGTGAAATTCTCAAAAGCTTCATCCTTGCTTTTAAGAAAGATAACCCATGTAAATCTAGTATAGTCATCAACTATTACCAAACCATATTTCTTTCCTGCAAGACATTCTGTTCTTATAGGTCCAAACAAATCAATGTGAAGCAGTTCTAAAGGTCTTGAGGTAGACACAACATTTTTGCTCTTGAATGAGCTTTTAGTTTGTTTACCTTTCAGACAGTTTTCACAAAGAATATCAGATTTGAAAGATAGTCTGGGCAATCCTTTAACAAGATTGTATTTTGTAAGCTTTGAAATTAGTCTCAAGCTAGCATGCCCAAGTTTCTTGTGCCAAATCTGTTTTTCATCATCAACAGAGAGTAAACACTTCACATTTTGATTTGCAAGTTCCTCAAGATCAATTTTATACACATTGTTGTGTCTCTTGGCAGTAAAGAGAGTTTGTTCTGAAGAATCTTTGACTATACACCCTTCTTTTGTGAAGGACACAACATAACCACTATCACACAATTGGCTTATGCTTAGCAGATTGTGTTGTAAACCTTCAACAAGAAGAACATTTTGAATCAGGGATATAGGAGATATACCTACAGACCCAATGCCTATGATCCTTCCCTGCTGATTGCCACCAAAGGTCACCACACCACCATTCTTTGGTCTAAGGCTTTGGAACAAAGACTCTTCTCCCGTCATGTGACGCGAGCATCCACTGTCCAAATACCATTTGTGGAGTTTCCTTTGTCCTGTTAAACACATCTACAATAGGAACAATCAAACTTTTAGGTACCCATATTTTCTTGGGTCCTTTCTTGTTAGTTTTGGGCTTAGATTTCCCTTTGTGTTTGCATCTAGACACATGGTGTCCTGACTTTCCACAATGAGAGCACCCATTACCTTTTCTCAAATCCTTTTTGCTTGGAACAAACGAGGTATGATCAGAGGAATGTGATGATGAGATTTCGAAGAATCCCAGTCCAGATTTGTCAAAGGAACCTTTTTTATTTCCTAACAAAATTTTGAGATTTTTTGTTCCTCCAACTGATCTGCCAAGGTCTCTAGTAAGTTCATCAATCTTTCTTTTGAGTTTTTCAATCTCATCAGAAGGATCTTTTGAATTACTAGTCTCCTGCATCAAGAGTCTCTCTTTGAGTAGAATATTTTCTTTTTCTAAAAGTTCATTTCTGTCACATACTTCAGTGTATGCTCTTGAAAGATCTTTGTACTCATTGAGAAGTTCTCTTGAGCTTTCCATCAGATCATTATATTCATCTTGTAGGGTTTGAGGAATTACCTCAGACTCAGAACTATCTGATGATGGAAGGCTTGCCATAAGACATAAGTTGGCCTCATCTAAAGATTCTTCATCTTCTGATGAGTCATCAAGATCTTCCCAGGTTGCCATCAGACCCTTCTTCTTCTTGAAAAACTTATTTTTCTTGAAGAAGGGTTTCTTCAGTTTGGGGCAATCTGCCTTCACGTGACCTGGTTGTTTATATTCAAAACACGTAACTTTGTCACTTGCAGAAATATCTTTACCTGTTTTACCTGTTTTTGAGGATGATGATAGATGCTTTCTGAATTTCCTTTTCTTTAGAAGCATCTTCTTGATCTTCTTACTCAACAGGGCTAGATCTTCATCATCTTCAGAACTGCCTTTTGAACTTTCAGAATCTTATGATGTCTCTTCAGCTTGCATGGCTTTATGTGACCCATGCCTAGGCGGTTTTGCACCTTGAGTTCAACGCTAAAGATTTTTTAGCCGGTGCATCTTTTACCAATTCTAGCTCATGGACCTTAAGAGAACCCAAAAGCTCTTCCATCTGGCAGTTACCTTGGGTCTCCAAGCCTTTGGAAGACTCCTAAGAATCTTGCGATTATTATCACCAGAGTCATAGGTTCTCCCCAGGGACTTGAGTCCATTTGTTATTGTCTGAAACCTTCCAAACATTTGATCAATGGTTTCAGACTCCTGCATCTTGAACATTTCATATTGATGAACAAGCATGCTGATCTTGGATTGTTTGACATTGTCAGTTCCCTCATGGGTTGCAGCCAATGTATCCCAGATCTCTTTGGCAGTGGAGCAACTGTGCACTTTCTCATACTCAAGCTTGTTCAGAGAGCATATCAGGTAGAGTTTTGCCTTAGCATTTAGTTGGACTCGAGCTTTTTGATCGCCCGTTCATTTGGCCTTATGTATCGGTACACCACCATGCATTGGTATATAGTCACCATCAGTAACTATAACCCACAAATCTATGTTGCTGTTTTCAATGAACAGTTTCATACGATCTCTCCAGTAATGATAATCAATTCCATTAAAAGTTGGAGGCCTTGTCACAGATGCGCCTTCTGTGATATAGTGAGGATTTCTGGTTGGAGCTTCCATGGATCTACTTCCTCAGTACGATGAGATGCTTAACCCGAGGTTAAGCTCTGATACCAACTGTAGGAAACATAGGAAAACACTAGAAGGGGGTTGAATAGTGTTTTAATAAACTCTAACGAGTTTTGGAAGCTTTTCGTGAAGAAGTGTTTTTCAGCAAGTTCGTAAAGAATTCTCTGAAGTTCCTTCAGAGAGATGTTTTATACAACTGAAACTTTTGAAAGAAAACACTTAGAGTTATATAACTTCAAATTCAAATCCCCTTAGTTAGCAACAATTGAATTTACGAGAGATAAGGGTTCAGAAGAATTAGCCACAGATTTATACTGGTTCACTCACAACCACCGTGAGCTACGTCCAGTCCTGATGCAACAACAGCAAAGGAGTTCCACTATCTGATCAGTAGTACAAGTATTCTTTTGTCAACCAAGCCTCTTCAGGCTCTATTACAAGTATTCTTTGTCCTACCAAGCCACTCCTGGCTCTAACAAGTATTCTTTGTCCTACCAAGCCACTCCTGGCTCTAATAAGTATTCTTTGTCCTACCAAGCCACTCCTGGCTCTAACAAGTATTCTTTTCTGTCAAGCCTCTTTAGGCTCTACAACAAGTATTGTTTTATCAACCAAGCCTCTTCAGGCTCTAACACAAATCAGTGTTTAAAAGAGAGAGTCTAAGCTTATAAACTACACAAGTTTAAAGCTCAAACTCAGGGAAATGTACAGAATAACTGAGGTAAACTCAGGATATGAAAGTTTTTGTACAATGAAAATATACAGATAATATTTCAGAGATTCAGCGTTTCAGCAAGTTGGCCTATTCTTCTCTGCTTTGCATGAGCTCTTCATGGGTATTTATAGAGTTGGATTTGAAATCCGTTAGACTCAATTAATTCCCATTGAAATAGCATTAAATGCATTCTCTCCTGTTGTGACACAAAGCTCTGATAGCTTGTTCTACAGTACGCAGTAGGGGTGCAAAGCTGACTTGCTTTTCTGAACAATTGTACTTGCAGCAGACAAGACTTCCTCTTTAAGGTATCCTTTTTGAAAATAACTTGAGAAGGCTTTCTGCGTTCACAGCTGAGAATGGAGAATGTGCAGAGATATCTGAGCAGCTTCAAACCTTGACAAGGTCTTCAAGAGGTCTCTAAGAATAAAGAATTTGGTGCAGGGACCCAACCACGTCAGATAGTATCAGAGAGTTCCTTTCAGAAAGTTCGTCTCTTCAGCATGTTGGTTACTTCAGAAAGGTTGCACAATTCAGAATGTTGACCTTTCCAGAATTCATTTCTTCGTGCTGAAACCATTCTTGCTGAAAACATATAAAACACTTTACGCATAAAATTTTTTAATGACTTAGTCAAATTTGTTGTTCATTAAAACTCAGGATATGAGAGACTTAAAACATTATTAAATGCTTAATAATATTTTTGAGACTCAACTGATCTTGGACTACTTCACATTGTCAGCCCCTTCATGTGTTGATGTTAAGGTATCCCAGATCTCCTTATCAGAATCGCATCCATGAACCTTCTCATACTCATATTTGTTCAAAGCATAAACTAGGTAGAGTTTTGCATTGGCATTGAGTTGAAATCTTGCCTTTTACTCTGGATTCCAGTCAGACTTAGGAATGAGTTGATTTTCTCGCTTTGGCACATATTCTCCTTCAGTGACTATTTCCCATAGATCAATGTTGCTTGACTTTATGAAGAGCTTTATTTTGTCCTTTCAGTAATGGTAATCTTCACCATTAAACGATGGGGGCCTGGTGACAGAAACTCCTTCTGTGATGTAGTGACTGGTGTTCGTTGATGGTTCCATCTTATCCGGATCTTTTCCTCTCACTTGTAAAGGTGCTCAACCTAGAGACTGAGCTCTAATATGGATTTCACAAGATTTCATTGTAAAAATGAAGCTTGGCTTTTTTTTCATTTGCGAGATGGGCTATTGGCCCAATTTCACCTAATCAATCAATATCAATATTAAAAGAAGAGTTTAATTAGTATACACTGATAGTGCAAAAAGTTTTACATTATCATTCAATGATGTGTTGCCACAACATTTAATGATCATGACACCTCATAGGTTATTAAGTCATTAATTGATGTGACAACAAATCATTGGATGACAGTGTAAAATGTATTTACAGTGTCGGTGTATATACATTAAATCCTAAAAAAAGTTGTTGTAGCTTTTGGGGAAAATGAATAAGAATATGATACATATTTGAATTTGAATTTAAATTTCATCTCATCTTTCTAATATTTTTATAATTTAAAACCCCAAATTAATTTTGTAGAAATTAATTTAGATTTATTTCACCTTATAAATATGTTTTTTTAAATTTTATGTAACTTTGTAAATGTGTTTAATTAACCTTGTAATATTTATTTTAAATTTCATGTTTGTTTATTTGGTGTAAATATTATATGAGTTTAATATATATACACTGTCAATGTAAAAAGTTTTACACAGACATCTAATGATGTACTGTCATATCATTTATTGAATTTAATAACACATGAGGTGTAATATTCATTAAATAATGTGGCAGCACACCATTGGATGCCTGTGTAAAAATTCCTTTAAACTAACAGTGTATACTAATTAAATTCATATTATATTATATATTTATGTTATTTATTTATTTATATTTATATATTTATATAAAAAGTAATGTTCACCGGGGTAATTATGTCAAATTAATTGTATTATTTAAGGGTTGCATGAATTTTTTAGCAATGATATTCACAATGAAAATGAAAACAGTAAAGCAAATATAATGATGTAATGTTTCAAGATTTAAAATTCAATTATTCTCATTTTAGATTTCAATCTTTATTTGTTTAAAATATTATAGGCTTATTTTTAAATTTTTTATCGACTATTATTTTAGGATTCAATATTTCTCATCCCCAATTTGACAACAAGAATATTTATATTGTAACTCGTTGGCTAATTATGTCTAAACTTTATAGTTATTTCTTATTTACTGTATGTTTGTTCCTTTTAGTTGGTTAATTATATTTAATTATTTTAGGGAGACAGGATTCATGCTTCTGTGAAGCACATTTAGTGTAAAAACAATTAGTACTTTTATTCAATGATGTATTATCACATCATTTAATGAGTTTAATAATACAGGAAGTGTCATACTCAATAAATAATATGGTAACACATCATTGAATGATAATGTAAATTTTTTTTACACTGATAGTGTATATACACTAAATACTTTTAAAATATGGTAAAAAATCACAATAAACACAACCCATAATTTTTCCAACTAAAATATAAATTTCGTTAATATACATAATTTTAAAGAAATTAAAATAAACTATATGGTCGACCCTATATCGTTTATTATGAAAAAATATAATTTCTGAAAAGTAATATTAATTATGAAATTAAGTAAAATAAAAATAATTATTTAGCCCTAAAACAATTTTTTACTCAATCTTAAATATTTATCTTGAATAAAAAATTAATTATTGTTTAATTACTTGTTTATGAGGAGGCATTTTCATAAAAAGTATTTAAAATCACAAACGGTAATTGTGGGATATTAGTGTTAGTGACCAAATAATCAGTCACTAATTTCCTCCAAAATCGGTGACTAAATCGGTCACAACATCAAATTAGTGACCGAAAATTTGGACACTAATTACCTTCCAAAATCATTCATTAAATCGGTCACAATGGCCCTGTTTGGATGCATGAACCTTCTCCAAAAGTACTTTTAGGTGAAAAAAATAGAATGAGTGAAAGAGGTTTAAATGCATTTAACTTCTCCATAAGTTGAAATTAGTCTTCGTAGCTCACCTACTCCAAAGCTCTCCATTTAACTTCTCCATAAGTAACTAATTTCAACTATGGAGAAGTTTAAATTCATTTGACCCTCTTTGATTCATTTCTATTTTTATCTTCTAGCAGTTATTATGCAAAAGTGTATCCAAACTGGGCCAATATCAAATTTCGTGATTGATTTTTTAAGTCACTAATTTCCTCTAGAAATCGGTCGCGCAAGGTCTAGGGATGGGAATAGGCCGAAGCCGAGCTAGGCTTTGCAAGGCCTGAGTCTGGTCTGCACCTTAAATCTATGCCTGAGTCTGGCCTGTTACCTGACATAAGCTTTATTTTATGGATCTGAGTCTGGCATATTTAAAGCCTGACAAGGCCTGAAAGCCTGGTTTAAAAGCTTGTTTTATAGCAAGATACTTGAATATATCATAAGCATATATATGAATAGACTTATAGGCTCAAGTTTTTAACATACTTAACTGTTTATACAAGTTAATAAGTATATAATTCAGAAGGAAAAGTAATAAAAAATCTTCTAATAATAATATAGCAATATAAAACAATCATAGTATTTTTATTTATATTTAGTTAAATAGACCGGCTTGATAGGCTCAAAAGGCTTTTTCGTGGCCTGAAGCGGGCCGGTTTTGCTATATAGGCTCTTGAAAAGCCCTTGGCCTGCTCTATTTAATAAATTGGCCTGACCTGGGCCTGATGTAGCGGGGGTCCCCGGGTAGGGGTAGTAGGTCCCCTGACGAGCGGGCTGTGCTACTTCTGTTCCCAGTCCACAAGATTAAATTTAGTGACCGAAAATTGTCACTAATTTCTCTCTAAATCAGCCACAAAACCGGTCACAAAATAAGTCATTTAGTGTCTCGCTTTCGGTCACTAATTTACACTTGAAATCGGTCACTAAATCAGTCACAAAATCAAATTTAGTGACCGAAAAGTTGGTCACTAATTTTCTTGCAAAACTAGTCACTAAACCGGTCCCAACATAAATTTCACTAATTTCCTTTTAAAATCAGTCCCGGTAGCATTCACAAAATCAAATTTAGTGACCGATTTTTCAGTCACTATTTTCCTCCTGATATTGGTCGCTAAATCGGTCACAAAATCAAATTTAGTGACGGAAAAGTTGGTCACTAAGTTTTAGCGACCGAATTAGTGACCGAATAAAATTTGGTCACTACTTTCACAATCAATAATAAGTTTGGTCACTAAATCGGTCACTAAACAACAATATTTAAAAAACAAAATAAATAAAAGATAAGGAAAAAAAGTAAGAGATATGTGCAAATTGTGTGTATGAAAGTGTTTGATTTTAATTTGGGTATAAATCGGTGATAACGATACTTATGAAAGAGTGATCAAAGTACATCATTTTACACCTCATCTTTTCTTTTCTTTCTCTTTCATTGTTGGAAAATGTTTCTTCCAAATTTTGAGTTTAGTAAGTATAGAGAAAGATAAATAAAATAAAGAGAAAAAAAATGAGAGATATGGCAATTGATTTGATGAGAAAAAAGAGAGAGATAGAAAGAAAAAAATTGAGTGTAGATGAAAATTTAAGAAAATGTGTGTGAAAAAAATCAAAGTTTTTCATTGTTATATTTAATTATTATACATTTTTTTAAAAAAAAATGGGTTAAAATGGTGAGAACTAGTGTTTACTCGTGCTATGTGTGGATATTATTTTTAATAGATTATTAAAATTGAATGATATAATATACATAACTTTTTAAATATGTGTAATTAAATAATAATAATGATTTATTCCTTTTTAATATTTAATTCTATACTTGTTAGTATATAAAGAATATAAAAAATAAAAAAGGAAAATGGATTTGGAAAATCAAATAGCAAACATTAATAATTAAAAATGGAAAGTATTATAAATTTTGTTTCATTTATATTTTTTGAAATGTCTCCTTGTACACTATATTTTTGTCACATTACAACACTTAAAATTGTCATCACATATAAGAATCATAAGTCCTTGTTGAGACTTAACCCTATATTCAATGACATATAATTGACCATGCAAGAAAACTGGTTTTGGTAAATACACACTAACATGTGATAATGTTTGACCTTCATTTATTAGTCTGGTTCCATTGTAAAGTCTAGCAGATATATCAAGATTACTCATTTAGCATGACAGACACTCTTATTTTTAACACCAATTTATGATAAGGAAGTGCAAAACACCTAATATCATTTAAGAACTCAGTTATCAACCAATCAGCTTTAATATCAATTTCTATCTACCTTCCATATAGTGTCAGAACTCAAATACGCCCTCTCTTCTCTAGAAAATAATGTCATGACATATTCATTAATTGAATGAACATCTAATGTAGGAGCATGAATTGCTCTATCCTAAACAAAGGCAATGTTTCCAAAATTTGAAAACAAGTTAGGGTATGCAAACAAAACTGTCCGGCCGGGAACCGGACCTATGGCCGGTCCGGTCAACCTGACAGATCGGAATTGCTACTGAACCGGGCGTGACGTCATCAACCCAGCTAAGAATCGGTTGACTCGCTGCATTCGCCCGGACCGGTTTGTTGCATGCGCGCTGAATTATTTCCTTCTCGCATAAAATGCTAACTAAAAGTGCTCCAGTAGAGGATTGAACCCGGATCCTGCTAAAGGGAAGGATGGATAGCTACCATTGCGCCACAGCATCTGTTAATATTATATGCGCAAATGTTTTATATAACATGTATCATCAATACGTTTTTTTAAACATATGCCATCTTATTTTTGGTAACATCATCAAGAAGTTTCATTCTACATATTGCCTTCTTAGTTTAATAAAAAATATTTATTTCAAAAAGTTTATATTATTAAATATGTTTATATTTTCAAATGTCATATAATTAATTAAAGGAATACATATTAGTTTATTAATATAAAAAAAATTATTTATTTAAAAATATATTTAACTATTAACTAATTTTGAATTAGTACCATTATTAATATAATTATTAAAATTTTGCTTATATTAATAATATTTATGACTTTTTTTCCCAAAAATTATATATATATATATGATCTCAATTTTTCTGTATATAATTTATATTTTTATATATACCGGTTTAACCGGTCCAACTAGTGACTCACTGGTTCGACCAGTGGCCCAATGACCCAGTACCCTGACCGAGTCGATCACCGGTCTGAGTTTTATAACACTGCTTCAAACTCCCATTGCTAACCATGGGAGCATCATCCCAAATTATCAAAGTTGTATATTGCAGCAATTAAGCCTTCAGATTCCCTTGCTTGATAGTACAACATGAATCTTCATCTAAAGATAAATGAATTATAAATTAAGAGTGTGTTGTTCTACCACTGAGCAATAAAATGAATTTTCAAAATTTTTAAAAATTAAATATTAGATATCTATATCTTTTATATTTTAATCCATTTTTTTAGCACCCTTAAAATATATTTAAAAAAATTATTATTTTATATTAACACTCGATATATTGAATTTGACTCATTTTCTTTAAAATCATGTATTAAATGGTTAAAAATAAGTTTTGATAAAAATAACAAAAATAATTGATGTCAACATATCAAATATAGAATCAATTTATTGTCTTTGAAAATGTACGGCCGTTCGGGGTGGTTGCGAGTTTTCAGTTTTTGGTTTTTAAAAATTTAAATCAAGTTTTAATAACTCAAAACCAACAATTGAAAGTTTGTTTTGTGGTTTTCAAAACATACATTTTGAAAACCACAAAAAGTGATTTTCAGTTTTTGGTTTTGAGTTGTAAAAACTTGATTCAAAATTTTTAAAAACCAAAAACTGAAAACTCGCAACCACCCTGAACAACCTAATTTTTTTTACAGTTTTAACATGCGCATTGTACAAAATATAAAATCCATGTATTTTAATCCTTAAAGATATCATGAAAAGAAATTAAAGATACACTATTTTTCAAAAGTATGGACTAAAAAACCCAAAGAAAAATAATTCTAAAAAAATAGTATTTTTATGATTAAAAATATATTTAACCTAATAATTTATTAATTTTTATCTCTTGTACCCATATTCTATTATGTTTATATTTTGTTATATTAAGAGTATTTTATCTGTTGCACTAATGATTATCATGTTGAGAAAATTTAAGTAGCTTTTACATAATTAATATTGAGTATTGATAAAATTTTAAATAATTATTTTATAATAAATGTTTGTAGAAAACACATGATATTTGATTGAGACATGAGTAATTGACATCATGTGTCAATTTTTTCCAGTCACACTACTTAATAACTTTTTTTTTATAAATGTGAATTTAATCAATCCAATTATTTAATTGAAAACTCTTATAATGTAGATCAGGTTTATAAAAAATTTCATAAAAAAACTAATTGTTACTCTATCAAAATAATTTATTTTAACATATAATATATTTTAAAATATAAGTAAAAATCCATTATTAAATAACATATCTACAAATACCAAATTATCTTAAATTTAATATAGATGATCATGAAAGTAATATAATCTGATTCAATGATTTGATTAGTCAAATTCACATTTTACAAAAAGTTATTAGGTGGTGTAACTCTAAAAATTTGATACCCAATGTCAATTTATCCTAACCCTACTTGTTACTTGTTAATTTACTTTTAATATGTAAATAAAATTAACATGTAAACAAATAAATGGCATGACTTATCATTGATATAATTTTATAATAATCAAATTAAATTTTAAAATTCATGTTTTTTATACTTCATTGAAATAACTATATTGAGTAAACTAGCACTTTGGTCCCTAACTTTGTCAGCGTTTCACTTTGATACCTGAGATTATAAAAACCCTATGTTAGTCCCTCACTTTGACCTCCGTCTTTCATTTAGGTCCAAACCACTAACATCTGTTAAATCTTTGTTGAGGTGTCACTCAATAGGGACTAAAGTGCAAGTTTTTGACAACTCAGGGACTAAAGTGCAAAATTCTTGATCACTTTATAAACTATGTTCTTTTCTTAGTTTCTTCTCTGCTATCCCTCATTCATTTCTTGTACGTTATTGCTTTGTGAGACAGTGAGAGTAATTGTAGTTTCTTCCTTTATCATACAATCTACTTGATATTATTAATTATGATCACTCCACTTCAGCACATTCATCTTTTCATTTCTTTTGTTTCTGCTTAATTAATTCTTCTTCTAAAGGGACTTTTTAGGTAGTTCAAGAGCTTATTAAATTACTAGTCTCTTAAATGTTTCTTCATGTGTATTCTTTAGTTATTTTCCACATTTCTCACATGTGAGTATTTCCCCTTTAATTTGATACTCTCACATAGTGCTATGCATCCCTTATAGACTGTGCTGCTGCTAATGGCCACTACAACTTAGTTCGTGAGTTGCTTAGAATTGACAACAACCACCTCTTCAAGCTCACATCACTGCGCCGAAAGAGAGGGACGAACTCTCTCATCTATGCTGGTTATAGTGGGTAGCTAATGTACACTGCTGCATCAGCTGGGGACTTGGGTTTTGTCAACAGCTTCTTGAGAGAAATCCTTTGTTGGTGTTTTGGATGAGAGTATAATGTCACAGATATCTTTTATGTTGCTTCAAGGAGCAAGAATTGTAAGGTTTTCAAGATGCTATTCGATTACAATACATGAAGAAACATTTTAGAGACTAGTAATTTAATAAGCTCTTGAACTACTTAAAAAATCCCTTAGAACAAGAATTAATTAAGCAGAAGAAACAAAAGAAATGAAAAGATAGATGTGTTGAAGTGGAGTGATCATAATTAATAATATCAAGTAGATTGTATGATAAAGAAGAAGCTACAATTACTCTCACTGTCTCACAAAGCAATAACGTACAGGAAATGAATGATGGATAGCAGAAAAGAAACTAAGAAAAGAAGAACATGGTTTATAAAGTGATCAAGAATCTTGTACTTTAGTCCCTAAGTTATAAAAAATCTTGCACTTTAGTCCCTATTGAGTGACACCTCAGCAAGGATTTAACAGACGTTAGTGGTTTGGACCTAAGTGAAAGACGGGGGTCAAAGTGAGGGACTAACGAAGGGTTTTTATAATCTCAGTGACCAAAGTGAAAGACGCTGACAAAGTTAGGGACCAAAGTGCTAGTTTACTCATATATATATATAGTATATATATATATATGTGTGTGTGTGTATATATATATATATATGTATATATATGTGTATATATGTATATATGCGATACTGGTAAGTTCAATTAAAAAATTAAAGAGAAAAATAAAAATAGAAACTAATATGAAAAACAATATATGACACAAGCCCGTATTAAAATATTTTTGCAATTAAATTTCTTTTAAGCTTTATCTTTAAATTTATTTGTATTGAAATTAAAATATTTTTTATAAATTAAATTAATTTTGAAGAGATGATTTAATTGAATTTTTATTTTTAATAAAAATAATTTAATTTTAAAATTCAAAGATAAAAATAGAAATGAATTAAACAAATAAATTGGGATAATTTATTATTTCTAAAATAATATTTTATTACTTAAAGTGATTATATATATTTTAAAATATACTTTTTGAAATTATTTTATTTGTTATATTTTTAAATATATTTTTTGATTTCACAATTTTTTTTAATATATAAAGTACAAGTTAGTTTAATTTAAAAATATATAAGATCTTTTCACAGCTCATGTTTTTTTCTACTTCACAAAGAGTAATGATATTTGTACATTACATCTTTCACCTTCTCTGTTCATGGTCTTTTTTTCTTTTTATCTATCTTTTCCTAACACTTCTCATACCCAAACAAATGGACAGTCAAAGTTTTAATTAATACTACTAAAAAAAGAGGAATGATTTTCATAATCATTTATATATGCACTTTTTTTCGCACGTTATTTTTTTCACATCAAAATATTATTTTAAATGAACACAACACATTAAAAAATTTTTTAATCACATAAATTATCAAAATGCTATTTTAAAACCAACAGGGGTTGGTTTTATATATCTTTCTTCCATACATTTCTCACATCAAAAAATGGACCGTCAAAGTTTTACATATTTCTCCTTCTCTCTTCATTTTCTTTTTTTTTTTTTTTTGCGCTTTATGTCTTTCTTTTCCTTACACTTCTCACACAAAAAATAGATTGTTAAACTATTAATACACTTAAAGAAGAGAGGAATGATATTTTTACGTTCCTTTGTTACACATTTCTTTCACACATTATTTTTCTTTCAATCTCTCTTTCTTTTTTATGACATCAATATATTATTTTAGATGAACCCAACATATTAAAATATTATTTTTTAATGAACAATAAAAATGAATCACATCAACATATTATTTTAAAAGAACCAAACACATTAAAATGTTATTTTCGTCAATGAATAATAAAAATATAATTAAGAAATATTATAGATAGGTACGTATTAGGGATGACAATAGGTATGGTACTATAGTACCCGTCCCCATACATACCTTTTTTTAAAAAAAATATCTGTACTCGGGCCCATACTCGCGTGAGTGAGTAATGATTCTAATACATGTATCCTTACCCGCTGGGTACTTAAGTACCGATACCCATTAACCACACTTTGTTAAGTATAAAAATAATAAATTGATTAAAAATGAAAATTAATTAAAAAAACACTGAAGCACAAATGAAAAATAATACATAGATCATTCAAGTTAACTATAAAACAACTCTGGTAATGTGGAAGTGGATGAGACATAAGAACAATGGAAGGAGAATGGAAATTAATTCAAGTTTTTCTATTTTAGTGCTAGGAATATAAAATTATAACATTTTTAAAATTATAACATTTAAATTAATTAAATTAGAAATATAATGTTTTTTGGTGACTATAATATATATTAACATAAATTAATCTTTTTGAAAAAATATTAATTAATAATATAAACATATATATATACATATATTATTAATCATATGTATATTAGTATATAAATTACATTAATTATATATTTATATAAGTGCCGATATGAGTATAGTAGGGTACCATAGTACCTAGTACCCGTACCCATTAAAAAAGTGCGAGTAATTACCCATACCGGACCCGTACCCATTTGGTGGCTAATTACTCTACCCATTGCGGGTAATTTTTACGGGTACCCACTGGGTCTGGGTCCAATTGTCATCCCTAGTACGTATAAATTAAAGGTGAACTTTAGTTTGATTTCCAAATTTGAAAAGGAGAAATGAAGGAAGAATGAGAGAAAATGTTATTTCTAGCTATTCTATGACAAAACTTCTTTTCAAAGTCTAAGCAAAGTCCTGTTATTTTAGCGGTTCTATGACAAATTTTCTTTTCAAAGCCTAGCTATTATTTGTTGGACAAAAAATCAAAGCATTGTCTGAACATAAAAATTAACCCTTGAATGAACAGTAACAAATAATCTTATTTATTATAATAGTAAAAAAATTAACCCTTAACTCTCTTGATTTTCTTTTTTTTTGTCTCTCTCTCTCTATCTCTTTTTTCCCTACACTTGTTCTAAGGTCCAAGACCCTTTGAGCAAAGATTTTAATGACAACAAACTTTCACAACAATATTCAAAGTTTTCTGAATACTTTGGTACTAATGTTTTCACTTGAGAATGCTTGAAAGAATACAGGAAAAATTATAGAAGGAAGGTGCAAATATAAAAAACATCACTTAACATCAGAACATGTGTCCAGAAGCATGTTACATAGAACTTTCATGTCAAAAGTGATGAAACAAGTTCAAGAAGTAGCTTTTTAGCTTCAAGAAGGTCAAGACAATTCATCTAAGATCCCATGAGTATTAAACTGAGTTGTATCAAGCTTCAGAAGCAAAGTTGAAGCTTTGGAAGGATCATTCAAGACCACTAGAAGCATGAGAAGGAGCTTTTCATGAAACCTGACACCTTCTGAATGTAAAAGATCACTTAAGCAATTCAAGCATATTCATTCTAAGTGTTGCTGATGCAAACAAAGCAATTGGAGAAGGTCAATATCACTAGAAACACAATTTTGTCCTTAGAAGCATAACTTACAGTTTCTGCAGAAGCATCAAATTCACATTGCAAGTTGTAAACATGTTCAAAGTATCTTTAGAAGCATTGAACAAGTTCTCACACTCCTCAAGCTATTATCCTTGATATTTCAAGTTGAAGAACACTCAAAGAAGCTTCCAGAAGCATAATTACTTCTCTCACAATGCAAATATAGCAATGATAAAAGATTGGAAGCTTTAGAAGCATGTTTGAAGCTTCAAAAGCAGAAAACAGAATTTCTGGACAATTCCAGAAGAAGAAACAGAATTTCGCACACTTGCAGAAGAAGAAATAGTTGCAGTAAGACTGAAGAAGAAGAAAAACAGTGTTGTAAGACTGAAGAAGAAGCTAGAAATTGTGATTTTCAACAAGATAATTTCTTCTAAGAATAGATAACGCATAAATACTTTCTAGACATTATCTGCATAAAAATAAAAAAGGTCATAGGAGAATCATAACTTTGTCCAAAAGACTGTTATAGAAGAATTTCACTGTCAGGAAGTCTGCAGAAGAAGAAGCAACTTCCTGCAAATTCATATTCTTCAAGCTTCCTTGTGCTGCAGCTGCTGAATCTCATTCCAGAATATTCTTTCATCTTCAGATGACTAAAATAAGCCTTTCCAGAAGAAAAAGGGTTGATTTACAGAAGGAATCAAAATCTGCAAGAAGAAACCTCCCAGAGGATTTGACTAGTCAAAGAATGGGAGAGAAAAAGTTTCTTATGATAGTGACAGCCAGCTGAGAGCTTGACCACCTCTCCAAGCAACTCCAACAGCTATTTGACCCCCAAATTTCTATAAATAAAGCCCCATTCATGGGCAACATCAAGGATAGCAAAAGGGAACAAATCAAAAGGGCCATAATGTAGAAATTCCCTTCTAAAGTGAGATTCTCCTTCAACCACTCCAAAATGCAGAGCGCTTTTCATAATTCTTAGGAGTGTGTTTAAGTTCAGTTTGTAAAGATTAATCCACTTCATAGTGTTTTGTGAGCCATATGTAAAAAACCCATCTCTTGTTGAAGAGTGTTTGTGACCTCCCAAGCTAACTAAAGAGGTTAGTGTTGGTTTGAGAGTGTGTAGAGCATGCAAAGGCTGAGCAAAGAATGCTTGTGTTAGAGCCTGAATAGGCTGCAAAATAATACTTGTAAGGAGCTGAAGAGGCTGCAAAAGAATACTTGAAAAGAGTCTGAGGAGGCTGTGGGAGCAAAGAATACCTTGTAATCAAGATTGATTAGTGGAAAATCCTACTGAGGTAGGTACTGGACGTAGCCAAGGATTGTGAGGGTGAACCAGTATAAAAATCGTCTGTTGCAATGTCTCTTACCCTTATCTCTTATCTTTCTGCACTTACATTTGATTTGCTAGTTATTGTTCATATTTGAATATTTAGCAAGCTGTAAACCAGATTTTGATAAACCTATTTTGAACTGATATTTCACATAAATCACATTCATATCAATTCAAATATTGATCTGGAAAGTTTCATTAAATATGAAACTGTTTGGTGCTCCAAAAGCACATTTCTTGAAATTTGTTCATTGTTCAACATTGAAACTTGGGGTTCAAAACTACAGATTTTGATATAAACCTATTTTTGAACTGATATTTTCACATAAATCACATCCATATCAGTTCAAATACTGATCTGGAAAGTTTCATTAAATTATGAAACTGTTTGGTGCTTCAGAAGCACATTCTTGAAAATTGTTCATTGTTTAACATTGAAACTTGGGGTTCAAACTACCAGATCTTTACAACCTTGGTTTTAATCAGATCTAACTTTATATTCTGATGTTTTCTATTTAAATATCTGATATGGAAAGTTCATCAAGTTTCAAGTTCATTTGATACTTCAGAAGAAACATTTATCAGATTCATTGTGTAACTTGATTTAAAAATATCAGATGATATAAACTTTTCTGAACAGATTTTTATATAATCTTATTAGTTATTGGTTAAAACTATTCTGGAAAGTTTTTTAGAATAAAATCATTTGACCTTCAGAAGAATGGTTTTTTTTTAAAGTGACAGATTCACTGTTTGCTTCTGCATAACGCAGAAACTTTATATTATTCTTCTGAACCTTATTTGAGTTGTATCTACATTAAATATACTATATAGAAGAATAAAATTTGATGATATTAGTCTCTATTATATTGCTTACCTTTAAAAAGATAGTTTCAATCAACTCAGTTGACATTATACACTAACCACTATCTTCTAGAAGTAACTTCTGATGGCCAAGGTATGCCTTGAGCAAAGATCAGTAAGTTTTTCAAAGTACTTGTAGGTTGGACCAAAAGTTTTCAAGGGTCACAATTCAACCCCCCTTCTTGTGACTCTCTAATTTATTTCACTTGCCACATCCCAAAAATAAGATGTCAGTCTTAATGTCGTTAAAAAAGGAATTTTAATATTTTTTTCTACACTTACCACGTACATACTTAAAATGAGGTGTCAAAATTTTACACTTAATTTCACATCTCATTTTTCTATCTTTCTCTTTATTTCCCATCGCATTAATTATCACATTTTTCACCTTATCTCTCTTCATTTTTTTCCATTTCTCTCTTTCCTACGCTTACCACACCCAAAAAATGAAGTGTCAAAACTTTAATATTCTTTAAAAAAAATAGTGATGATTTTTTCACACTCATTTTATTTTATATTTTTTCACACCTAATTTTTTACTATCTTTCTTTTTCTTTCTATTACATCAAAATAATATTTTAAATAAACCAACATATTTAAATATGATTTCTTCATTTAACAATAAAAAACAAAAAAAAATAGCAAAAGTATCTCAACCGTGCAAAATATGAGACCTCACTCTTCTAATAATCACTCTACAATCTGACCTATAAGGCTATAACATACTCCATATGAATGAATGCTCACTTGTTACAAAAAAAAAACTCCTCAATGAACGGTTGACAAAAGGCTAGATAATGACAAAACTTCTTTTCAAAGCCTAGCTACTATTGATTGGACAAAAAATCAAAGCATCGACTGGACAAAAAAAATTAACCCTTGAATTGTAACATCCCAAATCTAACCATTTTCATGAGTAGAAGTAATAATAAAAATAAGTTTTTATAAAAGGAATTAGGGAAAACGGGTTTAAGAATGAAAAAAAATCAGAAATCTGAATTCTGGTGTTCTCGCTCAAGCGAGGAGGTCTCACTTGAGTGAGCATCTCAATAAATTTGGATTCTGGCGTTCTCGCTCAAGCGAGAGCGAGCATACCAGTAAAAAACCAGAGATTTTGGCTACTGGTATGGTCGATTGAGCGAGAACCTCTCGCTCAAACACAATTCAACTCAGAAATTAGAGTTGCTCTCTAACTTACTCTCGCTTGAGCGAGGCGAAGTCAGAAAGCAGAGGGTTTTTATTGAGCGAATTTCGCTCAAGCGAGTAAGTTCTCGCTTGAGCGAGAATACGCATCTTGGTGGGAATATTCCTTCTCGCTCAAGCGAGAAAACCCTCGCTTGAGCGAGAGCCCGCAAACAACTTTTAATGCTGTTTTTCCTAGGGTTCCACTCATTTATTGTTTTTTCCCTTTTCTTAGAGAGAGAGAGGCGATTAGAGAGAGAAAGAGAGAGAAGGAAGAAGAAGGAGAGCTTGAAGGTCTCCCCCTCACACAAGGAGCTTGAAGATTACCATTCTCCCCCTCCATCTTCCCTCCTTTGCTTCACTTGAGGTGAGTGTGGTTCACCCACTCACTTTCATCCTTGAATGGAAACCATGCATGCTCCCTATCCTTATTTCCCTTCTTACATTGCTTGATTGTGGTTGATTAAAGGTTAATCTAGGGTTTATTGTTGGAATATTGCCTTGTATGTTCATGGGTCTAACCCTAGATAGAGAATTAGGGATTTTGCTTGATGATTGTACATTGATGATGATAGCTTGGAAGGACTAAGCATTCATGTTAATACCAATGCTCATGTACATATTTTCAACTCTCATGTTATAAAATCCACTAATGTTTTATGAGAAAAGATTTAGGTCATTAGACCTCATGTTTAAAAGAGAAGATTGGGTCTTTAGACCTCATGTTTAATCAAGAGACTTGGGTTTTCGGACCTCATGCTTAAAGAGGAAATTCATGTTAAATGTTTTAATCTATCACAGTTAAGGGGTAAGGTCCTAGTGGCCTTCAGGAATGACGGTTCCTGTTAGTCTGACCTCAGTCTAGCCTTCACAGATAAGATAAAAGACCCCTAGGGTGTTGGGTGAAACACTTCACAGTTGTCATGTATTTATATATTGGAATTACTCATGTTTAACTGTTTAATTGATTGTTGCAGTTCATTTGCCTGTTATTTCTCCCACACGCATGTTTATCACACTCACTGGGACTCTAGTCTCATTATACGTTGTGGTTCTTGTTTAGATATGCAGGGTCTCAGACCGGATGCTTGACTGGATCAAGGGAACCATTTTGGGGCCTAGTGTGCCCATTATCCTGTTTTAGATATTATTTTGTATAGGCTTAACTACATTCTTTTGGATGAGATATTTTGGTACATGTGGAGCCCTAAAGACCTTTTCTATTATGTCAGGACACATGTATGATTGTATCACATTAAGCCTACAGATTTATGATGTATTTTGATTTGAGCCTATGTTGGCAACTGAATAAATTTATTTAATGGATGTGTTCATTGAGCTTGAGTAACTATTGGATCACCTAAGCTGTTAATATGTGTTTGTATGTCGATACTTATAATGGGCGAATTAATTTCACGGATTCGGTAATAGTACTCCCAACAGGCATTATTTTCAAATTAAGAAATTAGGACATTCATACATGAATCAATAATAACAAAAAAATTTCTCAATTGTAATAGTATAGATAAATAGATGATACTAATGAAAACAAGGCAATCCTAATACCTAGTAGGGTGAAACATGAATTAATGCATGTGAGCTATTCATTCAATTATTATATAAGGTGCATATTAAGCATACCATACAACATCCAAAAAACAATCTTGTCATACTCCCTTTTGGTTTCAAGATGATAGTGTCTTATACGTTTGCACGAAGGAAGGAAGGAGTTCCTTTTAAAAAAAGTGTGTCTCGGAAGGATGGATTTTCCATTTCAGTTTTAATACAAAAGGCTCTAAGTAATATTTTGCAACAGATATGTTAAAAAATAATAAATATTCTATAATATATAAGGTGTGAAATATGTTTTTAATCTTGAAATATAGTCGAGATTTAGTTTTAGTCCATGTAATTTAAAACTAGTGATTTTGGTTCTTAAAAATTTGAAAATACATCAATTTAGTCCTTATCAATAAAAAAATGTAGCTAATCCGTAGTGAAATATGTAGCAAAACTAGTAATAAGGACTAAATTGGTGTATTTTCAATTTTTGAGGGACCACAACCAACGATTTTAAATTACATGGACTAAAACTAAATCTCGACTATATTTCAGAGACTAAAAACATATTTAACTCATATATTAATTAATATGATAAATTAGTAGTTTTATTTTACTATAGTTTGTTCAATTTTATTCGATATTAATTGGCTTTTTATTTCCCTCAACGCTAATTTTCAAATTTGTATTTGAAAGAGACTAATTTGTTTGAACTTGAATTCAAAATATCAATATTAGAGGATAATTAAATAAACAAAATAAATAAAAGATAAAGGAAAAAAAGAGAAAAGTGTAAATTTTGTGTATATGAAAGTGTTTGATTTTAATTTGGGTATAAAGTGAAAGCGGTGATAACGATACTAATGAAAAAGTGATAAGAGTATATCATTTTACACCTCATTTTTTCTTTTTTTCTTTTTCTCTTTTATTGTTGGAAAAAGTTTCTTCCACAATCAAATTTTGAGTGTAAGAAGTATAGAGAAAAGAGAGATAGAAAAAAATGAAATGAAAAAAAAAATGAGAGATGTGATAATTGATGTGATGAGAAAAAAATATAAAGATAGAAAAAAAATTGAGTGTAAATGAAAATGTAAGAAAATGAGTGTAAAAAAAAAATCAAAGTTGTCAATTATTATATTTAATTATTGTATTTTTTTTTTTAAAAGAAAATTTGGGTATAAAAACGGTGAGAATGATACTAATGAACTACCCAAACCAAATAACTACTTTGGTGAACCATAAATGCAATAATGCATGTGTACTGTAATGGATTTATAGGTCCCCTATATATATATATATAATATGCATACTATGCATATCACAACATCCAGAAAACAATCCTGTCACACTCCCTAATTTGGTCACAAATTCATTCATTCAAGATGACCCAAAAACAACCCAAACCAAATAACTACTTTGGTGAACCATAAATGCAATAATGCATGTGTACTGTAATGGATTTATAGGTCCCCTATATATATATATATATATATATATATATATATATAAAATATGCATACTATGCATATCACAACATCCAGAAAACAATCCTGTCACACTCCCTAATTTGGTCACAAATTCATTCATTCAAGATGACCCAAAAACAGCATCCAGAGAGTGAATCCTCCCTTTTTCTCAAATTCATACAAGATGATGTGACCCAAGACCATAAAGAATTCATATCCACCTTGCCAATGGAGAAAGGTTGGGCGGAAAGGCACCTCTACCAATACCAAGGCTTTGGCACAACCCTATGATACTGCAAGGAGTTTTATCTTTTCAGAAGCAATTTCAGGCCAATGACACCGATGTCCTCCTTGTTACCACTCCTAAATCAGGCACCACTTGGCTCAAAGCTTTAACATTTTCCATGCTTAACCGAAACAGATACCCTCCCAATATCCAATCTCATCATCCTTTGGTCACTAGCAGTCCACATGCTCTTGTACCCTTCTTGGAGCTTGAACTCTGTTCTGACAAAGACCACCTTCCTGATCTCAACTCATTTTCCCCCCAAGACTCTTCTCTACGCATATCGCTTATACCTCAATGCCAGAATCCGTGAAAGATTCTTCAACTAATTGTAAGATTGTTTATCTGTGTAGAAATCCCAAAGACACTTTGATTTCACTTTGGCATTTTGCAAACAGACTACTGAGGCAGAGCATCAATGAATCCATTTCACTGGAAGAGGCTGTTGAGATGTTTTGCAGGGGAGTGAGTCCCTCTGGACCCTTCTGGGAACATATGTTGGGCTATTGGAAAGAAAGCTTGGAAAGGCCAGAAAAGGTCATGTTTTTGAGGTTTGAAGAAATGAAAATGAAGCCATGTTTTTATTTGAAAGAACTAGCTAAGTTTTTGGGATGCCCATTTTCTGAAGAGGAAGAGGCTCAAGCATGTGTGGAAGATATTGTGAAGCTGTGTAGTTTTGATAACTTGAGCAACTTAGAGGTAAATAAGAGTGGAAAGTTGCCATTCGGTGTAGAAACCAATGTGTACTTCCGTCGTGGCCAAGTTGGAGACTGGAAAAATGATCTCACAGATGAAATGGTTGAACAAGTAAACTCTGTTACGGAAAAGAAACTTGGTGAACTTGGGCTTAAATTTTCAGATGGTACGGTGTGATATGATTATTGTATTCAACAGTTTTTAATTACTATACTAGCTAGTATATATTATGCATGTGTGTCTCTAGTCCAGCTGATATGGCTCTAGTAATCACGAAACAATGTTGCCATAATAACTTTCGAAATTTCTTTTCCATGTGGTGTTGGTGGTGCGAAAACGCCAAGTTAGTTTCTAAATTGTAAGCTTGTTGTAATGTCTTGTCTCATGAAATCCCTAGTGATGAATCCATGTTTACTTTGATTGTTTGAGTACTTTAGTGGGTTTTTGCAAGTGATGTATGTGAAATTCTGTTGATACTTGGTGTTGGAAGCATAACAGTGATGGGACTTACTCCTCCAAAAGTGGTTACTTATGGCTTCAGGATCAGTACAGAAATGTATCTAATTATGGTGCCTGGCGTTGGGTGTGGCATGTAGCAGCTCCAGAAAAGGTTCGGTTTATACTTTGGTTGGCACTTCCTAGATCCCTTCCTACCAAAGAGGTGCTTCATAGATGTAATATTGTGGATAATGCAATTTGTCAACTTTGCAGAGCTCATACAGAGACTGGGAACGAGTTGGTTTCAATTTTGATTATCACAATGATTTTGTGGGTTGGTTAAAGAAGCATCCCAGAGGACCAAGGGAGATCCTTTTTCTGGCCACAATCTGGTGGATTTGGCGTTGGAGAAATAAGGAAGTGATTCAGAGCATGCTGAGTTGCTGGCAGTTAAGACTGGACTGGAGCATGCTTGGAAGCTGTTCATGGTGCATGAACTGTTCCAAATTACATTGAATTGGAAACTGGTTCTATGAAACGGAACCGAACTGGTTTCCCTGATACCGAACTGGTTCTTGTAGTTCGGTTAACCAATTCAGTAATTAAAAGCCGAACTGGTTCTGGAAACTGGTTTTTGAACTGGTTTTCTGAACTGGTTTCTATACTGGTTTTCCTAAACTGGTTTTTAAATTTATTTTGAAGTAACTGGTTTTATATACTTTTTTTGTAGCAAAGTTTAAAATGAACTAAAACCAGTTTAGGAACTACTAGTCTTATAACTAAAAACTAGTTTACTAAAAACCAGTTCGCAATCAAGAAGAATTTGATATGAATGTTAAACTAAATATTCAAATTAAAAATTAAAATATTTCACCTGCAAATCAAGAGATAGAGGAACTTCAGTCTCATCTACTTTGGCTGCCAGAGATAAGCATGCTACAACCAACAATTGCATTGTCCAAGGTCTTTGCTTCTGATAGATTTATCTGAATTATGATGCAACTAATATTGCCAGTCCGACACCCACATTTCTAAAATGAAACTTCTCCTATCAAAAAACATTTACTTCTTTCAGCAATCAACACATGCATATTCTGAATTTGCATTTGAAATGGAACTAATAATGATGCAACCAACCTGATCAAGGCTCCAAACAAGATGTGGCTGAAATTTAGTCTGAAATGTGATTGGGCCAACCTGGTAAACAAAAAAATGCATATGAGAGAAGTAATGCATTAAAACAAAATACAAATGTCAAATTGAACATATTTAACCCAAGAATAGAAAGTAGAAACTCAAAGAATAAAAGAAATCATATTAACAAAAGAGTGACAGATTCAAAACTCACTGCTTGTCCCTGATATAATTTCTCTATTGCCTCACTTGCAGCACTGGCTTTAAGAATAGCATCACTGAAGCGCTAGATTCAATATCATAACCCGATGCACGCCATCTTGGCAGACCACCATCTAATACCCAAATTCTGTCATGACCCAAACACTCGGAACATTCTTTTAATCAGTGAACAGAGGAAAGATGCATTAGCTAAACGACATAGCAAAATCAATGATTCCACAATTCATTTATTATATATGTATATATATTGTTTTTTCATGACACCATGGCTTACCACCAAACAGCTGCACTAAATTATCCTTTCCATCACAAACAACTAAGTCATCTTTGTTCTGTATACCAAGAGCAGAAACAGCAGCAGCAAAAGCATCCTCTGATGGCAACATGTGTGGCAGCTGATCAACGAAAAAGAATCAACATAAAGATATTAGTTATAAGAAAATAAATTGCATTGAATTTGAAAGACAACATATAGCAAACATGATTGACAAAAACAAAAACACTTCCAACCAAGAACAATCTAGAAAATAACCACATAACCAGTAAGACTTCCAATATAACAAGACTCCTAACACATGAATAACCCTAATATTCTAACACAAAAAGTAATTTAAAATTATAACTATAATAATAGATTAATAGTCAAAGGTATATAAGCAGAAAGAAGAGTCCCAAGTATCTAAATAGTAAACTAGCATCCATCAAAAGGAAGAAGAAATATCAGCCATCATTCTTTTAAGGACTCCCTGAAATTAAAATTTCCTTTTGCACTGTCGTACCAGCAAGGTGAATGAATAACAAAGTATTTGTTTCATCTCTCTCTCTGTCAACTTTTTATTTATAATATATTACTCTGCAAGATTATAAGATTACTGACCAGATATGTAAACAAGATTCTGACATAAGAACAGATTCAACATAACCATATATATAAAAAACCAAAAGGAATAAAATGAAGAGAGATCAGCTCACATTTGTATTTCGATCTGCTATTCCATCTACATCAAAGAAAAGGGCCCCAGGAATGTGAGCAACCTGTTGCATATTATGTTTGCAATTAGGAGTTTAAAGAAGTAGAAATGTAGTAGATTCAATTATGCTAGTTACAGCAGGTTGACCATATGGGTCCTAGACAGTTTTGTAATCACCTAAACAATAGATTGAGTCACTCAGATTCAGTTACAAGTTGGGAGCACTAAATGGCAGGAAGTGCAATCTTGGCTAATTTTACTAGATTCCATTCATATACACATACGAAAAAATGAGATTCTCTAGTTTGATATATGATGATTACACAGGTGCCCAGATCAGGGTTCGATTTGGGGTTGAGAAGCTTGGTTCAGTTTTAGCCAGTTTGTATACTGTTTTTCAGAATATGGTTAAAGTTAAAGAACCGTGTTCCACTTTCCCGGTTCAATTGGTGTACTGCTATAATGGTACAGTTTTTATTTGTGCAGTGCAGTACAGTTAGTGGTACAGTACAGTTAACTTATATTATTTGAACAGCCCTACTTGGAACATAGGTTACACAAGCATTATGTGTGAAACTGACTACTTGGAAGTGATTCATCTCATCACTGGTTATGCTGCATTTATAAGAACAATTATTAAGGAACTTCTGAGTAGTATCAACGCCTTACTGCAAAGGGACCGGGCCATATGACACTTGTAACAGTCAAACACCATATGACAAAGGTGATGCAGCTCACCATTAATTAGCCGCATCATCAGTTAATGGTCGTAGATAATGTCAGGGACCAAAGTAACTGACGCTAGAATAACAGGGAACAAAGCTAATTGGTGAGAGGAAAGCAGGCAAGCAAGATATGAAAGGCTTACCATAGATTAACCAATAGTTCACTACAAGAAGCAAGATCCATCCCTGAAATGATGAAATATTATAATCCATCTCTCATGATAAAGTTCCCCTTGAGGTGACATAAGACAGCAACTTTATTACCAAGTGACAATCATGGCAAAACACACGAAGATTCTTCATTACATGTATGGGCATCCAAGATGGCAAATTAAGCAATCAAAAGCAAATGCTAAGCTTTCCACTCTATGGTTACTTCTGAATCTCGATGAGCAGAAGAGAACTGCAATTATTATATCTTCCTGTTATCTTCTAATGTTCTCATCAATCTCCCTCCAGTTTTAATATAAATTCCCTTTATCTGTGGATGACTGGTGTCATCGACAGTGAACACATGTACCCTGTTATCAACCTCTATCCAGCTACAACCTGGATCTTCGAATTCCTTTTACTTTCATTAGCTTTCTCATATCAGCAACATTTTCTAAACTCTCCAGACTCAGCATATATATTTGCTTAGAAGGACATAACCTCCTGAATCTTCAACATCAATTCCATCAACATCTTCACAGCAGTTTTCTGCTAGTGCCAAATCATGATGGATTCGACATGCTCCTAGTAGAGCACCCCAAACAGTGGCATTTGGCTTAAAAAGGCATTTGATCTATCAAAGTCTTGGCCTGGTCAGTAACCCTGCTCTTCCAAGAGATCTACCATAACAAGCAAAGTGCTCATTTGTTGGAGAAATGCCAAAACATCAGTCAAGGAATCAAAGTAACGTTTCCCTTCAGCTACAAGCCCCATGTGGCTGCACCCAGATAAAACAGCAACATAGCTTATATGATCAGGTTTGCACTCTGTCTTCATCATAACCTCAATGTTTCAATCACTTTCCTACCTAAACCATTTTGAGCAAATGCTGCCATCATAGCATTCCAGGAAATCTGGTTTTTTTTCGCATATATTGAGTCAAAAACTTCCTGTGCTCTTTGATTAGTCCACATCTTGAATACATGGTAACAATACTATTTGCAACTGAAACATCTGAACTGAGTCCAAACTTTATAGCATGAGACACAACTTGTATCCCAAGTTTTATAATAGCCAAGTCAGCGCAGGCCCGGATTGTAGTTGCGAAAGTGATCCAATCCGGTTTGACTCCTTTGCTTCTCATCAAAACATACAACTTGAGGCCTTCTTCTGAGAAGCCATGTTGAATATATGTGCTTAACATGGAGTTCCAAGTTATGACATTACGCTCAGGCATTGCATTGAAATATGTCCCAGGGCTCTGTCAATGTCCTCCATTCTGAGAGAATGCAGTGATCATGGCTGTCCATGATATGGTATCTCTAAGTGGCATTAAGCTAAATGCAAGATTAGCTTTCTCACTATCTCCACACTTTGCATACATTGTAATGATTGCATTCCCTACAGAACAGAGTAATCCATCCCACTTTTGATTGTATATCCATGAAGTAGTTCCCCGGTAGCAGCATAACTTTGACTTGAACAAACCCCAAGAACGGTGGCAAGAGTAAAATCATCCAACACCACATAAGCCTGTCTCATTTGGTTAAAAAGTTCCAGAGCATCTTCATCAAGGCCAAACTGTGCCAACCCAGTTATCAAACAAGTCCAAGAAACTTGATTACGTCCCCCCAACTGTTAAACAACCGCCTTGCCAATCCTAAGCATCCACACTTTCGCATACATATCTATCAGACCACTACCCAAAAACGCATCCATGCTATGTCCATGCGAAGAATCCGAGCATGCAATGGGCACCCCATTCCAGATCAGAAATGCTGGCACATGCACTAAGTACACTGCCATAAGTCTTGAAATTTGGTCTAAAACCCTGATTGCACATCTCTATAACATGCTAAGACAATGGACCCCAAGGCCATGTTGAGGAAAACTGAGATCATCATGTTCCAAGAAACACAATCACGTTCAGGCATTCGGTTGAACATATGGAGAGCTTCATAGGGTCCGTATGATTGAGAATAACCATAAATCATACTGTTCCACAACAAAACAAACTTGGGCTATCAGTGTTGTAGAAAACAGCCTCGGCCAAACTGATTGCTCCACACTTAATGTACATATCAACAAGGGAGTTCTGAATACAAGTTTGGGTTCCAAAATTTAACTTGATGACATGGGCATGCAACTGAGAGCCAATTGAGTCTGTGCAAGGCACCCACAAGCCTTCATTGCACAAGTAAAGGAAAAGGGGGTCGTAGTTAGAGGTCTCGAAGCATTGAAGTAAAAGTTTTGATGCTAAGAGGCAGGGAGGCCATTTTGACAATACCCGGACATCATGGTGGTCCAAGAAACAGAGTCTCTCACTCTCATAGGCATTTCATCGAACAAGTTCTCTGCTTCTTAATTCGGCCTGAAATCACAAAGGAATGAATCATTGTGTTCCAAGTGAAGTTATTGCGATGATTGGCCTCGCAGAAAACCTGAAAAGCAATCGTCTATCAAGCCACAATTGGAGTACATGTGGCAGTAGATTGTTGAGTAAGAAAATGGAAGCGTCCAAACCGGAGAGAATGAGCTGGGCATGAAGTTTGCGAGCAATGGGTGGGGATTTGAGGGAGGAGCCACAAAGCTTGAAAGCATCATAAAACTTTTGAGAAATTTGCATGTAAGACATTATTTGGTTTGGTTCCTCACTTGCAATTGCAAAGCGAGTTCCTCTTCTGACAAATGTTCGAATCGCCACTACCATGATGCATTGTCCTACTTCGAGCAAAAATCCAACATTGGCATATCAAGTGTTCGATGTAATATAGGTAACTAACGAAATGTTATTAAAACTAGTCGTACCGGCCGATATATTAAAAAAATATGTAAATATATAGTAAAATTATTAAATATAAAAGATATGTAATTTTTTTAAATATGTAAATACTTCAGTAATTTTAATGATATAAAAATTATAATCATTAATATAATATATATGCTATATGATATATACTTTTAAAAAATTTTTTATTAATTTTGTAATTTTAATATTTTGCATTATTATTAATTATATATTAAATTTTAAAAATCTAAAAACAAAATATTTTTAAAGAGTTGGCCCCAAATACTTTGCCTAACATTTTAGTTGTAAAAATGAGTGATTTGGTGGCCCATTATAAAAATATTGTCAAGCCCATTTTATATCATTGTTGCTTCTAGAAATCAATATATATAAAAAAGAGGAGTGCTACCAACACACTCTCTAACACACTCTTTTCAACACACTCCATGTGATTGGTTAAAATTCACATGGGTTCCACAAAATTATGTGGGTCTCACTCCTAATGTGGTGGGACCTATGTGATTTTAACCAATCACATGGAGTGTGATGGAAAAAGTGTGTTAAAGAGTGTGTTGCTAGAACTTTTCAGAGAAAAATAGCACATATAGATTGAAGAACTTCTGATAGCCTGGTGGTTTGGGCGCTGGGAGCATTTCACTCAGGTCTTGGGTTCAACCCTCCCTGTTGCCACTATGTGGAATATTTTTTTAAATAAAAAACTGGTCTGCTGCTACCTTCCAACTGCCACTGGTCTATACCGGACCGGTTTCATGACCGGTTTGACCGGTTCAATGATCGGTTCAATGTCATAACCGATCCTGTGACTGAACCGGTCCGGGGGTCCGGTTCCCGGTCGAACCGTCGGATCGGCCGGTCTGGTCCGGTTTGAATAACATTGAAGCTAACTACGACCTTGCCATTCACTTCTCTTTGCAGTGTGGTTCAATTTCCGAGCTGGTTTTTAAGTTTTACTCCCTCTCTTCCTTTTTATAATACTGGAATTTGTTTTTTAATCTTTTTATAAGATTCATTTTCAAAGTTCTATATACATTTAGCGTGTTTTGTTTTACCGTTACAACAGTGTAAAATCATAGTTTCGCACAATTGATTTTAAATTACTTTCTTTCAACGTGCTTCGTAAAACGTACATAAGTCATTTCAATCATTCATTTCTAGAATCAATTCTACTGTAAACCAAATGGACACTTAGTTTTTTCTATCTTTACACTTTATAATTAATATTGTAATTTTCAAGATTTGGGTTAACGTGAGAAATTAAATAGAATTTAATTTTAAATAGGGGTAAATTTGATAGTTAGAGAAGATTTTTAAAATCAATACATAAAACATGTTTTCTTAATATGTGTATGTGAGTCGAGGGGTCTTATAATTACGACAAAAGAGAGTATATTCTTAATTTACTATGAGCGGTTAATGAGGGTACTCACTCATTCAATTATTTAAGTGGATACTAGTTAATCATTCACAGTAAATTAAGGATATATAAGGTATTTAGTAATTAATACAACTAAATGGTTTTGTCTACAATACACCTCCTTTGTGGGCGCCTGACTTATACCACTCCATCACCCACCATTAGATATAATAATATAATAATGAATGGTCAAGATTTTGAGTGAGTTACCGGTTGTATTTGTGTCTTATAAATTGTATTTTACCCCCTCCGTGTTTCAATAAGTTTGTGCCCAATGATTAAATAATATTTGTTTTGAGGGCCCTTCCTCTTCCATCTGATTAAATATGCGGCTCAAAAGGTATGGTCCATTGACAAAAATTAAGGTATGGTTAGCTATTTCGCTTAGTACTGATAAAATAAGTTATGGCCCAGGTTTGAATACAACTTTCGTAAAGAATTCTTCTGGAGGAAAAAATAGAATAAATCAAAGAGATAAGATGAATTTAACTTTTCCATAAGTCAAATATAGTCTTTGTAGTCTACTTTTTCTAGAAGTTCTCCTATTAACTTCTCCATAAGTAACTAATTTCAACTTATGGAGAAATTAAATTCATCTTATCTGTTTGATTTATTCTATTTTTTTCTTCCAAAAGTTCTTCTACAGAAGTTGTATCCAAACTGAGTCTATGTCTTCCTAGTTCTTGATTGACCATAGGCAAAAATGGTAGTTATAGGAGAACTTCATTCACACTAGGAGACACTGCCTGCTGGGAGTTGAGTTAAAAGCATAAAATTATTCCATGGGGGCAAGTATTCAATTCAAGAATGTTATTTTCTGAAAATCTTGAATGCACAGAATTCATAAAATCACTCATTTTAAATAATAAAAAATATCAATTCCCTGAGTCTTGCATTCAATTAAATAATAATGTAAGAAATCATAATAGAATGGAAAATACCACCTCCTATTATAAATATTTGAAACAAAAGGCTGTAGGTACGTAATTTATAATTTTTAACAACATTTTTTTACAATTTTATAATTTATAATTTTTAACAACATTTTTTATAAATTAAAATTTTAAAAGTTTTTAATATGTAATTATTTTTCAATGAAAGGTGAATTTTTTCTAGTTAAGATCTATTTGAAAATTCGAATAAAACTATAAAAGTATAAAAATCTCTATTTAATTAAGTGTGCATGTTATCTGTCAAATACATCACCATAATTTATCCAACTTTCTATGAATTAAAGGAGTTTCGTGGTTAAATTTTTTTAAAATATAAGAATATTGTAAAAAAGATTTTTTATTACATGAGATATTTATAAATTAAATGATATTATAAAACTAAAGAGAAGAACCTAGACTTACAAACCATAATTAAATGCAATCAGTATATTTACCTGGTAGTCGTATCTAACCAATGAAACATTAAATTAAGCATAATGGAAGATTATTGTGTTTGTTGACATATTCTTGTCTCTTCTAATATTCAATGTGATACGTTTGAACTTCATCATGTGACCCAACCAAGGTGAGTTGTTATAAAGCCTAAGCGCACAGCTGTTTTTTTCTTTTTTTTTCCAAATAATTAGATGCTCTCCAAGCTAAAATGGGACAATTTTTTTTTCTAAAAGATAAGTAAAGTGGGATAAAAGGAGCACTATGTTTCTTATCTATTCTATTACACGGGAAGTAGATTTTTAGCACTTCCCGTGTAAATTTTTTGTTGAGTCAATTGGACAACCATTGAGATATGAAAGTGGGCTTTTTATTGAGGGAATTAGTTGGCCCATTATAAGGATGTATAGATGATATTTAATTTATAAGATACATAGATAGTAGGTAGATAAATATGGAAAGTTTAAGGAGGAGAAAATAGAAAGAAAAAATAATAAAGGGAAAGAATGTGAAAAATGTGATATGAAATGAAGAGAAAAATGAAAAAAAAATTAAGGTGTTAAAGAAAGTGTAAAAAAATGTGAAAAATATTATTATCATTTTTAAAAGTATTAAAACTTTGATAATTAACTTTTTGGTATTGAAAGTAGAAAAAAGAAAGAGATAAAAAGAAACAAATCAAGAGAGTGTGTGAAATAAATGACAATTGGTGTAATAGGAAAGAAAGAGAGATAAAAAGAAAAAAAATAGGCGTGAAAAAATCTTATATATTTTAAAATTAAACTATTAAATACATAAATACATTACATGTCGCAATCGAAAATATATATAAATAATAGAAATTTAAAGTAACATAAATGACAAGACAACACTAAATATTTTGAAATGAATACAACAAGAATTGAAATCACCCAAATACTTACTCCCTCAATTCCTTTTTATAAGGCACCTTTTAGAATTTTTTGTGTTCCTTTTTATAAGTCAATTTACAATTTGAAGAAAACATTTATTATAATTTTCCTTATTTCCCTTATTAACTTTAATGCCTTCCAACTATCAAATGATAGTGGAGTTAATTAATAATATTAAATAAGGACAAAACTAGAAAGTTAACTATTTTTTAAAACTCAATAAAATAATTAACTAGCTTTAATTACTTTTATTGGTCTTTATGATTCAATATAGTATGTCTTATAAAAAGGAATGGAAGGAGTATATTATATTTGTTTACATTTAAATGTATATAAACTAGATTTTCATTTTTAAAAAAAAATAAAAAAGAATTGCGGAACACATTTGGGGACACCTCGAATGAAATTAATTCTATTTGATCATCTCACTCTGAAAGATTCAATTAAGACAATTTTTATTTTTCTTTGTTTCGTTGTGACCATTAATAAAAGTCAAAGCTAGACATTCTCACATGTTAGTGTTTATTTACCAAAAACTGTTTTTCTCTCATGGTCAATTATATATTGCTATATTCTAGGGTGAAGTCTCGACAAGAATTTAGGATTCTTATATGTGATTATTTTTTTAAACATTATAACTTAACGAAAAATATAGTGTATAAATGGATATTCAAAAAATATAAATGATATGATATGGTATATTTTACATTTGTAATTATTAATGTTTGAAATTTGTTATTTCAAATAAATTTTTTATGTTTTAATTTTTTTAATTATTTCTATATAAACAAGTATAAATTTTAATATGAAAAAAAAAAATCACTAATCACTATCATTTTCTAAAGTTTGCATATTTATATTAATTAAATTAAATATATTATAGTATTCAGTATAAATAATCTATTTGAATAATAATACCCATGCATCGTATGGGTCAAACACTAGTTATTAGACAAAAACAATTCAAGGCATGTTTGACGTGGTTGCGACTTTTCAGTTTTTGTTTTTTTTTAAAACAAAATCACATTTTTACAACTAAAAATTAAAAACTAAAACCCATTTTTTGTGGTTTTAAAAATGGACGTTTGGAAAATCATAAAAAATGATTTTTAGCTTTTGTTTCAAATTGTAAAAATGTGATTGAAATTTTTTTAAAACCAAAAACTGAAAATTTGTAACCACTCCTAACGGGCCCTTACCTTTTTGTTTCTTATATATGGGACTAGAGGTAGTATTAAGGATATTTTTAGAATAAAACTTAAATTAATGATATTATTAATTGCTATTAATATATTAAAATACTTTTCATTGATATTGATGATTTAAGTCATGCATTTATTTTATATAGGATCAAAGGTAGTATTATATAGAAACTAGTGTCATGCATCATATATGATTAGGTCAACCTATTTCTCTTCAAATCAAAGGATACATGAACTCCCCATAATTTTGTGTATTTGGTGTTCAAGACCCAACCCATCCATTGATCCATCTCAGTCTGAGCTACTCAGGTCGGATTAGACATTGTCCTAATCGAGTATCATTTGATAACCTGACATTGGGTTGAGGACGAGTTCGAATCATCCTTCTGATAAAAAATTGTGACACACTTGGTAGTTGACTTTCTTTTTTACTTATTGATAAAACATATTTCACAAAGTTGTGAAAATATGAGGAAATTTTTTACAAAAATTTTTAATGATCATTCACAATGGAAATAACTATAAAACAATAAAGTAAACTAAAGTGGAAAAAGATTAGCATACTGAATAAATAAATATAAAGGCTCGTCTAAATAATCAGGTGGCTATGCCACTAATATAAAACATGATTGGTATGAGAGTTGATCAAGTCTATACATAACAAAAAGACCTCACAATTAAACAAGTGTATCAATTGTGGTCCGGTATATCAACGCCACTCTAACATCCATCATGCTTATACATAATAGCTATAAAAAAGAGAAACGTCTACATAAAGGAGACTCTCAATTTAGCAAAGTTCTCCAAGACAGCTACTAAGTCATTAACGGGAGATCCACCCAAGGTGGTAGGATGAGAGTGTGGAAGCAACATAAGAAAGAGAACCACAACGAGGTATGTATTCAGTAGGAGGTACTCTAGGGAAATGAGAGTTTTAACATCCTGGAACTTAGAGCCTAAAAAATACAAGAGAAGCCTTAAGTTGTGAATCCAGCCAAGAGAGAAAGGTCAGGAGTAGGATGAGACTTTCGAGGTTTGAGTATAAATTAAGACAAGAATTAGGCAAGATATTAAGAGCCATGAGTTTTAGCAGCACTTAGAAGAGAAACTAGGTATCAAGTCACACATGATTGTAGACTAAACTTAGAAAGAATCACACCCTAAGACAGAGAGGATTATAATGATTTAAGAATGAGGAAAGGATATTAGAGGAAGGGGAACTAAGTTGGAAATCAGTGTTATTAGAAGGAGTTAGGGAGGAGGGTACCATTCTATGTTTTAGTCGTTAGGTGTGTTAAGATAACAAGGAATTGAATTGGCAAAAATTAGAGTGGGGAGAGATTTGGATGACAAACGCTAAGTTAGAAGGAGGTTTTGGGGAAAGGAATTAGGTTAGAATGGAAGAGAATTGAATTAGAATCAAAGAGGGGTAAAAATCAAGTTTTTGGGGGCTAATATGCTCGCTTAGGCTGAGCTCGAGCGCAGCCCGAACGAGAGCACGATTCTGGTCACTTTAAAAACACGTTTTAGGGCTTTTTTCCCATTTCCTTCTGTTCTCCTTCATTTAGAGAGAGAGATTCTTAGAGAGAGAAAGAGTGAAAAAGAAGAAGAAAGGATAGCTTGGAGGCCTCTCCACCATTCTTGAGGCTCATATTCATCATTCCCTCCCTCCACATCTCCTATTTTCTTTTCCTTGAGGTGAGTGTGGTTCACCCACTCACTTCATGTTGAACGAATTCCTTTGTATACTCCCTATTCTCACTTCCCTTGCTTGCAGTGATGATTGTGGTTGATTAGGGATAAATCTAGGGTTGATGATTGGATTGATTTGGTTGTAGGCCTCTATGGCTTAAACCCTAGGTTAGAGGAATTGGGGATTTTGTGAAATTATGGATTATTGATGTTGAAACCATGGAAATGTTGTACATTCATGCAGATGCTCATGCTCATGAAATTAATGTCAATTCTCATGTCACCATTCATTCATGTTTTGAAAAGAAATTGATTCGGGTCTTTTAGACCTCGTGTTAAACTTAATGACTTTGATGATGATAATACTCATGTTTACCCTCATGCTCTTGTGATTATTGATGATTACTTATACTCCTAACCCTAATCATGTTAAGTAATAAGGTTTTCGGTCTTAGGACCTCATGTAAATACTTTGGGTCGTAGGACCTCATGAAAATGCTTTGGTTTTTAAGGCCTCATGTAATGATTTTGGGTCTTTAGACCTCATGTTAAATAATCAGATTTTGGTCCCTGGACTCATGTTCCCAAGACTTTGTCTTCGGTCCTTGGACTCATGTTAAATAATCAGATTTTGGTCCATGGACTCATGTTCCCAAGACTTTGTCTTCGGTCATTGGACTCGTGTTAAAAGAGGAAAAATCATGTTTGAATTTATCATGTTTAAGGGTAAGGTCTTATGGCCTTCAGGAACAACGATTCCTGTTAGTCTGAGCTCAGTCTAGCCTCATGTAAAGTGGAAGAACCCCTTGGGTGTTGGGTGAAACACTTCATGACTAACATTGCATATATGATTGTCATTGTGATGACTAACATTGCATGTATGGTTACTATTAAGAAGATTTTATGAAATGATTGAGTCATGTTATACTTGTTGCATATCATGTGCTTGTTTCCCTACACTGCATGTTTGCCACATTCACTGGGACGTAGTCTCATCCCACGATATGGGAATTACATTTAGTTGTGCAGGTCGTTGTCCAGATGCTAGACTGGAGAGTTGAGGACTCACTTGGATGGATTGTTGAAGAATTACCTGTGTAGTCTTTTTGGAATTCTGCTTTAGTGATAGGATGTGAATTTGAAGTGTTGTAGTTAAGCCACTGAGTGGCATTTTAATTGTAATCATTGAGTGGTGATTGGATAATTTATGCTTAAGTAACAATTGGATTACCTAAGCATTGTAATGTATTGTTTGTCGATATCGATAATGCGCGAAATAATTTCATGAATTTGGAAATGATGCTCCCAACAGGCATTAATTCTAAATTCAGGAATTAGGACGTTACATTATGGTATCAGAGCAATTCAGTCCAATTGGACTGTGGTTAGGTTAGTTGCCCGTGACTTACTATGATCCCACGGTATCTCGTACCCGTTATAGGGACTGATCACCCCTATAGTGTGTGGGTTGTACACGAGATTATGGTTAGTGACGTGAGTAGGAGGCCTTGGTCAGGAAGTTGGGACACTTCCCTAACAAGGTTAGAGCAACTCGCCTGTTAGGTGGAAATGGAACAACATAGGTTTCTCCCCAAGAGTAGATTCCCTAATGAGTGAAGAAAGTATGGGCTACTTGAACTTGGAGTCTGGTAGTATGAATTGCCTTAATTGAGTGTGATACTTGTTTTGCTTGAATGTTTTGTATGTATGTAATTGATTGTGAATCTCTTGGGTATAGAATGGATGATCCGGGAATTTAGGATTTGGCGGACCGGGAAATTCGTGTATGGATGGATTGTGTAGAAAAGGTGTGGAACTCGGGGAAAGTTAGGGGAACTCACGTCCTAGGTGTGGAGACCTTGTCATTGGTTTAGAGCCTTGAGTTTGGGTTTGAGGAGCACCTATGCTTGGAGTTTTAAGATTAGTGGTAAAGTGACCTAGGAAGCGTAAAGGGCTTGCTTAGAGAATGGAGGGTGAAGACTACATTAGATGAACCTAGACCATGATTTTTAAAATTATTAGGAACTTGATAGGATTCAGAGTACAATGAGCAAATAGAGGAGATCTAAGTTTAATGACCATAACTCAATACCCATCTTGTCATACCTTAGAGTTTCCTTATTGTTTCGACTCCCCTTTTGTATGAAACCATGTTATTCGTTTTTGGTTTATGGTTGGAGATTATTACTTAATGATGACCTAATAATCAGTTCCGTTTGAGCTAAGGAGTAAACCCAGTAATGTGAAGTTAATGAGTGAATCTAGAAACTTGGATGGTTAGAGGTACCTGGTAGGTGCAATCATGGTCGGTCCCTTTCGATTCTATGTTTACTTGGCTATTAGCACTTAAGGAACAAGGTTCCTTGTTGTTTGAGTCAAAGTGTTTCCAGATTAGAAGTTTTATATTTATCGGTTTCGTTGTTTAATACATTGTTGTCTGTTTCCCACGTTTAAGCATTTTCTGTTACCTACGTTTAGTACTATGTTGTTAGTACGTGGGTAGTTGCCTATCTTCTAGTTCATCAGTTGTAGAGCTAAGTCTATATATTTGGCTCCTTTTATTTTGGTTAGCAATCTACAGAATTGCAGTTTTCGATCCTTAGAATCGGTCTTTGTGAGATAACATCCTTGTCCCTATGTCTATACATAATGGTCCTTACCCATGATAGTTCTAGGTAATCCTTCGAGGTTTGGTAAGGAATGTTACGATGGTCTACCTTGGCGCCTCAATTAATCAAGTTGGACATTTTAGCATTTGGCCTTGGTCTTCCTAGGTACCAACAAATCCCCTAGTCTTAATATCAGTTAATCGGTGTATCACCTTCACCTAATCGAGTATTCGGAGGATTTCTTAGTTTGAAACCAAGTTGAGATTTGTCTTAGAATGATTATGACTTTTCCCGGAATAAGCTCGGTGGCTATGGGTTGCTCAGTGACCCTAGTGGCCTAGGGACGACAAGCTTAGCTTCACATAAGTGAAATATTCTACAAGTAAGGGAAGGGATGGAAATGTGACTAGTCCATGACTCGAGTGGAGAGACACCTAGAATCGAGAAAACCTCATTCCCACCTAAGACTAGTACTCAGGCGGGGTTAGTAACGATTAAGTGTGGAACCCTAACTTGTTTCGGGATTAGAAGTAGTTGGTTATGCTGGAGAGCGTGGGGTCGAATTTCATAACCTTGAGTAAGACACCTTGAGGAGAAAATTGGAGCCTTGGGCCTTTAGAATTTGTTTGAGGCCTAGAGTTAAGTCGGGGAAGCCTCGTTCTTTTAGGGGGGTAGCCTGTGCTGTGGGCCTGGGGAAGAGACTCTTGAGGTTAAGTCATGGGATAACACAGTGTTTACCAAATTCATTCCTTAACCTTTAGAAATTGTATTTGTGGAAGTGTTGCGTGTTCAGGTCGTTAGTGTTCCCTCGGTCCTGTTTGCTCTTCTTTATTGTCTTTCAAGTCGTTGATTGTGCATGAGTTGCTTTTTGGGTTATGTGCCCCTTGGATGCATCTCGAGTGCCGGATCACCTTTCCGGTACGAGTTTCATGATTCATATATTTAGTGATTGTGTGTGAGCGTGTGTTGGCTTTAGTTTCGTGAAAACCATGTGGCAAACTAGAAATCAGTTGGAAACCTTCAAATTAAGGCCAGGCTAGAAAACAACACAATTTTCAGGTAGAGTTGTAATTCTCTAGAGTTAATGTCCCAATTATGTGTGTAATTATAGGTGACCCCCCAGATGTAGTGGACTAATTAAGAATCAAGTCAGAAACTTGGAACCAGAGTTTAGGGAATCATTTCATGTTGCGACCTTTTGGGGCAGCATGGGACATTGTTCTATGCCATAAGATAGTTGGGAGGAGGCTACCCTGCACGTCCTCTCAGCTCATCACAACCCTTGTCTGAGTGGAAACCATCGATGGAGTACCTTTGGTCTATCAAGTAGTAAGGATGTTCAGACTTGTCAAGCCCTATAGGGAAATGAAAGTGAGATGGTAGGATAGTGACGTTATCAAAGTTAGACTTAGAGCGAGATTAAAAAGTTAATAAAACCCAAGACTGGACTAGTGAGTAAAGGCTGAAGAGGTAAGACTAGGAAGCCAATCAACCCTTGGTTTCCTCTTAGCCACCTTGAGTAATAGAGGTGTTGGTTATCGAACAACAATCTGGGAGGATTTCAAGTACACAAACATAGTTAAGAAAAGGAGTGTGACCCTGCGTTAGGATAATCGGAGCAAATTGAGGACAAAATTTATTTAATGGGGGTAGAATTGTAACATCCCGGAACGTAGAGCCTAGAAAATACAAGAGAAGCCTTAAGTTGTGAATCCAACCAAGAGAGAAAGGTCAAGAGTAGGACGAGACTTTCGAGGTTTGAGTATGAATTAAGACAAGAATTAGGCAATATATTAAGAGCCATGAGTTTTAGCAGCACTTAGAAGAGAAAATAGGTATCAAGTCACACACGATTGTAGACTAAACTTAGAAAGAATCACACCTTAAGACAGAGAGGATTATAATGATTTAAGAATAAGGAAAGGATATTAGAGGAAGGGGAACTAAGTTGGAAAGGAGTGTTATTAGAAGGAGTTAGGGAGGAGGGTACCATTCTATGTTTTAGTCATTAGGTGTGTTAAGATAACAAAGGAATTGAATTGGAAAAAATTAGAGTGGGGAGAGATTTGGATGAGAAACGCTAAGTTAGAAGGAGGTTTTGGGGAAAGGAATTAGGTTGGAATGGAAGAGAATTGAATTAGAAACAAAGAGGGGTAAAAATCAAGTTTTTGGGGGCTAATATGCTCGCTCAGTCTGCGCTCAAGCGCAGCCTGAGCGAGGATATCTGTAATCAAAGGAAAATTCAAATATGATTTTCTAGCTCAGGCTGAGCTCGAGCCCAGCCCAAGCGCAGCCTAAGCGAGAGCACGATTCTGGTCGCTTTAAAAACATGTTTTTAGTGTTTTTCTCCCATTTCCTTCCGTTCTCCTTCATTTTAGAGAGAGAGATATTCTTAGAGAGAGAAAGAGTGAGAAAGAAGAAGAAAGGATAGCTTGGAGGCTTCTCCACCATTCTTGAGGCTCGGATTCATCACCCCGTCCCTCCACATCTCCTATTTTCTTTTCCTTGAGGTGAGTGTAGTTCACCCACTCACTTTCATGTTGAACGAATTCCTTTGTATACTCCCTATTCTCACTTCCCTTGCTTGCAGTGATGATTGTGGTTGATTAGGGATAAATCTAGGGTTGATGATTGGATTGATTTGGTTGTACGCCTCTATGGCTTAAATCCTAGGTTAGAGGAATTGGGGATTTTGTGAAATTATGGATTATTGATGTTGAAACCATGGAAATGTTGTACATTCATGCAGTTGCTCATGCTCATGAAATTAATTTCAATTCTCATGTCACCATTCATTCATGTTTTGAAAGGAAATTGATTCGGGTCTTTTAGACCTCATGTTAAACTTAATGATTTTCATGATGATAATACTCATGTTTACCCTCATGCTCTTGTGATTATTGATGATTACTTGTACTCCTAACCCTAATCATGTTAAGTAATAAGGTTTTGGGTCTTAGGACCTCATGAAAATACTTTGGTTCTTAAGGCCTCATGTAATGATTTTGGGTCTTTAGACCTCATGTTAAATAATCAGATTTTTGTCCCTGGACTCATGTTCCCAAGACTTTGTCTTCGGTCCTTGGACTCATGTTAAAAAATCAGATTTTGGTCCCTGGACTCATGTTCCCAAGACTTTGTCTTCGGTCCTTGGACTCATGTTAAATAATCAGATTTTGGTCCCTGGACTCATGTTCCCAAGACTTTGTTTTCGGTCCTTGGGCTCATGTTAAAAGAGGAAAAATCATGTTTGAATCTATCATGTTTAAGGGTAAGGTCTTATGGCCATCAGGAATGACAGTTCCTGTTAGTCTAAGCTCAGTCTAGCCTCATGTAAAGTGGAAAGACCCCTTGGGTGTTGGGGAAAACACTTCATGACTAACATTGCATATATGATTGTCTTTGTGATGGCTAACATTGCATGTATGGTTACTTTTGAGAAGATTTTATGAAACGATCGAGTCATGTTATACTTGTTGCATATCATGTGCTTGTTTCCCTACACTGCATGTTTGCCATATTCATTGGGACGTAGTCTCATCCCACGATATGGGAATTACATTCAGTTATGCAGGTCGTTGTCCAGATGCTAGACTGGAGAGTTGAGGACTCACTTGGATGGATTGTTGAAGAATTACCTGTGTAGTCTTTTTGGAATTCTGGTTTAGTGATAGGATATGAATTTGAAGTGTTGTAGTTAAGCCACTGAGTGGCATTTTATTGTAATCATTGAGTGGTGATTGGATATTTTATGCTTAAGTAACAGTTGGATTACCTAAGAGTTGTAATGTATTGTTTTTCGATATCGATAATGTGTGAAATAATTTCAAGAATTTGGAAATGGTGCTCCCAACAGGCATTAATTCTAAATTCAGGAACTAGGATGTTACAAGAGCCAATAGATGAAGGTGGTGGTGAAGGTGTTGGGGTAGGTGTAGGTGGTACAATAGATATAGGTATAGGCATCATGGGTGGAGAGGGTGGGGTCCATGTATAGGGAAACGATAAGAAAAATCAGATAGTTATGTCGCCGTAAAGGGTAAGGGCAAGAAGATGTGAGTGATGTGGGTGCTGAATCACGAAAGTGGTATATATGTCTGATATACGAGATTCGCTCGAACTTGTGTTCCACGTGTCATCCTTTGTCACCAAAGTAAACTGTGATTGCTATTGTCATCATTATCAGTCATAGTAGTATCCTTGCAGACAAAATAATGAAGGGTGAGATATGATTTCCATTTAAAATGGAAACATAGGGAAATCTAACATCAATATACAAATAATGGCAAGCGGTAATTTCCAACAGACAACATCAACCAAAAGTAATTACAAACAATCAACAAGCAATAATTCAACAGACATTGACAGTAACAATAGAGTAATCAAGCAGCAATCCAATGTAAACAATTTAACAGTAATAGATTATTAATTTAAACGACAGTAATTTCTAACATCAAATTTTATATAGATTTATCTATAGTAACAATAGAATAATTAAATGACATTACTCGAATCTTAAAAGTTTCAGTCAAAACTACTTATCAATCAATCCATTCCAATGTCATGCAAATGCATATGCATATGATCCCAAATCGAGATCCTTTCTTTCTAGACCAACTCCATGGAGTGTCATGTCCACACCAAAAACTCAGGTGCTCAATCATAATTCATTAAGTGAACTTTTTCTTAATGGGCACCGTGACGCACTCAACCTCCTAGATGATCCCTAGGGTCTAGTCGAACGTGTCAAGCCTTAACGACTCGCCATGGTCCGAAGAGGCCACGTCGGGCTATTTTGGCCGATGAACCAGACTCTACCCCTTGGCCTTTTCCTAGTTGTCCTTATCTATCTCATACCGCCACCAAGTATATGCTACCTTTTTGCATCAAGTCGCCTCAATATTCAACAGATGTAATATGATATGCATGATGACATTTCTTACTCAACCAAGCACGACTTTTCTCAAAATCCTGCCATGGACATAACAATGTCCATTTCTTTCACAAAAATTAAACTAACATCCAATTTAATGTCCACAATAAATATATCATTCTTACGTTTTATTTAACCAAAGCTTTGTGATTTATTTTCAAAATCAAGAAAAATATTTCAAAGACATGCTTCAAATCAACAACTTGAGTTTCCCCAAAACCTAGAGATTTTCATCCAAATGAATATCCATCTAACATGTGATTCAACATCAACCGTAGAATTACTTTGAAATCGTCTTCTCTAATTCTTGGAAACCAAAACTACACACTCTCACACACCAAATCCACTTCTTTTATTTCAATCATTTTCTTTAAATTGTAAAAGCATTAATGTACGTAAAAAATCTTCTCAAAATACCCTCAGGTAAAATGTTTTATGAAAATATATCATAACTTATAGATTTCATGAAAACTTATTAAAAAACCATCCTTTATCAAATCTTCTTATTGAAAATCGATTTTATGTTCATGAAACATCAAGCAAAATTTTATTTTCTAAACATTGTAACTTTAAAGTTACCTATTTAAAAACCTTTATTTTTTTCAAAAGCTCTCTCTTTCATTAAGAAAACACTCATAAAACGTAAACAAGAAATAGATCAAGTTTTTCAATGGTTTAAAAACAAGAAATCAACTTCATAAATATTACTTTCTCAAAATAAGATACATTTATCTCAAGGTTCCAAACTTGTTACATTTCTTTCAAATTTTCATTTTTCTCAAAATCAACATGATTTAGAAATAACGTATCTTCTTAACTTCTTTAACCATGTGGATTTTCTTAAGTTGCTTGGATAAATCTAACCACATAACTTAACCAATTTAAAATTGCCATCATCATAATATAAATTTTTCATACTTTATTGCAACATAGAAATCGAAGTAACAAAAAGCGAAAAAAAAATTGCACTTCCTAGCCTAATAATACTTATGTAGGTCGAACCATACACACACAAGATTGATATAATATCAAATTCCTCCTAGTTACCAAAATGGTATAAACATCATCCAAATTCAACTTATAAAATTTATAAGGCCACACTCATAAAGGATTCAAGAGAAAGTAAATAAACCATGAATCAAAGCACAAACAAAGCAAATCCTTTAAGAATAGCATAAATATATTTATTATCAAAATAAATTAACCATGATCCCTCTATCACGTGTATTATAAATCCTTTCTTAGTTATCAAATTAATATAATTCTCATCCAAATCAAAGCTTGTAAATTTAGAAAGCTAAAGACCATGTGTAAAAACAAAGGAAGAAAACAATGCATGAATCATAAAGGAATAATATGAATTCTTCAAGAAGTAATGTAACATCCCAAATTTTATAAATCATTTTCATAAGCTAAATAGGATTAGAAATGTGTTTTTTATAAAAGGAACTAGGAAAAAAGGGTAAAAAGTATTGGAGAAGGCTTGGGATGGAAATCTGGAATTTCCATTCTTCAGCATTCTCGCTCAAGCGAGAAGGCTGCCACTCAAGCGAGAGAGATCTCGCTTGGGCGAATCTATCAGTAAAAAGTTGGGGAAAAGTTTCTGGTTTTTTCGCTCAAGCGAGACGCTCCTCGCTTGAGCGCAATTGGGGGTCAATTTCAGAGTTTCTCTCTGGAATTGTCTCGCTTAAGCGAGACTCATCTCGCTTGAGAGCAATTGTCTCCTAATTTCAAAGTTGCTCTCTAGAATTGTCTCGCTCAAGCGAGAACGCGTAATTAGAAGGATTTAGTTTTCCTCGCTTTAGCGAGAATGCGCGAACCCATTTTTTTAAAACAGAACGAGTTAGTGTTTGGCCCTCATTTATTGCACATCCCAGGCTTTTTAGAGAGAGGAAGATGAGAGAGAAGCTCGTCTCAACTTGAAGAAGGAGAATGAGAAGCAAGTTCACTCACTCACACCCCTCACACCTTGGATTCTCTTCCTCTTTGAGCTATTTTTTAGGTGAGTATAACTCACACACTCTCACTGACTTTTGGGTTTAACCGTAGTTGTTTTGAAAAATGAATTTGGCCTCGGCCGAGCAAAACCTAAGTTAATTAAGCTTGACTTCGATCAAGAATAAGATGAAAATGAGTTTGGCTTCGACCCAGAATGTGAGTAATGGCTTCGGCCTAGTTAACTTATGTTAAAACTTGACTTCGGTCCATAATAAGTGGCGGGTATTAGTCCCCAAGGGAGACGTTCCTTGTAGTTTGAGCTCGAGTCTAACCTTAGAATTAGTGAAAATACCTCGTCTGTCGGGTGGTGCAGGTCATGCACATCATATATTGTTATTGCATGAGTTATAGCCTGAATATGATTGTGATATATAATTCTTACGTTGCATCTGCATGTTATGCTCACTGAGACTCTAGTCTCACCATATGTTTTGTGGCTATTATTTAGATGCACAGGTACCTCCCCAAGCTGGACAGTGAGAGCGCTGGAGCTTGGGAATTTAGATTTATTTTGATGTAGTTAACACTTATGTATGAAGTTGTTTATGACTTGGATTGTTATTCTTTTGTGGGATATGACCGTACATGCGTAGCCTTAGGGTCTCCTATTTTGTTTAGAGCGCATGTATGGCGGTATCCCAACTATGTTGATGTAAGCAATATATTATTTTTGAGCCAATGACAACAATTATATATGTATGCATTCAGTTCATGTAAATGTACAAGCTTGATGTCTACCGCAAGTGCACGGTTTTGTCAAGTAGTAATACAAAGATCGTCTCAACAGGGACTATAATATTGAGTACCAGTTATTCGTAACCCAATTATCTAAACGAGATCAAGTTGAAAATTTTACTCTGGGAACAAACTAATATGAATTAAAATAAAATAAAATAAAATATATATTGCAGTAAATTAAAACCGATGGAAATTAAATTCAAAAAGCTTCTTAGGAATTGGTTTCACCACAGTTGAAATTAATATATCAATTTAGATCTTTCCATTTTTATTAATCATTGTTTGTTTGAAGGTGAATTACCCTAATGTAATTACTATTCCCTTTCAAGATATAATAACGTATTTAAATTGACCAAACCCCTACTTTCGTGGCAATTGAATCAAAATAAACCCATTAAATTTTATGATAATTTATTAGATCCTCTTAAGACATAATCTACTTTCGTGATTAAGAGCTTAAGTTCAATTCTAGGATTTCAATAATAGGGTTCACCTTTCAGTCCTTCCCCTAATTATCTAATATCATGTGAATTTCCCACAAGCAGTAAGAACTACTAAAATTGAATCAAAACAAATAATATATTAATAAAAGGGATTAAATCAAAACATCAACATTAATATTCAACTGGGCTAATCCAATTCCTAATAATAAAGAAATTACTCAGACATGTTCAAAATAAAATCCAATGAAATAATCCTAAACATCTTCAAATTATCAATGCAGAATATAACTAAAAGAAAGAATTAAAATCATCACCCTTAATTCACATTGTCAGTGATGAATGTAACCGTGTAATTCTTTACAGCTTTCAAATATGCTTTCTCCAAAATCTTCTCATCGTCTGTGCCTCCCCCTTTTTGCCTTCTTCTCCCTCTTTTTATATCTTTTTTTCCCTTTTCTTTCCCTTGCTTTTGGTCTCCTCTACGTTCCTCTTTTCTCTCCCTTGTCCACTTTTGTAACATCCCGGAAAATTGAGACCTAGGAAGTATAAAAGAAAACCTTAGGTGGTGAGCCAAGCGGTGAGGGAAGTTAAAAGTAGGTTAAGAAATCGAAGGTTAAGAGTGTAAAAGAGGGACCAAGAGTTAAGCCAATCAACTGTAGGTCGAACCTAGAAGGAATCACACTCACAGTCAGAGGGAATATAGGGGTTAAGGGCAAAGAAATGAGGTTGGGTATAGAAGAATTAAGTTGAAAGGAAGAGTTAAGGAGAAGAGCTAAACCCGAGATCTTAGCCATTAAGTGTGGAAGAATAAGCCTTAAGGTCAAGGGAATCGATTTATCAAGAATTAGAGTGGGAACGGATTTGGGTGAGAAGGAATAAGCTAGGAGGAGGATTTATGAAGAGGAAATAGGTTTGAGAAGGAGAGATTTGATTTGGAATCAAAGAGGGGCAAAAACCAAGGTTGTTGCTTAATTTCGGGTTTTAAGCTTAATGACCTTGGTGCACTAATTTGGAAATATCTAGAGTTGTAGGTTTCCAATTGAGGTGATTCCACTTGGATTAGAAAGCTAAGATTCGGGGCTTCAGTTTGATATGCTATACAATAGTATTCTGAGCTCGTTTGCCCCCCAAATAGACGCATTCTTGCTCAGGCGAGAAAGCTATCAAGGAAAAGAGGAATTCCAATATGTTTTCTGCGCTCCAGCTGCGCTGAGCGCAGAAAACAGAGGGGAATTGAGGAAACCTGCGCTCTAGCTGCGCTGAGCGCAGCCTGAGCACAGGGACGCGTCTGTTACTTTAAAACATCAAAAACTAAGTTCTTCTTTTATTTTTCATCTTCTCCTTCGACCCTAGAGTGAGAGAGAGTCGTTTTCTAGAGAGAGGAAGGAGATTTGAGGGCCTTAGCTCGTGAGGAAGAAGGGGGAACACCATCATCTCGGCCTCCTACCTTTGTTTCTCCCCCATCAACCTTGATCTTGGGTGCTCTTTGTAACATCCTGATTTTTTAAAATTAAATTAAATAAAATTAAATTAATAAAGTAGAAGAAATAAATAAATAATAATAGAATTAATATTATGAGTAGTTTTATCCATAAAGCTAGTTCAAAACTTAAAAAGAAGATAAGGGGGGTTGAGGAGGCATTTTAGTAAGGAGGGGTTATCAGTTCACCCTAATCCTTATTCTTCATATCGTCAGAGAGCGAAACGCTAAGGAGGGGAGAAACCAAGTCTCAAGAGGAGGTTGCTGCAGAGTGATCATCAAGAATCAAGAAAGAGTCTTCCTTGCTGTTCGATCTCCACTTCAAGGTACGGGGAGAAGGGTGCTGCTTGTATGTGTATGTGGGAGTGCTTGGGTAGTGAGGGCAACCATAAGACCCTCTAAGAATTCTAAATTTGAGAACCTATCTGTGAATCATGTGCTATGTGTTTGGAATGTGTTTGATTTGATGTATGCATGTGATGACCTTGATGAATTGGATGATGGTAGCGAGAATAGCGAAAAGGGGGTTAAATAAGGGTTTAGAGATGAGGAACCATAATTGATTAGATGTTAAATTTATTGTAGTTCGTAGGAATGATTGAGGATTTCAGTGTTTTTAATCGGTAAAAACGAGTTTAATTGAATTAGGAACTTGAGGATTTGAGTAGGGATTGAAGAAGAGAGTAGAGGAAAGTCATTCCCATTTTTACACAGAGCAGCGACTGTAAAACAGAGACTGCAGATTCATTCACCGTTGGATCGGGATGAAATTTTGACAGCTGGTTAGGAACGTCTTATTCTTCACTCTGAACGGTTGGATTGTTGATACGAAGTCTGGGTTCGGAGATATTTAGTTCGCACTATAGCTGTATATTTGGGGTTTTTATTGATGAAATTAAATTGGATGCATAAAGTGTATTAATTGTGATATGAGTATTGTGATGTGAATATCTTATGTGATATCCTATGTTTATAATAATTTTTATGTGATGTGGTGTGATTATAATAATAGAGGTTGTATGAGATATATGTGAATTGATGATGATGCATTGAGCATAAAGATTGTGTGAGAGATATGTTAAATGATGATGATGCATTGAGCATGAGCATATGAGGTGTGATTCATGAGATGCACAAGCCTAGAGTGGGGCGAGTGCAACTCAGGGAGGTGTTGTACTTGAGATGCACAAGCCTAGAGAGGGGTGAAGTGCAACTCGGGGAGGTGATTGTACTTGAGATACACAAACCCAGTGAGGGGTGGGGTGTAGCTCAGGGAGGTGATTGTACTTGAGATACAAAAGCCCAGTGAGGGGTGGAGTGTAACTCAGGGATCTGATTGTACTCGAGATGCACAAGCCTAGAGAGGGGTGAAATGCAACTCGAGGAGGTGAACTGTTTTGGGTGTGCATGATGATAGATGAACATGCAATGTATTTAATGATGATGATTGATGATGTTTTGGTGTGCATGATGATTGATGAACATGCAATATGATTAACGATATTGTTGAATTATATTATGATGTTATGAGAATTATTAATGAAATGAATATTATGTATTGAGAATGTGCTTGATGATTTATAAAGTGTGATTCATATAATTGTGATGAGATATGATGTTTGATAATAAAGGTGTAAGATGTTCTGTGTATATTATTACTTGATGAGTATGATGAAAATATGTGGGTGAGGATAGGGTAGTCTCCTATGTGTATGTATGAGTTGGTATTCTTTTCCTCACCGTTACACTGTGGTTAATTTTACAGGTGTTGATGATGACACAACTGGTGTCGAGTAGTAATTGAAGGGAATGTCGCTCTGTTACTTGTGACATCAGGACATACCATTGTGGTTTTTACTTTATGTTTTTAGTTAGGAAGAGGTTTTTGTAAACTGTTTGAGTGTCTTACATGGCCAATAGGTTATTTTGATGTTGATTTCACTGCTTAAAATATTTTGAAACATTTGACTGCTATTTCTATTTTAAATGAGTTTATTTTTGAAATAAATGACGTTTTATACGATGAGAATTGTGAACCTTTTTACCCGTTGTGGGACGTTACCTTCATATATTTCGATTTATTTAATGTATAAGAGTTTGGGGTAGAAGAGTGTCACACTCTTGAAGGTGAGTGGGGTTTCCCTTCACTTAATGTTTGAGTATGTGTATCCTTGCATGATCCCTCTTCTCTATTCCCTTCCTTTACTGATTGTTATGCTTAGGAATGGTATGCATATGCTTGGATTGTTTGAATGTTTGAACTACTTGATGTATTACCTTAAAATTTTCAAACCCTAGGTTAGGATAATTGGGGGATTTTTGGGGAAAGGCTTAAATGTGTGATAGTGAGAACTTATAAATGCATGTAGTCAAAATTACTCTCATTTCATAATTGAAGGAACATGTAGGGTTGAGATGGTTAGGGTTTGAGGAAAGGAATGAATGTCGTAAGCCCTACCTATCTTTTCCCTTTATGTTGAAAGTTAAGGTTATATATTTGACGGTGAACATTACTAATGCATGATTTAACATATATGTACATGTGTAAGAAAGTTTAACAAAAACAAAGAGGGGACTTCGGTCCAAAGAGGGGGCTTCGGTCCAAAGAGGGGGTCTTGTGCCCAAAATGTTTAAGAATGAAAATGTAAATGTTTGCTAATTAAGACAGAAGTATAAGTGGCCGCAAGGGAGACATTCCTTGTATGGTTTTGAGCTCAATTCCAAGCAGAAGTTATAAGTGAAAAGAACCCTTGGGTGTTGGGGAATAACGAAACACTTCAGAATAAGTACGATAGATAGATTGGATGTTAGTTGCATTGACATGTTCATTACTCTGCATAACCATTACTGCACATGTGATTGCTATGGAATGATTGACATTACATGTTTTGGGATTGTCATTATGAATGCTCTTTCTGAATTGTTTGAGTTATGTTATAGTGTTGTATACCATGTGTTTTGCCTCCTCACATCACACACACAATTACCTCACTCACTGGGACGTAGTCTCATCCCACAATGTGGGAATTATCTTTCAGTTGTGCAGGTTACCATTCGTGTATGGAGCGGGGAGTCGAGGACTCATTTTAAGTAGAGCATTAAGTATAGTAATTTATAATTCAAATGTGTGATTGTATAATAGAGTTGAAATTGTAGTTTGGCCATGGAGGCTTAGATAGGGATTGCTAGATCATTGTACATTTATCAACTGTATTGGCAAATTTTCTGGTTTTCAGGTTAAGTTAGAATTTGGTAAAATTCCCATTTACAGGGGAGACTCTGCCGGATTTCCGTTGGAATTGTCTAAGTAATTGTTTGTAATGGTTTGACGATATCGATAAAGTAGCGAATAATTTCGAAAATTCGGAATAGTGCCTCCAACGGGCATTATTCTTGGATTTGAAATTTAGGATGTTACAACTTTCCTCTTTTTCTTCTTTCAAAACAAAACAAAATCTTCCTTTCTCTTCCTTGTCCACTTTCCTCTTTTTTTTTTTTATAGAAACCTACACATTATAATAAAATATAAAATAATAAATGTCAAATATAACATCCTAAATGATAATAAAAATGCATAAAATTAATAAAATATATAAAATAATAAATATAAAATATAATATCCTAAATAATAATAAAAATGCATAAAATAAATAAAATATATAACATAATAAATATAAAATATAATATCCTAAATAATAATAAAATGCATGAAATTATTAGAGATTGCATGAAAATTATGAGAATAAAATGAAATTCTAAATATAAAATATATGCATATTACACATGTATCAAATCCCCCTAAACTTAAACTTTTGCTTGTCCTCAAGCAAAGAAAAAAAAAAGAACAAATGACTGCATGGAATTTCATCTTCTTAACAGTAAAATCCAAATCATATAATGGTATCAAGTGCATAGTTTCTAATAATATTCAGAGAAAAATGACCTAACTTGTTGGTTCCTTAGTGCAAAGAATACTCAAATGGGTTAAGACATTTAGACATTGAGTTAGATAATTAATATATTTTTATTATTTTTTTTAGGTCCCCTGTATAGAAGTTACTTACCTGCCAACTACACATGGGTCCTCCACTCATGTGCTTTGCACTTGCTACACTTGATCTCAAAGGAGTGTCTATATCAAGAAATTAATCAACCCACTAAACATTTCCCCAGTAGACAATCAGTCTCAAAGGGGCACTAAAAGTGTTTCCCCAGTAACCTATGACCTCAAAGGGGTGTTTAGCTTTTCCTAAAAGAGATTAACTCCTTTTTTTTTTGTTTTTTTTTTCCTTCTATCTCTCTGTTTTTTATTTTTTTTTTCATATCCACACACATGTATAATTTTTCTTTTTCAAATAATAATCATGCTACTAAGAAAAAAATAATTCTCCAATGATCAAGTGCAGTGAGTGTCACCATAGGAACCCAAGATTTAGCATATCTCATTAACTTGTTTAGGAATCTATCCAAATATCATCATGTCAAAAACCCATTAGTGTAGTGTGTGTAGAATTCCAACAAGTAATAAAAAATTATCAACTATGCCCAACAATTACCATCAAATAATTTAGGATTTACAGTCAAGAATTTGAATTACCATTAAAGAACATATGAAAATGCATGAAATGCAACAATAATATGAAAATGCATGCAATGCAATTCCCCTAAGCTTAAAAATTTACATTGTCCTCAATGCAAACAATCAAACAAGAGAACGAGAAAACAAGGAACAAACTCACAAAATCAAGGTGGTGGAAAATGGTTTTGAGAGAGATGCCAATGATATATTGCTTGTATCATAGCTTGAGACTCCTCATGCAGCTCAATGGAATGTTGGAGCAGCTCCCGAATCTCCTTATTCTCCTATTGGACTTGTGCCATAAAAGCTTGTTGTTGGATTTTCAGTTTATGCAGTACAACATGAAGATCACCAGCATTGGAGTGTTGCCTATCCGAAGGTTCAATGGGTAGAGCTGCTAGTGGAGGACCTGCAATGTTAAAGGTCCAATTGTTTCTATTGCGCACAATGGTACACTCTGGGTCAGGAAGAGAATGGAGATCAGGATTCCCCAACACGTTCAAGCAATAGGAATCCCCGTGCTTGACAACCACTTTCATTTTGAGCAAAGATTCAATATCAAATCTTTACCCTTTGAGATTTTTTTTCCGCACAACTTCACTGCGATTCCGTGGTCGCGCTTTGTTACATGACCAGCTTGTGCCTTTCTCTGTTTCGAACTCTATGCAAAACGTGACCATGTGATTTTCCACTGGCAGCCTGTGGACAGTTCTGGCAAGGAAAATACACTATTAGTAACAATTCCTAAATAAAAAAATCTATTAGAATTTTTTTTATTATTAAAATGAAGATAAATTTCCTAAAAATCAAAATATCCTAATAAAACTAAAATATATAACAAATATTATCATGTGAATAATAATGAGAAATAAAGAAAAGTGAAATTGAAATCAACAATGTATGCATAAAAATTATAATTGCAAAAATCTAAAATTTGGGTTGCCTCCCAAAAAGCGCTTGTTTTAAGTCTTAAGCTCGACTCCTGTGAAATTCACTGGGAAGTTGGTGGATCAAGAAGGGTTTGTGAATTTCCCTTATCAATTGGTTCTGAGCTGAAATAATGTTTCAATCTTTGTCTATTTACTTTGAAAGCTCCAGAAGCTTCACTCCAAATTTCTACAGTGCCATAAGGAAAAGCCTTCTTCACCTGAAAGGGCCCTTACCATCTAGACCTCAATTTTCCTGGAAAAAGCTTTAGTCTAGAATTGAATAGAAGAACTAAATCTCCTTCATGAAATTGTCTTCTCAGAATATGCTTGTCATGCCACCTCTTGGTTCGTTCCTTGTAAAGCTTCGCATTCTCATAAGCATCAAGTCTCAATTCCTCCAACTCATTTAATTGCAACTTTCTTCTTTCACCAGCATTCTTCAAATCAAAATTAAAATACTTAATTGCCCAATAAGCTTTGTGTTCTAGCTCAACAGGAAGATGACATGACTTCCCATACACAAGCCTGAAGGGGGACATACCTATGTTTTGAATGCAGTGCGGTATGCCCACAACGCATCATCTAGCTTTACCGACCAGTCCTTTCTTGATTTGGATACAATCTTTTCCAAGATGTTCTTGATTTCTCTATTAGATACTTCCACCTGACCACTGGTTTGGGGATGATAGGGGGTGGAAACCTTATGTGTAACTCCATACTTTTTCAAAAGACTCTGGAACGTCCTAGAAATAAAGTGAGAACCACCGTCGCTAATAACGGCTCTTAGAACTCCAAATCTAGGGAAAATAATCTTCTTGAAAAGCCTCCATATTGTCCATCCATCATTGGTAGGAGAAGGCAAAGCTTCTACCCATTTAGACACATAATCCACTGCAACTAGTATGTATTTATTGCCACTAGAATTTGGAAATGGACCCATATAATCAACTCCCCAGACATCAAAGATCTCAACCTCCAAGATGTTGTTCAAAGGCATTTCATATCTCCTAGAGATGTTTCCAGTTCTCTGACATTGATCACACTTAAGTACAAATTGCCTAGCATCCTTAAAGATATTTGGCTAGTAGAAACCTGATTGGAGAACTTTAGCTGCTGTTTTGGTAGAGCTAGCATGACCTCCATAAGATGAGGCGTGACAATGATAAAGAATGCTATTCACTTCATCTTCTGGAACACCCCTTCTAAAAATACTATCAGCACACCTTTTATAGAGCAATGATTCATCCCAGGCATAATATTTGACATCAGAAAGGAACTTCTTTCTCTGCTGATAAGTAATTTATGGTGGCAGAATCACAAGCCAAATAATTGACAATATATTCATACCAAGGGGCTTGGATATTAGAAACTGCCAACAGGTGTTTATCAGGAAAAGTGTCATTGATAGGCAACGAGTTGCGTCCTTCAGAATCTTGGTATAATCTGGATAGATGGTCTGCTACCAAATTTTTTGTTCCTTTTTTGTCTTTTATCTCAAGATCGAATTCTTGCAGAAGAAGAATCCATCTGATAAGTCTCGGTTTAGCATCATTCTTCTCCAACAAGTATTTGATGGCAGCATGGTCAGTGTAGACAATCACTTTAGATCCCACAAGATAGGATCTAAATTTGTCTAAAGCATAGACCACTACCAAAAGCTTCTTCTCTGTTGCGCCATAATTGACTTGAGCATCATCAAAAGTTTTGATGGCATAATAAATGGCATGAAGCTTCTTGCCCTTCCTCTGGCCTAGCACAACTCCTATGGCATGGTCACTTGCATCACACATCAACTCAAATGTGTGATGCCCACAGCGCATCATCTAGCTTTACCGACCAGTCCTTTCTTGATTTGGATACAATCTTTTCCAAGATGTTCTTAATTTCTCTATTAGATACTTCCACCTGGCCACTGGTTTGGGGATGATAGGGGTGGAAACCTTATGTGTAACTCCATACTTTTTCAAAAGACTCTGGAACGTCCTAGAAATAAAGTGAGAACCACCGTCGCTAATAACGGCTCTTGGAACTCCAAATCTAGGGAAAATAATCTTCTTGAAAAGCCTTTATACTGTCCATGCATCATTGGTGGAGAAGGCAAAGCTTCTACCCATTTAGACACATAGTCCACTGCAACTAGTATGTATTTATTGCCACTAGAATTTGGAAATGGACCCATATAATCAACTCCCCAGACATCAAAGATCTCAACCTCCAAGATGTTGTTCAAAGGCATTTCATATCTCCTAGAGATGTTTCCAGTTCTCTGACATTGATCACACTTAAGTACAAATTGCCTAGCAACCTTAAAGATATTTGGCTAGTAGAAACCTGATTGGAGAACTTTAGCTGCTGTTTTGGTAGAGTTAGCATGACCTCCAAAAGATGAGGCATGACAATGAGAAAGAATGCTATTCACTTCATCTTCTGGAACACCCCTTCTAAAAATACTGTGAGCACACCTTTTATAGAGCAATGGTTCATCCCAGGCATAATATTTGACATCAGAAAGGAACTTCTTTCTCTGCTAATAAGTAATTTCTGGTGGCAGAATCACAAGCCAAATAATTGACAATATATTCATACCAAGGGGCTTGGATATTAGAAACTGCCAACAGGTGTTCATCAGGAAAGGTGTCATTGATAGGCAACGAGTTGCGTCCTTCAGAATCTTGGTATAATCTGGATAGATGGTCTGCTACCAAATTTTTTTGTTCCTTTTTTGTCTTTTATCTCAAGATCGAATTCTTGCAGAAGAAGAATCCATCTGATAAGTCTCGGTTTAGCATCCTTCTTCTCCAACAGGTATTTGATGGCAGCAAGGTCAGTGTAGACAATCACTTTAGATCCCACAAGATAGGATCTAAATTTGTCTAAAGCATAGACCACTACCAAAAGCTTCTTCTCTATTGTGGCATAATTGACTTGAGCATCATCAAAAGTTTTGCTGGCATAATAAATGGCATGAAGCTTCTTGCCCTTCCTCTGGCCTAGCACAACTCCTATGGCATGGTCACTTGCATCACACATCAACTCAAATGTGTGATGCCAACAGCGCATCATCTAGCTTTACCGACCAGTCCTTTCTTGATTTGGATACAATCTTTTCCAAGATGTTCTTAATTTCTCTATTAGATACTTCTACCTGGCTACTGGTTTGGGGATGATAGGGGTGGAAACCTTATGTGTAACTCCATACTTTTTCAAAAGACTCTGGAACGTCCTAGAAATAAAGTGAGAACCACCGTCGCTAATAACGGCTCTTGGAACTCCAAATCTAGGGAAAATAATCTTCTTGAAAAGCCTCTATACTGTTCATGCATCATTGGTAGGAGAAGGCAAAGCTTCTACCCATTTAGACACAAAGTCCACTACAACTAGTATGTATTTATTGCCACTAGAATTTGGAAATGGACCCATAAGATGAGGCGTGACAGTGATAAAGAATACTATTCACTTCATCTTCTGGAACACACCTTCTAAAAATACTGTTAGCACACCTTTTATAGAGCAATGGTTCAACCCAGACATAATATTTGACATCATAAAGGAACTTCTTTCTCTGCTGATAAGTAATTTCTGGTGGCAGAATATCACAAGCCAAATAATGACAATATATGCATACCAAGGGGCTTGGATATTAGAAACTGCCAACAGGTGTTCATCAGGAAAGGTGTCATTGATAGGCAACGAGTTGCGTCCTTCAGAATCTTGGTATAATCTGGATAGATGGTCTGCTACCAAATTTTTTTATCCTTTTTTTGTCTTTTATCTCAAGATCGAATTCTTGCAGAAGCTTCTTTCCTGGAATAATAAATGGCATGAAGCTTCTTTCCCTTCCTCTGGCCTAGCACAACTCCTATGGCATGGTTGTAACATCCCACTGATTAAGACCTTAATATATAGGAAAGTTATAACTTAAAATAGAATGAAGTAAGTAATAGGCACATGAAAGCTTAAAGGGTAAAAAAATAAAGTTTCAGCCATCAGGAAATTCGCTCAAGCGAATTATGCAGTAAAAACTGTACAGGTTCGTTCTGCAACATTCGCTTAAGAGAAAGCAATTCGCTTAAGCGAAAAAAAGGGGTTTTAGAGTGCTCTCTAGACGATTTTCGCTCAAACGAAAGCATTTCGCTCAAGCGAAATTCAATGGGGGAACGAGGATTCAGACCATTCGCTCAAGCGAATTTAATTCGCTTGAGCGAGAAGACGGTTACTGCACTTTTAAATTTCGAACTCAGACAGTTTTCACTCATTTTCTCATCTGTTTCCTCGCACTTTTAGAGAGAGAGAGGGGTTCTAGTGAAAGAACATCCCTGTGACGATCAAGAACGATCCCTACGCTCCAAGAACGAATCTTTCATCAATCTTTCCTCCATCGAGGCCTTCTACTCTTCATTCTTCCTCTGTTTTCTCGACTCTCAGGTGGGTGTGACTCTCACTTGTTTGTCTTGATTGTTGTCACAGCATGTTCCTTATTCTTTTTCCCTCTTCTTTCATGGAATGATGATATATGTATGGTATGAATATAGGAAATATGAATGCATTGATAATTGTTTGTATTGAATTGCCCAAAACCATAGGACAGATGACTTGGATGATTATATATGATGAACTTTGATTATATTATTCTGAAAATCATGGGCCTTTGGCCATCCCAGCCATGGAATTATGAATTTAAGAAATCACAAAGCCTTTGAGCTATCACAGGGTCATTGACCGTCACAGGCCTTCGGGCAATTTAATTAAGAAAGATGGGGTAACCATATAAAACTCATGGCCAAGAGGGATATGGGGTCCCCAAGCACAGAGGGAAATACAAATGTTAAATTAAGACTTAATCATAGGTAGCCCTGGACGACGGTCCTTGGTTACACGGTCGAGCGCTCATCACAGTCACGTTACAGAGATAAGACCCCGGGTGTCGGGTAACAACACCTCACAGTCATGCATTGCATCATAACTATTGAATTTAAATATGTTCGATTATGTTTAATTGTCTTCATTTATGCTTCTTGAATTAATATGTATGCTATAGTGGTTCTTGGTTGTTTTCCCCCACACTGCACACACTTGTTACGCTCACTGGGACGTTGGTCTCACCCCATTCCATGGGAACAATATTTCAGTGGTGCAGGATACTCATCAGGATTATGAGGAGCAGTATATGTCATGTGGAGGATAGTAGTTTAGTTTTACTTACCTTGATGTATTTAATGTTGCTTAGGACTACTAGTATTATTTGTTAGGACGACCTTAGGAATCATTATGTTAGTTTACTACTTTGTATTGGAGCATTGATGGCGACCTTCTATTGGTATTTTCTTTGAGTTATGTACGTATTGTTTGGAGCTTTAGTAATTGTTGGGTTACTCAAGCGATTGTGTTGTATGTCGATACACAAAATTAACGAATGAATTTCACGAGTTTGGAAATAGTGCTTCCAACAGGCATTATTTCTGAATTTAGAAATTAGGACGTTACATTTTGGTATCAGAGCAGTTCAATCCAATTGGACTGTGGTTATGTATTACTTCTTAAGTTAGTCATAATTTTATATGCATTATTAGGGAATTGATAGACTGATCACCTGGATATTTCTTAATGATGTGTATAGGGTCATGGCTAGCGGTAGGAGGGGACGTCCTCGTGCCAATTCACCTCCTCCCCCACCGGATCCATCTCAGGATCCCATGGCGGTAGCCCTTCAAATGCTCACTCAAATCATGGGGGAGCAAACAGCTTCTAATGCCGCAGTACTCCATGCCTTGCAAAGGCGGTCTACCGGTACTCCTCCACCGGGGACAATAGTGGATCCCTTCCTTCAGGGATTAGCTGAGTTCAGGAAACACCACCCTCCAGCCTTTAATGGAGCTTATGATCCAGCAGTAGCAGACTCATGGCTTAATGCCATGAATAAAATCTTTGAGGTGATGGCTTGCACGGACGACCTGAAAGTGAGATTTGCTACCTACATGTTACAAGGAGAAGCAGAGAATTGGTGGAAGAATGTGAAAGTCAGTTTGAGAATTCCTGAAACCTTACTCTTTTGGGATGCATTCCAAAATTTATTCCTGGAGAAGTATTTCCCTGAGCCAGTCAGGAAACAGAAAGAGCTAGAGTTTCTCCAACTGAAGCAAGGCAACATGACCGTGGGCCAGTTTGTGTCCAAGTTTGAAGAACTCTCCAAGTATCACTCCCTGCTGCAAGCCAATCCTAATGAGGGTTGGAAATGCTCTCACTTGGAGGCGGGCCTCAAGCCCGAGATCAGGAAAATTGTTTCAGCCTTTCAGCTTAAGGAATTCTCAGCCTTGGTGACCAAGTGTCTGGTCTTCGAGCAAAGTTTGGTGGATGAGACACCCAGGTTGACAGCGAAGACTTGGGTTGAGGGTAAGAGGAAGAGAGATGATACACCTACCAGTAAGAATTTTCGACCTCAATTCCAGGGAGGAAGGGGCAAGCAGGTCGCCCTTCCCTCCACTCCAGCTCCTTCTACTTGCCCCAAGTGTGGCAAGAATCATCGGGGCGAGTGCCTGGCAGGGCAACGAGTTTGTTTCTATTATCGGGATCCAGGTCATATGATTGGGGACTGCCCAAAGAAGAAGAAGGACCAGCTCAAACCCCAAGCTACTGGTAGGGTCTTTACCCTCAGCGGTGAGATGGCGACTCAGGCCGATGATCTGATGCAAGGTACATGTAATCTAAATGATACTCCTTTGATTGTACTGTATGATTCTGGAGCAACTCATTCCTTCATTTCTTGTGACTGTGTGGAAAGGATGAAATTGCATGTTACTCCCTTACCTTTTCATTTGAATGTCCACACCCCTGCTAAGGAAGCCATTTCCACTTCCTTAGTGTGTCTTGCATGTCCCTTAGAAATACAAGGTAGGATCTTTAAATTTGATTTGATTTGTTTGCCATTGAAGAAGCTTGATGTTATTTTGGGTATGAACTGGTTATGCTTGATTGTTGCAATACAGAAATTGTTTTCCCTACTCTTCTTCCTTCCCCGAGGGAGAGGCCATCATATTTGTTATCTTGCTCCACTCAAATTTCTGAATGCCTGACTGATGGTAGTTATTGTTTTATATTACTGCTTTCCTCAACTGTAGTGTCAAAACCCGACCTAGACAGCATAGCCATTGTTAGGGAGTTCCAGGATGTTTTCCCTAGTGAGGTGACCACCTTACCTCCGGATCGAGAGACTGAGTTTTCTATAGACCTTGTGCCGGGCACAGGGCCTATTTCTAAGGCTCCCTATAGTGTGTCACCCTTAGAGATGAGTGAACTTAAGAAGCAGCTAGAGGAATTAATAGAGAAGCAATTCATTAGACCTAGTGTATCCCCTTGGGGAGCTCCAGTGCTCCTCGTCAAGAAGAAGAATGGTAGCATGAGGTTGTGTGTTGATTATAGGCAATTGAACAAGGTAACAGTTAAGAACAAATATCCTTTGCCTAGGATAGATGACCTGTTAGACCAGCTTAGAGGAGCAGTAGTGTTTTCTAAGATAGACTTGAGGTCAGGTTACCATCAGATAAAGATTAGGAGTGAGGATATCCCCAAGACTGCTTTCAGGACTAGGTATGGGCATTATGAATATTTGGTGATGCCATTTGGTTTGACCAATGCTCCAGCTGTGTTTATGGACTACATGAATCGAATCTTTAGGCCCTACTTGGATAAGTTTATGGTTGTGTTCATCGATGACATTCTTATCTATTCTAAAACCTTAGAAGAACATGAGCAACATCTTAGGGTGGTTTTGGAAGTGTTGAGAGAGAAGAAAATGTTTGCTAACCCTGAGAAATATGAGTTTTGGCTGGATAGGGTTCACTTCTTAGGACATGTTATATCTAGTGAAGGTGTGTCAGTGGATCCCAGTAAGATAGAGGCGGTGATTGGTTGGGAGAGGCCCAAGTCAGTCACTGAAGTTAGGAGTTTCTTAGGATTAGTTGGGTATTATCGTAGATTCATTAGAGGTTTTTCCCAGTTGGCCTTACCTCTCACCCGGCTGACCCGTAAAGGTCGTGCTTTTGTTTGGGATGAGAAGTGTGAGAAGAGTTTCAAGGAACTCAAGGAGAGGTTAACCACCACCCCGGTATTGGTACTACCGGATTTGTCCAAATCCTTTGAAGTGTATAGTGACGCTTCAGGAAAGGGGTTAGGTTGTGTTTTGATGCAGGATAAGAGAGTAGTGGCTTATGCCTCTAGACAACTTAGACCCCATGAGGAAAATTACCCACCTATGACTTAGAGTTAGCTGCAGTAGTGTTTGCTCTTAAGGTGTGGAGGCACTACCTGTATGGAGTGCAGTTTGAGGTTTTTAGTGACCATAAGAGCCTTAAGTATCTCTTTGATCAGAAAGAACTTAATATGAGGCAGAGAAGGTGGATGGAATTTTTAAAGGACTATGATTTTGAGCTTAAGTACCATCCAGGCAAGGCCAATGTAGTGGCCGACGCCTTAAGTAGAAAATCCCTGCATGCGTCATCCATGATGGTGTATGAGTTGGAATTGTTAGAGAAGTTTAGGGATTTGAAACTTGAGGGAAACTATGAGGGAGATAGTATGAGACTCTACAGGCTAGATGTGATTAATGATTTGAGGACTAGAATTAGAGAGGCTCAGGTCTTAGACTTAGAACTCCAGTCCCGGAAGGGACAAACAGGGTTTTCCGAATCAGGAGATGGGATGATTCTCTTCCAAGGGAGAGTCTGTATCCCTAAGGGGGTAGCATCAGAAAGGAGATTTTAGAGGAGGCTCATAAAAGCAAGTTCACGGTGCATTCGGGTATTACCAAGATGTACCAAGACTTGAGGAACATGTTTTGGTGGGATGGAATGAAGAGAGAGATAGCTGAATTTGTTTCTAGGTGTCTTGTATGCCAACAGGTTAAGATAGAACACCAAAAGCCCTCAGGTATGCTCAAACCATTAGAAATTCCAGAGTGGAAATGGGAAGCCATATCCATGGACTTTGTGATGGGACTACCTAGAGTCCCAGCAGGCTTCGATGCCATTTGGGTGATAGTGGATCGGTTGACCAAGTCAGCCCATTTCTTACCAATCAAAGCAACTTACCCTTTGACCAAATTAGCATACTTGTACATCAAGGAGGTTGTGAAGCTCCATGGTGTACCTTCCAGCATAGTGTCAGATAGAGATCCAAGATTTACCTCTAGGTTTTGGAATGCCTTACACCAAGCCTTCGGTACTAAACTAAAGTTTAGCACCGCTTACCACCCTCAGACTGATGGACAGACTGAGAGGACAATCCAGACCTTAGAGCACCTGCTTAGATCCTGTGTTTGGAAGAGAAGGGTAGTTGGGATAAGTACCTACCTCTCATAGAGTTTGCCTACAACAACAGTTTTTATAGCAGTATAGGAATGGCACCCTATGAGGCTTTGTATGGTAGGAAGTGTAACTCGCCTTTATGTTGGTGTGAGGTGGGAGAGAAAAGCTTTTTAGGACTGGAGTTGGTGCAAGAAACTACATAAAAGATTAAGAGAATTAGGGAAAAGTTTGTAACTGCCCAGAACCGGCAGAAGTGCTATGCTGATAGGAGAAGGAAGGACTTAGAGTTTGAGGAAGGTGACCATGTGTTTTTGAAAGTTACTCCCATCACTGGCATTGGAAGATCCATTAAAACCAAAAAGTTGAATCCTCGTTTTTTCGGTCCTTTTCAAATATTGCAAAGGATTGGTCCCCTTGCATACAGAATAGCCCTTCTACCCCATTTAGCCAACATCCATGATGTATTCCATGTCTCACAGCTCAAAAAATACCTTCATGATCCTTCTCACATTATAAGTTCAGAATCAGTACAATTGAGGGATGTATTGACTATCCCCACGAGACCCGCACAGATTATTGACCGAAGTGTCAAAACCCTGAGGAATAAGACCATTCCGTTAGTGAAGGTGTTTTGGGAGGGTCAGACGCTAGAGGACGCAACTTGGGAAAAAGAGGAAGATCTCCGCTCTCAGTTTCCAGAGTTATTCGTTTAAGGTAAGGAGGTTCATTTTTTCCCCATTATCTTCTTTACTCAACTTTCTTTAACCAATTTTGGGGACAAAATTGTTTTAAGGGGGGTAGAATTGTAACATCCCACTGATTAAGACCTTAATATATAGGAAAGTTATAACTTAAAATAGAATGAAGTAAGTAATAGGCACAGGAAAGCTTAAAGGGTAAAATAATAAAGTTCCAGCCATCAGGAAATTCGCTCAATCGAATTATGCAGTAAAAACTGCACAGGTTCGTTCTGCAACATTCGCTTAAGCGAAAGCAATTTGCTTAAGCGAAAAAGGGGGGTTTTAGAGTGCTCTCTGGACGATTTTCGCTCAAATGAAAGTATTTCGCTTAAGCGAAATTCAAGGGGGGAACGAGGATTCAGACCATTCGCTCAAGCGAATTTAATTCGCTTGAGCGAGAAGATGGTTACTGCACTTTTAAATTTCAAACTCAATCAGTTTTCACTCATTTTCTCATCCGTTTCCTCGCACTTTTAGAGAGAGACAGAGGTTCTAGTGAGAGAACATCCCTGTGACAATCAAGAACGATCCCTACGCTCCAAGAACGAATCTTTCATCAATCTTTCCTCAATCGAGGCCTTCTAGTCTTCATTCTTCCTCCATTTTCTCGACTCTCAGGTGGGTGTGACTCTCACTTGTTTGTCTTGATTGTTGTCACAGCATGTTCCCTATTCTTTTTCCCTCTTCTTTCATGGAATGATGATATATGTATGGTATGAATATAGGAAATATGAATGCATTGATAATTGTTTGTATTGAATTGCCCAAAACCATAGGACAGATGACTTGGATGATTATGTATGATGAACTTTGATTATATTATTATGAAAATCATGGGCCTTTGGCCATCACAGCCATGGAATTATGAATTTAAGAAATCACAGAGCCTTTGAGCTATCACAGGGTCATTGACCGTCACAGGCCTTCGGGCAATTTAATTAAGAAAGATGGGGTAACCATATAAAACTCATGGCCAAGAGGGATATGGGGTCCCCAAGCACAGAGAGAAATACAAATGTTAAATTAAGACTTAATCATAGGTAGCCCTGGACGACGGTCCTTGGTTACACGGTCGAGCGCTCATCACAGTCACATTACAGAGATAAGACCCCGGGTGTCGGTTAACAACACCTCACAGTCATGCATTGCATCATAACTATTGAATTTAAATATGTTCAATTATGTTTAATTGTCTTCATTTATGCTTCTTGAAATAATATCTATGCTATAGTGGTTCTTGGTTGTTTTCCTCCACACTGCACACACTTGTTACGCTCACTGGGACGTTGGTCTCACCCCATTCCATGGGAACAATATTTCAGTGGTGCAGGATACTCATCAGGATTATGACGAGCAGTAGATGACATGTGGAGGATAGTAGTTTAGTTTTACTTACCTTGATGTATTTAATGTTGCTTAGGACTACTAGTGTTATTTGTTAGGACGACCTTAGGAATCATTATGTTAGTTTAATACTTTGTATTGGAGCATTGATGGCGACCTTCTATTAGTATTTTCTTTGAGTTATGTACGTATTGTTTGGAGCTTTAGTAATTGTTGGGTTACTCAAGTGATTGTGTTGTATGCCGATACATAAAATTAACGAATGAATTTCACGAGTTTGGAAATAGTGCTTCCAACAGGCATTATTTCTGAATTTAGAAATTAGGACGTTACAGTGGTCACTTGCATCACACATCAACTCAAATGGCAAACTCCAATCTGGTTGTTGAATAATTGGTGCTGAAATTAATGCCTCCTTTAACTTGCTAAAAGCAAATAAACAATTTTTGTCAAAATTGAAGGGGACATCTTTAAGCAACAAACTAGTCAAAGGCTAGAAATTTTTGAGAAATCTTTTATGAAACGACGGTAAAAACCGGCGTGACCCAAGAAACTCCGAACTCCTCTAACAGATGTAGGTGGTGGCATCTTTTCAATGACTTCTACTTTTGCCTTATCCACCTCAATACCGTTCCCATACACTGAGTGTCCAAGAACTATACCATCTTGTTTCATAAAATGACATTTTTCCCAGTTCAAAACAAGATTAGCTTCTTCGCATCTCTGCAAAACCTTAGAAAGGTTAGTCAAACACTCATTAAAGCTTGTTCCATAAACTGAGAAATCATCCATAAAAAATTCCATAACATTTTCAATTAAATTAGAAAATATAGCTTGCATGCAACATTGAAAGGTAGCAGGAGCATTACAAAGACCAAAAGGCATCCTCCTATAGGCAAAAGTGCCATAACGGCAAGTGAATGTAGTCTTTTCTTGATCATTCGAATGTATGGGGATTTGGTGAAAACCAGAGTAACCATCCAAGAAACAAAAATGAGAATGTCTTACTAACCTCTCAAGCATTTGATCAATGAAGGGTAAGGGAAAATGGTCCTTCTTAGTTGCTTTATTCAACTTCCTATAATCCACACACATTCTCCATGCAGTGACAGTCCTTGTTGGGATTAACTCATTATTTTCATTTTTAACCACAGTCATTCCCCCTTTCTAAGGAACTACTTGAACAGGACTTACCCATTCACTATCTGAAATAGGATATATAACACCTGCATCTAACAATTTAATCACTTCCTTCTTAACCACCTCTTTCATATTAGGATTTAATCTTCTTTGATGCTCAATAAAAGGTTTAGAATCAGGCTCTAACAATATCCTATGCATGCAAATGGATGGACTTAACCCTTTAATATCACCCATAATATAACCAATCACCTTTCTATGCAACCTAAGCTCTTGAAGTAGCCTCTCAGACTCAACTTTACTAAGGTTTGCATTTACAATCACAGGATATGTTGAATTAGGCTCAAGAAATTCATACCTGAGTGTTATGGGAAGGGGTTTGAGTTCTACCTGTGGAGCTTTCTCTTACTTCCAATCATTCTCTCTGGACTCAACTCCTAACTTCTCAATACTTGCCCGAGGGCCTGAGAAGTAGGGTGTAGCTTCCTAGAATCCAACATAACTAGTAACTTCAACATCATGGTCATCTTCAGAAACGCTCTCAGTGAGACAAATCTCAAGAGGATCATCAATTAAACACCGTATTGCTTCTTGCTTTACAACTTGATGCAACAAATCAACCCTACAACATGAATCCTCAACAAAGGGTTGTTTAACAATGTTAGAAATATCAAAAGAAACAGTATCTTCACCTACGGTTAAGGAAAGCTTACCATTCTTCATATCAATTATAGCACCTACTGTGGCAAAAAATGGCCTACCAAGAATGATGGGGATTTGAGAATCCTCCTCCATCTCTAAAACAACAAAATCAGAAGGAATAAAGAACTTGCCCACCTTGATGGGGACATCCTCTAGGATTCCCACTGGGTATTTGACAGAACGATCTGCCAATTGCAAGGAAATGGTGGTGGGCTTCAACTCACCCATATCAAGCTTCTTACACACTGACAATGGCATAAGACTCACACTAGCACCTAGATCACATAATGCTTTATTGAAGCTTACATTTCCAATTTGACAAGGGATAGAGAAACTACCTGGGTCCTTCAGTTTAGGAGGCAACTTATTTTGAATCAATGCACTACACTCCTCTGTTAAAGCTTCTGTTTCATATTCCTCCAACTTTCTTTTGTTAGATAACATATCTTTTAAGAACTTAGCATAAGTAGGCATTTGTTGCAATGCCTCAGTGAAAGGATTATTTATATATAGCTTCTTAAGGACCTCTAAGAATCTCCCAAATTGCTTATCTAGTTCAGCCTTAGCTAACCTCTGAGGGAATGGGATAGGTGGCTTAAAAGGCTTAACCTGAGGCTCACTAGACTCTGTTTCCTTGCTATCCTCATTTTTATCATTCACATTTTCTGTTGGGGAAGTCCTAAAACTCCCATCCATAATTTCCAAGTCATTAGCTTTATCCTCTACAACCTTTTCACATTCACTATCCTTCATAGGACCATCATATTGTTTTCCACTTCTTAAAGTAATGGCCTTACAATGTTCACTAGGATTAGTCTCAGGTTGACCAGGAAACTTACCGTAAGGTCTAGAAGATGAACTGGCCTGTTGAGAAATTTGAGTCTCCAACATCTTGTTGTGAGTGGCTAAAGCATCTACCTTTGAAGTCAACGTTTTTATGGATTCTCCCATTATTTGTCCATGCTGCCTGAATTCTTCATCTTGCTTTATTTGAGCCTCATTCTGCTTCAATTGGGAGGCCATGAATGTCTCCATCATATTCTCCAGCCTTGACTGTTGTGGTTATGGCTGAAATCCTGGTGGAGGTCTTAAACTACCGTGCCCCATTTGATTATGATTACTCTTGTAGGAGAAATTAGGGTGGTTCCTCCAACCTGGATTATAGGTGTTAGAGTAGGGGTCTCATTGTCCTCTTTGATTGAAATTGACGGTGTTAGACAAGTGGCCTCAAGTAACTTAAGAGGGGGGTGAATTAAGTTAATAAAAAATTCCTTTATTTTTCTTCCCTTACTTTTTCTATCTTTTACCATGCAAGAAATAACTTATAATAATTATTTTAAAATGATAGAGGTATGCAGAATACTAATTTCTCAATATATATTAACTCAACAATCAAAGTAAATAAGTAAAAGGATAGGGAAGAAGAATTTCAAACTCAATTTATACTGGTTCGGCTAACCCTTTGCCTACGTCCAGTCCTCAAGTCACCCACTTGAGATTTCAACTATCTTTGTAAAATTCTTTACAAAAGATGAACACTCAATCACCTTGGGATCCCTTTCCCTTGTGTTGAGTTTCACTTACGACTAACGAGAGGCGCCCTCTCTTAATTACAACAGGATGGAAAGAAGATTTTGGACAAGATAAACTCTCTTGAAGAGTAGATGATACAAATTGAAGATCCTATAAGAACTCTCAAAGATTTTGCAAGTGTTTGGCCAAAGTAGTTTTTCAAAGAGATTTTCACTTTTATTTTTATTCTTGTATATTATGTATTTGCTTCTGAAGTGGAGACATATATTTATACAAAAAATAACGAAGCTTTGTGTCTCTTTATGAGGAATTGTAACTTTTCATATTTTTCTGAAAAATCTCGCTGGTAATCGATTACAAGAGACTGGTAATCGATTACAGATTTCAAAATTCAAATTATTTTTGCACCGTTGGAACTTCTAATTGAATTTTAAGTTTGTTGAGTTTCTGGTAAGCGTACCAAAACCCCAGCAGTATAATAGTAAGTAAGAGTATCGTATCCACAAGGAACGATTCAACTTATAAAGATTAGTGGTCACAACTATCAAGTAATAGCGTATGGTTGTTTGTTGAGAATTATGCAAGTAAATAAAATTGAACTTAAATGAGAGAGATAGAGACAGTTACTTGGACTAGGATTGAACTTCGTATCATCGCACCTCTTTCGTATGTGAACCCCAATACTATTTATGAATATATAATTATGATACCCTAGCCAAACTATATTATTTTATCACGGGTCAGCAGCGATAAAATACTCAGGAAAAATCCATGCGGGTTCTCCCAGGCGAAAAATTACCCGGCTTTAATGATCTACTTTTTCGTTTGTTAAAACTATCGGTTCATCCTATAGCTCGATCCCATAGTGACTACTTTGAGTACTTTTACCAATCAGAGTTCAAGTTTCCTAAGTATCGGCTCCCCCAAACTCGCTATCAGTTCTATAGAACCACCTCTCGAATGCGCCCCATAAAACCAACCTATAACTCCGACACACAGGCGAAAGTTACGCATTAAGCAAAGTATAAAAATACCGATATCATAAAAATAGGGATTCATAAATAATAGGGAGAATTCATATACATTTGGGGATTGAATCAACTACATTCAATCCTATCGAGGAGTTTAGCTACGCATGGTAGCCATTACAACCCAACGGAGAAACTGTCACACTTTTCTCCAGTCCTAGCTTCTGCTCTGCCGTCTCTCAAAAAGCTCCTTTCATCTTTGCAAAAAGGTTCTATTTATTGAGGTTGGAAAGCCATATGAAATCTGGAAGGAATCTGATTTGAAATCATTTGAAAAACTGATCCGTATCCTGCGCTCAGCGCGTTTGAAGCGCAGGATCCAGAATGCAATTTTAAATGTTGCGCTCCACATACGCTCAGCGCAGGTGGAGCAAGATACACGTTCCAGCTTTCCTTGATTTCCTCTTTTTCAGCTTGATCCCTTCCTGATTTTATCCTTGATTGATATGCTTTCCTTATTTCCCTCTTTCTAGCTTGATCTTGTGCTGATTTGATCTTAAATCTGAATTTAGAATTGAATCTGCAGAATCCTTATCCAATTAATTGTTGATCTTATCCTAATCAGCTGCCATTTAAATCCTTATCTTGTAGATTCTCTCTTCAAATAAATGTTATCTTGTTTCTTCATTTAAAACTTGTCCTTTTATCTGCATAATCAACAGATTTTCTATCAAAATAGCATCATATTCAAATTCAAATCAAATATTCATAATTTATGCATTTATTACTAAAAAGAGGTAATTTGGGGCATTAATTTACTATTTTACCCTTGATAAGTGCAATAATTATACACTAAATTATCATATATTTTTCACTTATCAAATTCCCCCCAACTTAGCTTCTTGCTTGTCCTCAAGCAAGAAAACCTTTTGCAATCAAAATGGATTCAATCCCCCTATTAAGATTCTCATAAATAAGGAATAATTTCATCACCTCTTGCTAGGCAGCTGTCACTTTCCAAATATCAGATTAAAAGTCAAAATCAAGGGATATTACCAATACACATCAGGACATGGTAAAATACATTCAAATTTTTTTCAGAAATAGCAACCAAAACAATAAGTGATAAATCAAGGAATTCTCTCATTCTCACGGGTAAGTGTTTCCCTTAATTTTTCACAACAGTTGAACAACTAAAATTGATAGTCGTTTCTGGTTTCTAAACATGCACATGGAAGATTATGGATAAAAAAGGTCTTTTCTTGGTTGTAATGAGGCTGGGCTATCAAGAAATCATGATTTTTCTAGATATGCAAAGAGAACATTGGAATGGAGAGCATCTTTGAATTTTTCTTGAACTTGGAACTTCTCTCCAGTCTTCACTTCATTCTTGATTTGTATCGTTCAGCTGGCCTCTTTCTTTGTTTGATGATTCACTCCCCCCAACTTATTCACTTTCATTCACTTTTTCTTTTTGATTTTTGAGGGAATGATCTTCTTTTTGCTTTCTTGTGCCTGCTCTTTGTATTTCTTCAACTTTCAAGTTACCAACCAATTCTCCCATTTTTTTCAAATTGCACATTTGCTCTCTATCCCAAGTGTGTAAGGGACAGGATATAGACATTAATTTTGGATGGGGTGTATAAGAAGAAATATTGAGGCTCAAATGGGTTACCAAAAAAATTGGAAAAATTTTTCAAGGGTTGGCTTTTTTGGCACTGAGCAAATTTAATCACAAAATATGCCTTTATCACTTCCATATTTTCCACATGCAGAATAAAATCCAAAAACTCAATCAATAACAGTTGACAAGCAGCGGTGAAAACTCTCAATTTAAGTGTTTGGTCTCACAACTCACCGACTTTTGGCTAAATTCCTTGATAAAGCACTTACTGAAATTAATTAACTACCCTAATATATTTTCCTGCTCAATACCCTAATCCTAACTGATTATGGATTTAATTACAAAACTCCTATTTCTTTCCTAATTTGGTTAGTTAGACTACCTAGCTTTGAGATTTTAAAATTAATTCCTTAAATCCCTAATTCCTAAAATCCTAAAATTTTTTTAAAAAAAAGACCCTGAAAATGCACCGCATAGAAAAGTGATGTGTCAGTGAAGTTATATATACAGTACAGATCCAAAAAGAAAATGAAAGAAAAGAAAATGAAAATAAAAGAAAAGAAAAACACCAAATAAAATCTCAGTCCTCGCCATCCATGTAATGATCAGCATCATCAACTCCATCTACAACTGCTCCTCCTTCTCCCTCTCCTAGTGGAATAGGCCTGTCCCCAGGCCACTGTAAATAAGTTTGGAAGGCAATGGGAGTCATACCGAAGTATGGGTCCTGCCGGGACTGGTACTGGACGTCCTGAAGGTGGATAAGTCCTCTATAGATGGAAGCGTTCTGGGTCAGGAGGTGGTGAGCCCAGAATGGAATAGAAGTGTCTGCTGATGCTGGTGGTGGTGGTGGTGCTTGTGATGCCTGATGCTGCTCATCCTCGTCCTCCTCCTCTGGGATGCAGTTGGCCTCAATGTATCCCCTAGTCATAGGGGTCTTGATGCGTGCAGTTGGATGCATCTCAATCCCCCTAGACTGGCAAAGTGCAGGGAATCCTAGACTGATCTTGGACTGGGCTCTCCGTCACCCCACAGAAGATGCAAATAAGGAAATCTTATGAGATATCACTCTAGCGATGTCAATGTCATGCCCGACCAAAATGCTGTAGAGGAGGTGAGCTACTGGCATGATAATGTCTGAGACATGGTTGGTGGGCTGGATGTTAGCCAACACCAACACAATCCACATCCGTGCTATGTCCCTCATATCTTGTCTATAAATCCTAGCAGCATGTCCATAGGCGTTCCTCTCAAAGGTTCGCCCCCGCAGGCATAGGCTCTCTACAGTCCTAATATCCAATGGGTCATTCCCATAAGCCCCTACCTCGTTTACCAACTCATGAAACTGGCAAACAATCTGTCTCTGATCCTCTGGCCCTGGGTAGCCCAAAAATGCGTTGATCGCATCGCGATCATAAGATATCCACTGGCCCCTCACATAGGACTGCCTGCGCACGTCAATGCCATGGTCTCCAATGGCATTGGTGTAGAATTTCCTGACCAACTCGGGGTCAAAGAATCTATCTGGTTCAGCGACCCGCCTCCATCTTCTCCTGATGATCTCATTTCTGAAATCCTTAAATTCGCCAGGCTATAGAGCAACTGGCCTCTCCTCAATAAAGTTACAGTTCAGCAGTGAACTGTAAGCCTCAAATGCTTGAGGGTTCTTGAATCTCATGGAATCAAATTCAGGTACATCCCTAGCCCTAGCACCCTTGCCCTTCCTTGAGGTGCTAGCGGAGTTAACTTCCTTAAAGCGAGCCATCTGCAAAATAAAACCAAACCAAGATTATTTCCATGCAAGCAAAATATTAACTCATGATTAATGAAATAAGTGGCCAAGTTAATTCAAAAATCAGAGCAATAATTTAACAAGCACTTGTGCATAAAAATCTTGATTTTTATATTATCCAATGCCAATTTATTAATATATTAAGAACATACTAAAGTGATCAGTTAAAGCAAGTCCTACACATTACTAAACAGGGCATTAAAGAGTAAAATTATGCTAAAAAATCATGCTTTCCAAACATGCAATGATGCACAATTATTCATGCAATGGTCATGCAAAAATATTAGCCAATTAAGTATCCATAGTACCATTTTGAGAAATTTGCAAAAAATTACTGAGCACTTTAAAAACTACCACCAAACATGCCAAAACATACCACATGCATACAATCACAGTCAACATACTAAACTAAGACTCTATTGACAAATAATCCTAACTTATGGGGTCTTAAGAGCCCAAGTCTTCTATCCTAAGGTATTGCTCAATAAAGTAGAAAACTAAAAATTTTAATCGGTGAAAACTAACAAAAACAGTAAAAACATACCTGTGGTAGTGTAAAAGTTGAAAGGAGAAGGCTTTGAGGGTGAAAAAGCAAGGGAAAGGTAAGAATAAGAGAAAAACACTTTTTAGGAAGTGAGGGAAGGTGAGAATGACCTTCCCTCGCTTCATATTTTTTGAATATAAAGTGCAGGGGAACACATGCTCCATATGCGCTCAGCGAGGATGGAGCGCGTGTCTTAGAAGAATCTAAAGCGTGACGCTACGCTTCACCTACGCTCAGCGTAGGTTGAAGCGCGAAAAACAGAAACTAATTGACAATTCTGCGCTTCACCTGCGCTAAGCGCAAGTGAAGCGCAGAAAACAAAATTGATTTTTCAGTTCTATTTTATGCTGCTTCCTAATTCTAAGTGTTTCTAATCCATTTCCTTATTTTAATTGATCCTTTTCCTAACAATTTTCCACACTACACAGGCATTGACTCTATCTAAGACACTAAAATCAAAACAAAAACAAAAATTAAATATAAATAAAAACACAAAAATATTGGGTTGCCTCCCAAGAAGTGCTTGTTTAACGTCTTCTAGCTTGACACTTGTTATAGTCATGGTGGCCTCAATTGGAGGATGATGGTTGACTCAGCTCCTATCCTTCCTTTTATTGCCCATCCTCCCAGCCAACTTCTTGTGTTATCATCACTTTCCTCACTGTCCTCATGATCTTCTTCTTCATCTGATGTTGATCTTTTTCTCTTTTTGAACTTGAACTCCATGGATTCATTCTGCTACTTCACTCTCATTCTTGGTTTCCTCAAAAAGTTAGAAACCTTTTTCTTCTCAATTTCAGGTACTTTTTGATTCAATATTTGTTTCTTTCGTACCTTTTGCAGCTTTGGTTCAGAATTAAAAATGTAGATCCCATCAGTAGGATCTATCTTCAATTTTTCTGGAGGTTCAACTACTTGGGGAATTCCTCTGTCTAAGTGGAACACAATGCTCTCATCTTTAGAGCTGATTTGATATTTTCCTCGATTAACATCCACTATTACCTTGGCAGCTTTCATGAATGGTCTTCCTAGGATTAAGGGGACATCAATATCCTCCTCTTCCATCTCAGCAATGAAGAAGTCTGCAACATACATGAACTTATCCACCCTTATTGGCACATCTTCAACTATCCCATATGGGTGTTGAGTGGTTTTATTTGCAAGCTGTAACTTCACCTTGGCAGGCTTGACCTTCAAAATTCCCAGTTTGTTAAAGAATGATAGTGGCATCAAATTGATGCTTGCCCCAAGATCTAATAAAGCTTGTGTAGCTGGCTGATTACCAATAGAAACTGGTACAGTAAACTTACCTGGGTCAAGTGACTTACCTGTGCTGAAGACCTTTTCTGTTTCTTCTGTTTCTTTTATAGCTGCTTCTGGCTTCTCTTCTTCTTGAACACTCCTCTGAGCAATCTCTTCTGTGAGCACTTCTTCTTCAAATATGATATTTTCTAAGTCGCTCTCTTCTGTTAGGTTACCTTCAGTAGCAACCAAATTGCAGTGCTCCTTTGGATTGGTTTGAGTTGTTGCTGTGAAGTGGCCTTTTCTGTGTTCTGCCATCTCATTTGCCAACTGGCCAACTTGATTTTCCAAGGATTTGATTGATGCTTCTGTATTCTTCTTGAAGCCATCAAAATTCTGTATGAAAGCATCAATCTTCTCTTCTAACCTTGTGAGTTTGTCATGTGTTGATGGTTGTTGCTGCTGATATAGCATCTGTCTATTCCCTCCATCTTATCTCCAGCCAGAGTTATTATTTTGGTTATTTCTCCATCCTTGTGAGTACTGATTATTGTTGTTGGAGAAATTACCTTGCCTTCCTTGATTTCCCATGTAGCTGGCCTATTCTGTTTGAATGTCCTGAGAGGAGCACTGACCATTGGGATGGTCGCCCCCGCAAAAGTCACAGATCAACGGTTGGGCTTGGCTTGGTTGAGACTGTACAACTTTCAATTGTTAAGGGAGTGCTTCCAACTGCTTAGTGAGTGCCTCTAGCTGTCTTTTGATGAGCTTGTTTTCCGCTAGAAGAGCATCATTGATGTTCAGTTCTAACACTCCTTTCTTTTGTAATTGGACTGGTTGTCTTCCAAATTGAGCTTGCTGATCATTATGTGCAAAGTTGTCAATTATTGTGATAGCTCGCTCTGCATCCACTGATAAGATTGTTCCTCCTGCTGCAGCATCTATGAAAGATTTTGAATCTGGTCTGAGTCCATTGCAGAAGATATTGAGTTGAGTAATGTCATCATAACCGTGGTTGGGGCATCTGCGCAAAAAGGATTTAAATCTCTCCCAGGCTTCACATAGTGGTTCATCTGCTCCTTGCCTGAATGTGGAAATGTCTGACTTGGCTTGAATATAACGGGCTGGTGGAAAGAATCTCTTCAAGAATTTATCTTCAACCACTCCCCAGTTGTTCAGACTTTGATTTGGATGCGACTTTAGCCACTCCTCAGATTTACCTATCAAAGAGAAAGGGAACAAACGTAAGTACACTGATTCTAGATCTCCTTCCTCAAATCCCATAGTACCAATCAATTCGTAAAAGTTAGAAAGATGAGTGTGTGGATCTTCATGATCCAATCCTGCAAATTGATTGGCACTAATAAGATTTAACTGTGCAGCCTTCATCTCCAAGGACTTCGCTGTAACTGGTAAAACAATGCTTGAATAGTGGCGAGGTCCTTGGTGCATGACATAGTCTCCTAAGACTCTTCTTTGTTGTTGATTTTCAGCCATATTTTTGTTTTCTTCCTGACTTCTCCTTCGTCTCCTTCTCTTGTGTCTGCTCCTGTTCCTCCTTGATGTCCTCTCTATTTCTGGATCAAATTGCAATTAATTTGGTGACACCTGGCCTCGCAAGAGCATAAATCAAGAAAACTTGAAAAAGGGTAAGTGTGGAAGAGAATTATAAAAATTTAAAATTAAAACTTTCCTAAAAAAAATCCTAAAAAATAAAAATAAAAATCCTAAAAAATTCCTAAGATAAAATATATACAACTTAATAGTATAGACCTCCCAAGTCTTTACAAATTGATACACCATTCCCCGTCAACGCGCCAAAAAATACTTGTTGAGTTTCTGGCAAGCGTACCAAAATCCCAGCAGTATAATAGTAAAAGTATCGTATCCATATAGAACGATTCAATTTATAAAGATTAGTGGTCACAACTATCAAGTAATAGCGTATGGTTGTTTGTTGAGAATTATGCAAGTAAATAAAATTCAACTTAAATGAGAGAGATAGAGACAGTTACTTGGACTAGGATTGAACTTTGTATCATCGCACATCTTTCGTATGTGAACCCCAATACTATTTATGAATATATAATTATGATACCCTAGCCAAACTATATTATTTTATCCCGGGTCAGCAGCGATAAAATACTCAGGAATAATCCATGCGGGTTCTCCCAGGCGACGAATTACCCGACTTTAATGATCTACTTTTCCGTTTGTTAAAACTATTGGTTCATCTTATAACTCGATCCCATAGTGACTACTTTGAGTACTTTTACCAATCAGAGTTCAAGTTTCCTAAGTATCGACTCCCCCAAACTCGCTATTGGTTCTATAGAACCACCTCTCGAATGCGCCCCATAAAACCAACCAATAACTCCGACACACAGGCGGAAGTTACGCATTAAGCAAAGTATAAAAATACTGATATCATAAAAATAGGGATTCATAAATAATAAGGAGAATTCACATACAATTGGGGATTGAATCAACTACATTCAATCCTATCGAGGAGTTTAGCTACGCATGGTAGCCATTACAACCCAATGGAGAAACTGTCACACTTTTCTCCAGCCCTAGCTTCTGTTCTGCCGTCTCTCAAATAGCTCCTTTCATCTTTGCAAAAAGGTTCTATTTATAGAGGTTGGAAAGCCATCTGAAATCTAGAAGGAATTTGATTTGAAATCATTTGAAAAACTGATCTGTATCATGCGCACAGCGCGTTTGAAGCGCAGGATCCAGAATTCAATTTTAAATGTTGCGCTCCACCTACGCTCAGCGCAGGTGGAGCAAGATACACGTTCCAGCTTTCCTTGATTTCCTCTTTTTCAGCTTGATCCCTTCCTGATTTTATCCTTGATTGATCTATTTTCCTTATTTCCCTCTTTCTAGCTTGATCTTGTGCTGATTTGATCTTAAATTTGAATTTAGAATTGAATCTGCAGAATCCTTATCCAATTAATTGCAGATCTTATCCTAATCAGCTGCCATTTAAATCCTTATCTTGCAGATTCTCTCTTCAAATAAATGCTATCTTGTTTCTTCATTTAAAACTTGCCCTTTTATCTGCAAAATCAACAGATTTTCTATCAAAATAGCATCATATTCAAATTCAAATCAAATATTCACAATTTATGCATTTATTACTAAAAAGAGGTAATTTTGGGCATTAATTTACTATTTTACCCTTGATAAGTGCAGTAAATATACACTAAATTATCATATATTTTTCACTTATCAAAGTTCTCATGTTGTTGGTAATCGATTACAGATTTCAAAATTCAAATCATTTTTACACCGTTTGGAGTTTCCATTTGAAATCTTAAGTTCTTGTGCTACTGGTAATCGATTACAGGCATCTGGTAATCGATTACCAGTTCAAAATATTTATTCTGAACTTATTTTGATTTATCAAAACATTTTTGTTAAATAATTATTTTAAGGCCAAATCACTTTGCAAAAACTAGAGATTCTTTTAACAAAAGAAGCTAAGTAGACCGAGACTTATCTAATAAGATTTGTAGTCTTGATCTAGCATCAGATTTGCTTCATGCTCTATCTTTGCCAATCCTTTTGTCAATCTTGTGATTTTGTTTCTTTCTATTGGCATCATCAAAACCTGCATGTATTGCATTCACATTCTCCCTCCTTTTGATGATGACAACCATCTTTAAGGGGAGGAAAAAAATAATTTCAAGTATATCGTTCACTCCCCCTTAGTCTCCCCCTCAATTTATTATTGATTATTCATATGACCTTCTTTTTGGAAACAATATTATAATCATTTTCATATCAAAAACAGTTATGGTAGTGTTATAGTTTCATATTTTCCTTATTTTCCTTTCCTTACTTTCTCTCCCCCTTTGGCAACATAAAAAATAATCAGAAGACAGATAAAATCACAATATAGATAAATTATAATCACAATAGAAACTATATTCGGATTCCACGTTTATGAATAAAAGACTCTGGTATTTCTAGGAGTCTAAATTAGAGACATCTATGATGCCTAACTCTCTTCTGATTGTGAAGAAACTATCTTTGGGTAAAGGTTTTGTAAAGATATCGGCTAATTGATGCTTAGTTTCAACAAATTCTAGAACACAATCTCCCTTTTGTGCATGATCTCTAAGGAAATGATGCCTAATCTCAATATGTTTGGTTCTAGAGTGTAATACAGGATTTTTAGATAGATTAATTGCACTTGTGTTGTCACAACGAATAAGAATATGATCTAAAATTAAACCATAGTCTGAGAGTTGTTGCTTCATCCAAAGGATTTGAGCACAACAACTTCCAGCAGCAATATATTCTGCTTCCGTAGTGGTTAGGGCAACACCATTTTGCTTTTTACTATGCCAAGAAACTAAGGCAGACCCAATGAAGTGACAAGTTCCACTATTGCTTTTTCGATCAGTCTTACATCCAACAAAATCTGAGTCAGAGTATCCTACTAGATTAAAAGGAATGTTTTTAGGATACCATAAACCTAAGTTAGTAGTTCCTAATAAGTATCTCATTATTCTTTTTACAACACTTAAATGAGATTCTTTTGGATTTGACTGATATCTAGCACACAAACACACAATAAACATAATATCCGGTCTACTTGCTGATAAATAGAGAAGGGATCCAATCATACCTCTGTACGTTTTATATCTATGGATTTCCTAGCTTCATCTTTATCCAAATAGCAAGCAACACCCATAGGTGTGACCATTGGTTTAGCATTTTCCATTCCAAATCTTTTAAGTAACTCCTTGCAATATTTGCTTTCATTTATGAAGATTCCATTTTTTGTTTGTTTTATTTGTAATCCAAGGAAAAAGTTTAACTTTCCCATCATGGACATCTCAAATTCACTTTGCATATCATTAGAGAATTCTTTGCACATAGAATCATTAGTAGCCCTAAAAATAATATCATCAACATAGATTTGTACTAGAAGAGTATCTTTCATTTTTCTTTTAATGAATAATGTTGTGTCAACTTTTCCTCTTGTAAACCCCTTTTCTAAAAGAAATTTGCTCAATTTTTCATACCAAGCCCTAGGAACTTGTTTTAAACCATAGAGAGCCCTTTTCAATTTAAAAACATGATTGGGCAAATCTAAGTTTTCAAATCCAGGAGGTTGTTCAACATACACTTCTTCTTTAATAAAACCATTTAGAAATGCACTTTTGACATCCATTTGATATAGTTTGAAGTCCATTATAGAAGCATATGCAAGTGACATTCTAATAGCTTCTAGTCTTGCTACAGGTGCATAAGTTTCCTCATAATCTATTCCTTCTTCTTGATTATATCCTTTAGCCACTAATCTAGGCTTGCTTCTAATAACTATACCATGTTCATCCAACTTATTTTTAAACACCCATTTAGTTCCAATAATTGGATGATCACTTGGTCTAGCAACTAGTTCTCATACTTGATTTCTTTCAAATTGATTTAACTCTTCTTGCATAGCAATAATCCAATGTTCATCATTTAAGGCTTCATCAATGTTTTTAACTTCAATTTCTGAAACAAAAGCCATATTATTGAATATATATTTAAGAGAGTGTCTAGTTGTTACCCCTTTTGAGATATCGCCAATAATGTTGTCAAGAGGATGATCTCTTAAAGTTCTCCACTCCCTTGGAAGATTCATGTTGGTTTGATTTTCTTGGATTGTAGAATCTTTTCTACTTTCCTCTTCCTTATTCTCGTGGACTTCTTCATGTATGTGAGTATCTTCTAGAGTTTCTACAATATCATCAATTGTATCCTTTCTAGGATAAATCGTGTTAGTCTCATAAAAAACATGTATTGATTCTTCTATTGTCATAGTTCTTTTGTTGTATACTCTATAAGTTTTACTGTTCAAAGAGTATCCAAGAAATATACCTTCATCTGATTTAGCATCAAACTTACCCAAGGTGTCTTTTCCATTATTTAGTACAAAACATTTGCATCCAAAGATATGAAAATGTGAAATATTTGGTTTTCTTCCATTAAATAGTTCATAAGGTGTTTTCTTTCAAATGGGTCTAATTAGTGCCCTATTCATAGTATAACATGCAGTATTGACCGCTTCAGCCCAAAAATATTTTGGAAGATTTGTGTCATTGAGCATGGTTCTTGCCAATTCTTCTAATGATCTATTTTTCCTTTCAACTACTCCATTTTGTTGAGGAGTTCTAGGTGCAGAAAAATTATGTTCAATTCCATTTTCATCACAAAATAAATCAAAATCTTTATTTTCAAATTCTCTTCCATGGTCACTTCTAATGGATGTTATTTTAATATTTTTCTTATTTTGGATAACCTTAGCAAATTTCTTAAATGCATGGAATGCATCACTTTTATGTGCAAGGAATAATGTCCATGTAAATCTAGAAAAATCATCTACTATAACAAGAGCATAATAACTTCCACCAAAACTCATAGTTCTAGAAGGACCAAAGAGATCCATGTGCAAAAGTTGTAAGGGCCTAGAAGTTGTTACAATATTCTTTGATTTAAAAGAAACTCTTACTTGTTTTCCTTTTTGGCATGCATCACAAAGTTTATCTTTTTCAAATTTGATTTTTGGTAAGCCAATTACTAAATCTTTTGAAATTAATTTATTTAAATGTTCCATATTTATATGAGCAATTCTTTTATGCCATAACCAAGATTCATCCTTTTTACTTAGAAGATATTGAGTATGATTTGAAGTATTATCTAAATTTATCTTATACACATTATTTATTCTATACCCTACACATTTAATACTTCTATCATGTTTGTATTCAATAAAGCAATTTTGAGAATCAAAAGATACTAAAAAGCCTTTATCACATAATTGACTAACACTAAGTTAAGGCCATCAACAAGTAATATATTTTCTATAGAGGTTGAGAGATTCATACCCACTTTTCTGATTCCCAGAATTTTGCCTTTGTTGTTGTCTCCATAAGTGACATGTCCACTTTTTTTGGGAGTAATATCAATAAACTTTGAAGTATCTCCTGTCATATGCTTGGAGCACCCACTATCAATGTACCAAGTTTGCTTTACAGAGTCCTTCAAATCACAGAATTACTTTAATTTAGGTACCCGAGCTTTCTTTGGGTCCTTAGTGTTAGTTTTGACTAAGGATCCTTTTGGGATCCACATCATGTTTTTGAGATTATTTATATTCTTCCTAACATAGCATGTTGATGCACTATGACCTTTCTTTCCACAGTAAAAGCATGTTAAAAATGGAGAACTAGTAGTTTGAGTAGTTACAAAGAAATTTTTATATATCTTTTGTTGTTTTTGAGGATTATATCCTAATCCAACCTTATCAAATACACATCTTTGATTTCCTAATATTATATCTAAGTTATTTTTGCCAAGAGTAAATTTTACAAGAGTATTTCTCAAATTATTAATTTCTTCTTTGAATTTGTGGCATGATACACATGAATGAGTTTCTTTATTGATTTCTAAATTATTTGTAGAAAATTGATTTTCATTTTTAGAGTTTATTACTTTAAATTCATATTTAAGATTATCTAATTCTTCATTTAATTTTGAAATTTCCTTTTCTAATTTTGAAATTGTTTTCTTATAAGATGATACTAATTTTGCAAGTTTGAAGGATTCTTTATGTAAGTCATTAAATGCATCTTGAAGTTCATCAAAAGAAATAAAGATGTCATTGTTAGAAGATGTTACCTCTTCTTCGCTTTCATAATCTTTGGCCATGAGTCCCAAGTTCACAATCTCATTTTCTGAGTCACTTGTCGATTCCATGTCATTTTCTTCATAAATAGATGACGATGCTTTAAGTGCAATGTTTTTCTTCTTTCTGTCACTTTCTTCATTTTGATTGAGTCTAATTAGTTCCAATTCATGCTCTTGAAGTTTCCGAAACAATGAAGCAAGAGACATGGTTGTGAGATCCTTTGATTCTGCAATTGCAGTCACTTTTGGTTTCCATTGCCTACTCAAACATCTTAAAACTTTGTTAATAAGATCTTCATTTGGAAAAACTTTTCCTAGAGATGCAAGATGATTAACTATATGTGTAAATCTCTTTTGCATGTCTTATATACTTTCATTTTGATTCATTCTAAACAGTTCATACTCATGAGTGAGAGTGTTTATCCTAGATCTTTTAACATCACTAGTACCTTCATGAGTTACTTCTAATGTATCCCACATTTCTTTTGCACTTTTACAATTTGAGACTCTAAAGTACTCATCTATGCCTAATGCAGAAGTAATTATGTTTTTGGCTTTCAAATTGTATTGAACTTTTCTTTTTTCATCTTCACTCCATTGATCTCTAAGTGATATTTTGGTTTCATTTTACTTGAATTGAAGGAATGAAAGGGCCATTTTCTACGGCTTCCCATATTTTTTTTTTGGTAAAAAGCTTCCCATATGTTTAAATCTATGGATTCTATGAAAATTTGCATACGGGATTTCCAATAATGATAGCATTCTCCATTAAATATAGGAGGTCTACTAATAGAGTTTCCTTCGGGAAAAAGAGAATTGGATGAGGCCATTTTTAATCTTGAAGCTTTTAAACCTTATACAAGATTCAAGCTCTGATACCACTTGTTAGACAAGTGGCCTCAAGTAACTTAAGAGGGGGGTGAATTAAGTTAATCAAAATTTCCTTTCTTTTTCTTCCCTTACTTTTTCTATCTTTTACCATGCAAGAAATAACTTATAATAATTCTTTTAAGATCATAGAGGTATGCAGAATACTAATTTCTCAATATATATTAACTCAGCAATCAAAGTAAATAAATAAAAGGATAGGGAAGAAGAATTGCAAACTCAATTTATACTGGTTCGGCCAACCCTTTGCATACGTCCAGTCCACAAGTCACCCACTTGAGATTTCCACTATCTTTGTAAAATTCTTTACAAAAGATGAACACTCAATCACCTTGGGATCCCTTTCCCTTGTGTTGAGTTTCACTTACGACTAACGAGAGGCGCCCTCTCTTAATTACAACAGGATGGAAAGAAGATTTTGGACAAGATAAACTCTCTTGCAAGTGTTTGGCCAAAGTAGTTTTTCAAAGAGATTTTCACTTTTATTTTTATTCTTGTATATTATGTATTTCCTTCTGAAGTGGAGACATATATTTATACAAAATAAAAAAGAAGCTTTGTGTCTCTTTATGAGGAATTGTAACTTTTCTTATTTTTATTTTTCTGAAAAATCTCGCTAGTAATCGATTACAAGAGACTGGTAATCGATTACATATTTCAAAATTCAAATTATTTTTGCACCGTTGGAACTTCCATTTGAATTTTAAGTTCTCATGTTGTTGGTAATCGATTACAACATCTGGTAATCGATTACAGATTTCAAAATTCAAATCATTTTTACACCGTTTGGAGTTTCCATTTGAAATCTTAAGTTCTCGTGCTGCTGGTAATTGATTACAGGCATCTGGTAATCGATTACCAGTTCAAAATATTTATTCTGAACTTATTTTGATTCATCAAAAATATTTTTGTTAAATAATTATTTTAAGGCCAAATCGCTTTGCAAAAACTAGATATTCTTTTAACAAAAGAAGCTAAGTAGACCGAGACTTATCTAATAAGATTTGTAGTCTTGATCTAGCATCAGATTTGCTTCATGCTCTATCTTTGTCAATCCTTTTGTCAATCTTGTGATTTTGTTTCTTTCTATTGGCATCATCAAAACCTGCATGTATTGCATTCACTGCACTTTGCCAGTCTAGGGGGATTGAGGTGCATCCAACTGCACGCATCAAGACCCCTATGAATACGGGATACATTGAGGCCAACTGCATCCTAGAGGAGGAGGACGAGGATGAGCAGCAGCAGGCACCACAAGCACCACCACCACCACCACCAGCGTTAGCAGACACTTCTATCCCATTTTGGGCTCAGCACCTCCTGACCCAGAACGCTTCCATCTACAGAGGACTTATCCACCTTCAGGACGTCCAGTACCAGTCCTGACAGGACCCATACTTCGGTATGACTCCCATTGCCTTCCAAACTTATTTGCAGTGGCCTGGGGACAGGCCTATTCCACCAGGAGAGGGGGGAGGAGGAGCAGTTGTAGATGGAGCTGATGATGCTGATCATTACATGGATGGCGAGGACTGAGATTTTATTTGGTGTTTTTCTTTTCTTTTCATTTTCTTTTCTTTTATTTTCTTTTTGGATCTGTACTGTATATATAACTTCACTGACACATCACTTTTCTATGCAGTGCATTTTCAGGGTCTTTTTTTTTTTAATTTTTAGGACTTTTTTAGGATTTTTTTAAATTTTTAGGATTTTAGGAATTAGGGATTTGAGGAATTAATTTTAAAATCTCAAAGCTAGGCAGTCTAACTAACCAAATTAGGAAAGAAATAGGAGTTTTGTAATTAAATCCATAATCAGTTAGGATTAGGGTATTGAGCAGGAAAATATATCAGGGTAGTTAATTAATTTCAGTAAGTGCTTTATCAAGGAATTTAGCCAAAAGCTTCTTAGGAATTGGTTTCACCATAGTTGAAATTAATATATCAATTTAGATTTTTCCATTTTTATTAATCATTATTTGTTTGAAGGTGAATTACCCTAATGTAATTACTATTCCCTTTCAAGATATAATAACGTATTTAAATTGACCAAACCCCTACTTTCGTGGCAATTGAATTAAAATAAACCCATTAAATTTTATGATAATTCATGGGATCCTCTTAAGACGTAATCTACTTTCGTGATTAAGAGCTTAAGTTCAATTCTAGGATTTCAATAATATGGTTCATCTTTCAGTCCTTCCCCTAATTATCTAATATCATGTGAATTTCCCCACACGCAGTAAGAACTACTAAAATTGAATCAAAACAAATAATATATTAATAAAAAGGGATTAAATCAAAACATCAACATTAATATTCAACTGGGCTAATCCAATTCCTAAGAATAAAGAAATTACTCAGACATGTTCAAAATAAAATCCAAAGAAATAATCCTAAACATCTTCAAATCATCAATGCAGAATATAACTAAAAAGAAAGAATTAAAATCTTCCCCCTTAATTCACACTGTCAGTGATGAATGTAACCGTGTAATTCTTTACAGCTTTCAAATATGTTTTCTCCAAAATCTTCTCACCGTCTGTGCCTCCCCCTTTTTGCCTTCTTCTCCCTCTTTTTATATCTTTTTTCCCTTTTCTTTCCCTTGCTTTTGGTCTCCTGTATGTTCCTTTTTTCTCTCCGTTGTCCACTTTCCTCTTTTTCTACTTTCAAAACAAAACAAAATCTTCCTTTCTCTTCCTTGTCCACTTTCCTCTTTTTTTTATAGAAACCTACACATTATAATAAAATATAAAATAATAAATGTCAAATATAACATCCTAAATGATAATAAAAATGCATAAAATTAATAAAATATACAAAATAATAAATATAAAATATAATATCCTAAATAATAATAAAAATGCATAAAATTAATAAAATATATAAAATAATAAATATAAAATATAATATCCTAAATAATAATAAAATGCATGAAATTATTAAAGAATGCATGAAAATTATGAGAATAAAATGAAATTCTAAATATAAAATATATGCATATTACACATGTATCAAAGCTTAAGTAACGTTGGACTACCTAAGTGTTGTATGTTGTGTGTGTGATGATATCAATAATGCGCGAAATAATTTGATAAACCTGGATACAATGGGATTGATTGAAAGTTGCAGCAGAATCTAAGCCTTTATAGCAATGACCTTACTCAAACAAATCACCTTTTTCCTTGATGGATGTTACTTGACGTTTCTCTTTTGATGTGATGGGGAGAATGTGAGACGTAGTTCTAATTTGGTACGTTGGGGACTATAACCATATTTTAGATTTTAAACCTATCAGGCTTCTCTTTAGCCCCTAATGGGCCAAAATTAGGTTTCCACTCATTAAACTCATATTAAATATCCTTTTGGTAGTCTAAATGGCTCACTAAAATATATCACTTATATTAAAACCATTTAAATGTAAATTGTCAATATAAATGTTATAAATAATATGTAGCTCACCTTAATTTATTAGAAATAAAATAAACAAATTTCTAACACAACAATTTATATAACTTCCTTTTCTCTCTACCTCACACATCACATGGTACACTTCTCTCAATTTTCTCTCTTCCTCTCTCACTGTTGTATGAGAAGATTGTCTAACTTGGTTGTATAAATACAATTTCTCTTAAATCCATATTCATACAACAATTCATATAACCTCTTTTTTTTTAACCATTTCTCTCTCTTTTTATCAGATTAATTATCACTTCTTCCATATTCTCTCTTCATTTTTGTTCTTTCTATCTCCCTTTTTCCTACACTTCCCGCACAAAAAAAATGGATTGTCAAAGTTTTAATATTCTTTAAAAAGAGTAATAATTTTTCCATACTTTTTATTTTACATTTTCTTTCTCGCCTCATTTTTCTTTTCTATCCCTCTTTTCATTTCTCATCACATCTTTCACATTCTCTCTCTTCATTTTCTTTTTTATTCTTTCTATCTCTCTTCTCCCTACATTTCTCAGACCCTAAAAATGGGCTGTCAAAGTTTTAATACTTTTAAAAAATTAATGATTTTCATACTTTCTTTCACACCCCATTTTTCCTTATATCCCTATTTTTTCCCATATCACATTTTCACCTTATTTCTCCATTTTTTACCACACCAAAAAATGAAGTGTTAAAATTTTACACTTCCTTTTACATATCATTTTTTCCTATATCTCTCTTCCTTTCCTATTACACCAATTATCATATATTTTACCTTATCTCTCTTCATCTTCTTTTTTTTTCTCTTTCCTACACTTATCACACCCAAAAAATAAGGTGTTAAAGTTTTAGGGATTGTCTAATATACAAAAATGTAAAATTTGTGTAACCATACACAAGTAAATTTTACCCATTATAATAGGTTATACCGGTAATTGTTTTTCATTTTAAATTTAAAACATTTTATATTATTTTACAATAAATTTCGTGTTCCAAAAATTATCCACACAGAACTTTTGCATTGTTATCCATGGTTTTGGAGCTCTACCAAGTTATTGGACCACCATATAAGATTGGAGCAGTAACCATACCTTGCTGTGATTTTTATTCTTATTGTGATTCTCTTTGGATTTTTCTCTCTTCTCTCATATTTGGGTTGTTTGGGTTTGAATGTAGGGATGTGGAGCATGCACCATTGGAAGAGGATGAGAGGGAGCACGATGGCGCAACGATGCGCACAATCGGGATGACGCACCGCCGTAGCGGTGGTCGCGACTGATAGGTGATGAGGATTGGCCGCGGTTCGCGACAGAAAAGGGGCACCATGATGGCGCGACCAGAACGACACGGGGGATGTTGGGGCGATGCCGCGACAGAGTCCTCCTCTTTCATTCTCTGCTTCTGTTTTCGTTACTGTAACAATGTTCTAGTTTTTTTTCATTCTATTGTCTCTTTTTGGGTGCAATCAACCGAAGATTTCTTCCTTTGTGATGGCCCTCACAGATCCATGGAGTGCCCAAAATGACTCTATCTCTCACTTGGTCAGGGTACCCTCAAATCATACCATCATTCCATGGTAAATGATGTATAATAAAAATGAACGGGCTGATGTTTTGCTTCAATTTTCTTTATTTTCCTTGTAAGTTTTTTGAATGAATTGGCAAAGGAAAAAATCTGGACACTTTTCCATTCCATTACATATCTCTTTATGAAATGGACAGTCTAATGAACTCCCGCAAAAAACCTGCATCTTTTTATTTTGTAAATAAGAACAAATCAGATAAAATCCGATTGAGAAGGTAACAACTAGCAAGTATCATCATGAAAAATCAGTTAGCTCTTGATGATTGGATTCAAAAAGGGTGTGCTTCAAGACAATCTCTCTTCTTATCAATTCTTTGGACTATTTGGCATTATAGAAACGCATTGGTATTTCAACAGAATAATACTTCTCTACATTCGCTGCTTCTGAAGATTCATTGCTTGAATGAAGATATCTCGCGTCTTCTTCCGGAAACCAGGTCGTTGGCTGCTCCTCAACACTGGGTCTCTTGGTGTGCACCCCCTGAAGGTTCTGTTGCTATAAATTCTGATGGTAGTTCGTTTGATTGTTCAGCTAGAAAAGTGGGTTTTGGTGGCTTAATTAGAAATCATCTTGGTGAATTGATGTTGGGTTATTATAGAGCTATTGGAATTGCTTCTGCCTTACATGCGGAACTTATGGGGTTGCTAACCGGTCTTAGACTTGCTTGGGATAATGGTTTTAGGAAAGTCCATTGCTATTTGGATGCTTCCCATGTTATCCAATTAGTCACTGGAGATTTCTCTGTGTTCCATCACCATGCTTCAATCATCCAAGACATTAGAGCCTACCTAGATAGAGATTGGCAAGTCACTGTTTCTCATACCTTGCGTGAAGGCAATGGCTGTGCAGATCTACTTGCCAAGACTGGAGCTAATCAGAATGAGCGTTTGGTGTTGTTGGAATGCCCAGGAAGTGAAGTTTAGGCGTTTGTAGTTTTTGTTTTAGTGTTTTTTTGTTGTTTCTTTCTTCTTTTCTTGTATCTTTTCCCCTTTACCAAAAAAAACTAGCAAGTATCAAGAGAAAAAATATCCATACAATATAAAACATACAACAACTTATACAACATACATTTTCTCTCTATATATATCTCCATCACATCACTCATCCCATCCCACATTTCTCTCTTTTCTCTCATTTATCTCTATCTCTCTCTCTTGTTGTAAATGTTGTTGTTGTACAAACAACATTTCTCAAGTATCAATAGGCTTATCTTCCGAATCATTCATTTTTTTATTATTAAATCAATGGTTTATAAGTTACTTGGGTAAGATTACACAAATTTTGTATTTATGTATATTAGAGAGAACCAAAGTTTTAATACTCTTAAAAAAAAGAGTTTTAATACTTTTTCTACTCTTTCCACACACTAAAAATGAGGTGTCAAAGTTTTACACTTTCTTTTACAAATCATTTTTTCTACCTCTCCATCACATTAATTATGGCATCTTTCACTGTATTTCTCTTCATTTTTCTCTCTATCTCTCATTCCTACACTTACCACACCCCAAAAATAAAGTGTTACAGTTTTAATACTCTTTTATACATTTACCACACCTTAAAAATGAGGTATCAAAGTTTTACAGTCCATTTCACATATCATTTTTTTTATCTCTCTTTTCATTTCCTATCACTTAAAGTATCACATCCCTTTCACATATCATTTTTTATCTCTCTTTTCATTTTCTATCACTTAAAGTATCACATTTTTCCCCTGATATCTCTTTATTTTCTTTTTTCTTTCTATCTCTTTCTTTCATATACTTACCACACCAAAAAAAAAAAAAATAAGGAGTCAAAGTTTTAATATTCTTAAAAAAACATGGATATTTTTCACACTCATTTATTTTACACTTTTTTACACCAAAATTTTTCCTATCTCTCTTTTTATTTTCTATCACATTAAAATATTATTTTAAATAAACACAATATATTAAAATATTATTTCTTCAATTAATAATAAAAAACAAACATTAGGAATAGTGTCCCATTCTACCAACCTAACCCATATATCAACCTAACATATAAACCTAACCCAAACCAACTTTTCAACCTAACATGTAAACCATATCCTACTCGTCATAATGTCCCCCAATAGGCCAATACCAACTTCAGGTGTTACAAAAAAATCCTCAATTAACAGTATACCTGACCCAATAAAAGAAAAGTGAAAAACTTACAAAAATGACACGTGTGAAAAAAAAATAAGATCTTGGGTGAACGGTGCCCAAAAATCTAGAGCCTTGTAAATTGTAGAAATAGATGGCTTCTGTTTCATGGTTGTTAATTGTAAGACCATCTAATTAAATACAACGGTTTTTCTACGGTTTTTCTACAGTATGACGTACTTTAACCATCATTAAAATCACACTTCCAATATCACTTTTAATGTATTTATTATGTGAGAGTGACTAATATTTAAAAGAACATTAATTTTACTTCCATTTTTAACCATACTTTTTTTCACATCTACAATCTTTTATATTTCATCCAAAACAAAACAAAACACGAAACACACGGTAACTTATTCATTCCAAGCTCACACTGGAAACTGTAAGATAAATTCTAATTTCTTATTTTTGCTTTTTTTTATATTATTATTTGTTTCAAGTAGAGGAAATGATAGAAAAAATGAGAAAAAATATAAAAAAATTGCAAAAATACAATATATTGCGTTATCATTTGTGCATTATTAGATTGTATGACGGCGTGCTCCCTTATGCTTGTTTCTTAATCCACTTTGAACGGAAATTAAGTAATGTTTTACAATAAATATTAGAAAAGTATATTAATATTCTATAATATATTAATATACCATGAAATATTCATATGATAAATAAGTAATTTTATTCTAGTATAGTTTGTTCAATTTTATTCCATATCAATTGCCTTTTTATCTCCCTCCATGCTAATTTATATATAAAAGAGACTAATTTGTTTGAACTTGAATTCAAAATTAAATATTAATATTAGAGGATAATTAACAAACAAAATAGATAAAAGAAATAAGGAAAAAAATGAGATATATGCAAATTTTGTGTATGAAAGTGTTTGATTGTTATATGAAATTATTGTAAAATTTTATTTTTTTTATTTTTTTGGTATAGAATGCTGAGAATGATTAACAAAAACTACGCAAACCTAATAAGTATGTACGTATAGGTGAACCCCATTAATGCATGTGTACTGTAATGGACTTGTAGGTGAACCATGAATTAATTCATGTGAATCATAGATTGGGTCAGCAGAATCCTTTTGGGCCTTAGAATTGGCCATCTCACTTTGGTCTTGAGGTTTATTCACTCTTGTTATTCTCTCAGAGATCTCCACGCGGGCCTTAGAAGCATTTTCCACTAGCTTGGAAATATCCAATACGGGTTGGGTGCCCAAGCGAGGCCTTTTTTTCCTGAAAATCAATTTGGGCCCACTCAGCTGAGATTGATCCAATTGCTACTCCACAATGGCCTTGCTAGAATTCGGCTCCGAAACTTCCTCTGATTCCACATTGAGAGCTGCGAATTTATTGTCAAGGCCAGCCTCCTTCTTATCATTATCTTGACTACGTGGAGGTTTGTTAGCATTCTTCCCACGTCTCTTACGTGAAACGTTTAACCACTCTCCATGCGTAGATACCGCCCTCTCCTTAGAGTCCACGTTGGTCGTCCCTAGGTCAGCCATGTTAGCGTTTCCCCCTATGCCGCCGTCAACGTTAGGAGATGCAAGTTGTGGAACATGTGGACTGTCTATGTCATTTTGTGGCTGGAGCTGCTGAGCAGTAGGACAATTGCGGCCAACATGCCCATAGCATCCACAATTAGTACATATAATGTGGAGACCTTCATACTCTACCTTGTACCAATGACCTCTGACCTGTATCTTTCCAACTACTGGTTGGCTCAAATCAATTTTCACGCACACTCGGGCAAACCTCCCACGATCGATACGTAAGGTGTTCTGGTCCACCTTAATGGGAGTGCCAATTACAGAAGCCATTGCCAAGAGGAGACTCTCATTATAATAAAAAAGAACGTGTTTAAGCCTGGGAATCTCACCCAAACCATTGTCCTTGTGATCTGAGCTTCCGATGAGATAAAATCTGGATACCACACCAGTATTACGAGGTGCTTCATAGACGTATAATGCATAAAATGAATAGAGAGAAATTGAGAGATATATGATAACTAAGATGTCATTCCTTAATGGAGAATTAATACATTGAACGGAAATTATTATAAGTGTATGCTTGTTTTTCCATTTAATAGTGTCTTAAGGTACGTTTGTACCAATGAAGGAAGGAGTTCCTTGTGTAAAAGTGTCTCGGAAAGAGAGATTTGCCATTTCAGTTTTAATACAAAAGACTCTAAAAAATGTTTTGCAACAAATATTAAAAAAATATTAATATTCTATAATATATTAATATGATAAATTAGTAATTTTTATTTTACTATAGTTTGTTCAATTTTATTCGATATTAATTGCCTTTTTATTTCCCTTAACGATAATTTGTATATAAAAGAGTCTAATTTGTTTGAATTTGAATCCAAAATATCAATAATAGAGGATAATTAAAAAAACAAAATAAATAAAAGATAAGGAAAAAAATAAGAGATATATGCAAATTTTTTGTATGAAAGTGTTTGATTTTAATTTGGGTATAAAGTGTGGTGACAATGATACTAATGAAATAGTGATGATTCCATCATTTTACACCTCATCTAATTTCTTTTTTTTTTCTTTGATTGATGGAAAAAGTTTCTTTCTACAATCAAAATTTGAGTGTAGGAAGTATAGACCTAGAAAGAAAAATGAAATGAAGAGAGAAAAATGAGAGATGTCATAATTGATGTGATAAGAAATGAAGAGAGAGAAAAAATTGAGTGTAGATGAAAATGTATGAAAATGAGTGTGAAAAAAAATCAAAGTACGTTGTTCATTGTTATATGGAATGATTGTACAATTCTATATGTGTGTATTTTTTAATTGGAAAATGCTAAAGTTTTTATTGGAGTGTGTGATATGTAATGTCATAGTTGTAATCAATAATGTGATTTCCAATAAAAACATTCTCCTTTTTATGGATCCTTAACCATTAGGGCACTTACCAGCACCCTTTTTAAATTTTAGGTATAGAACAGTGAGAATTATACTACTGAAAATTATGCAAACCTAATGAGTATGTAGGTAAACCATAAATGCACGTGTACTGTAATGGACTTGTAGGTCAACCATGAATTAATGCATGTGAACCATTCATTCAATTTTAAACATTATTGCATACAATAATGGGAGATAAAGATAGTTATATAGGATATACAAGTGGAATGTGATAGGTGATGTGATGAAGATTGTTTCACATTGTCAATCCCTTCGTGCGCAGTTGCTAGAATATCATAGATATCTTTGGCAGAGGTGCATTCATGAACTTTCTCATACTCTGGTGTTTGTAGATGGTTCCATCTCAAAATGATTTTTCATCTTCACTTGTTAAGGTGTTCAACCCAAAGGCTGAGCTCTGATACCAACTGTAGAAACACAGGTAAACCTAAGGGGGAGGTTGAATTGTGTTTATAAAAACTTTTTATTTTTCAGGTGAAACTTTTAAAACGACAGATTATAAAAGTTGTCTAAAGTTTGACTCTCTAATATGGAGTTTCATATAAGAGTTTGTTTGTTTAAACAAATATCTTTCCAAAGCTAATCTTTAGAATAATTTGATATACCATGAAATTTTTAATACAAAAAGGCTCTAAGTAATGTTTTGCAACAAATATTTTAAAGAAAATTAATATACCATGAAATACTCATATGATAAATTAGTAATTTTATTTTACTATAGTTTGTTCAATTTTATTCTATATAAATTTTCTTTTTATTTCCCTCAACGTTAATTTGTATATGAAAGAGACTAATTTTTTTGAACTTGAATTCAAAATTAAATATTAACTAGTATATTAAGTTGCGTAATACGCAGATAAATATATATTCAATATAATTAATTTTACAATAAACTAATATATTTAAATTTAAAAAATTAGAAATTTTGTAATTTAATATATATTATTATTTGATGATATTTTATAATGATTTTGAAATATAATTTACATTATTATTTGATAATAAGATATAATGAAATTAATTAAAATCATAATGACAAGAATAAAGATTTATATTAAAAATAAGGATTGGAATAGAAAAAGAGAGGATAAGATTTTAAATATGAATAAATTTTAAAAATTAGGATTAACATTTATTAGCATTTTAAAACTCAAGTAGGAAGCGATAGAAAATTACTATTAAGATTTGAGAGGAAGAATCTCACTCTCACAAGTAGTGAGTGAAATTCACCATCCAATGAGAGAAAGAGAGAGAATGCTGAAAATCATTGAAATGGATAGTAGAGTGGGTGAGTGTCTCACTCTCCAAGATGAGGTCTCAAAATTATAATATAGAGAGTTGATATAAAAGGATAATTAAAAAAACAAAATAGATAAAAGATAAGGAAAAAAATGAGATATGTATAAATTTTGTGTATGAAATTGAAAGTTTTTTATTTTAATTTGGGTATAAAGTGGTGATAATGATACTAATGAAAGAGTTATCAGGGTACATCATTTTACATCTCTATCTTTTCTTTTCTGTTTTCTCTTTCATTGTTGGAAAAAGTTTCTTCCACAGTCAAATTTTGAGTGTAAGAAGTACTGAGCTAGAAAAAAGAGATAGAAAAAAAAATGAAATGAAGAGAGGAAAATGATAGATGTGATAATTGATACGGTGAGAAATAAAGAGAGAGAGAAAAAAAAATTGAGTGGAGATGAAAATGTAAAAAAATGAGTGTGAAAAAATCAAAATTGTTTATTGTTATATTTTTTTTGGTGTTAATCAACAGGTATCCTCTATTACCCGAGGTAATCCAGTTTGGGGCTCAGACATAATTAATTAAGATTTCTCACCTCTCCCTAAAAATGTGTTTAGCAGGGATCAAACTCGGGAGCTTTTTTCACAAACTCAGTCTGCATTGCCAACTTATCAGCCACGACTTTTTAAAAATTTTTTGGTATAAAATGGTGAGAAGATACTAATGAAAACTACGTAAACCTAATAAGTATCTAGGTGAACCATAAATGCATGTGTACTCTAATGGACTTGTAGGTCCATCATGAATTAATGCATGTTAAGTTGTTAACCGTTCATTCAATTATAAAAATCTTTATTTATATATATATATATATATATATATATATATTCTAACTTGTGCAATGTTACACATGTTAATAAAAATAAAAAATGAAAAGGTTTTATTAGAAATTACAATTATCACAACATTTAATGCATTGATAATATAAAATGTTATATTTTTCAATAAAACATTTTCACGTTTGATTTATTATCTCGTACAACATTATATATGTTAGAAAAGTTATATATACGCGTGTGTGTGTGGTGCATATTAAGCCACCACCCAAAAACACGATCCAGAGAGTGAAACACCATATGACTTAATGCATGTGAATCATATGTCCATTCAATTATAAAAATCTTTTATATATATATATATATATATATATATATATATATGCTTAAATATCATTTTGGTCCCTATATTGTTTTTGTGCTTTTTGTTTAGTCCCTTCCAATTTTTTTTTAAATTTAGTCCCCACTTTTTTAAACGTATGTTATTTTAGTTCCTGTCAAAGTTTTAATATTCTTAAGAAAACGTGGATATTTTTTCACACTCATTTATTTTTCACTTTTTCACACCAAAATTTTTTCTATTTCTCTTTTTATTTTCTATTACATTAAAATATTATTTTAAATAAACACAATATATTAAAATACTATTTCTTCAATTAATAAAAAAACAAATATTAGGAATAGTGTCCCACTCTAGCAACCTAACCCATAGCAAACCAACTTTTCAACCCAACATGTACTCCCTCCGTCCCTTAATATAATACCCTCTCAACCGTTTCACACAGTTTAAGAAAAGTTGGTTAATATATTGGTCTTTTAAAAAAAATAATAGCATTCCAAATATACCCCTATTTAAAAGTCACTATATTTTAGAAACATTAATGGTGATATGGTGGAAGACTCCAAAATTCACTTTCCAATGGGGTAGTTGAGCATATAGGTAAAACTTCATTAATTATTCACACTCATCAATATATGGGGAATAAAAAGAGTTGAATATTAATGAAGGGCAAATATGGAAAAAAATAATTAATTTACCTAAAAATTTGCAAATGGTCTTATATTAAGGGATATCCAATTCTTCTAGAAGGGGTCTTATAAATAGGGACGGGGGAGTAAACCATATCCTACTCGTCATAATGTCCCCTAATAGGCCAATACCAAGTTCAGGTGTTACAAAAAAAAAACAGAGTAAACCCCCATATATCAGTCCTCAACTTTATTAACGCCATGCACTTTAGTCCCTAAGATTTCAAAATGTCTCCGTTAATCCCTGACATTTATCTCCGTCATTCACTTTAGTCCAAAATGGTTGACGATGTTGAATGAGTGCCGACGTGTCACGTTAAGTGACACTTTGGATTCAAATTAGTCCCTGTAATGTTAAAGAATCATTCACTTTAGTCCCTAAAATGGTTTTGTGTATGGAATGACAAGTTCTTAGTAATATTATGGAGAATAGAAAGTTATGGCTCTTATTAATTGTATCCAGCCTATATTTCTATTAGATCTAATTAGTTCATAACAAATTTTTCCCTTCATAAATAGTCATTTTTTCTAATGATGTTCCATACTGAACAAATTGAATTTTCACCTGTTGTATTATCTTTTTTGTGATTAAATATGAACGTAGAAATGTTTAGTTCGTAGTTGGTTATTTATCAATATTCCTTGACAACTAGTTGACACCATTTGTACTAAATCCGTAACTTTAAGTGATATATATATATATATATCCGTTGACACCAGGTGTCAAACTTTTAGAGTTAATTAACCACTTAATAACTTTTTTGTGAAATGAGAATTTGACTAATCCAACTGTTGAATTGAAAGTTCTTATAAAATAGATCAAGCTTATAAAATTTCATAAAAATTGAAAACTAATTGATACTCGTAAAATTGTAGAAATAGATGGCTTCTGTTTCATGGTTGTTAATTGTAGGAGCATCTAATTAAATACAACGGTTTTTCTATAGTATGACATACTTTAACAATCATTAAAATCACACTTCCAATACCACTTTTTATGTATTTATTATGTGAGAGAGTGAGTAATATTTAAAGAACATTAATTCTAGTTTTTAACACTAATTTACTCCCATTTTTAACCATACTTTTCAAATCTACAATCTTTTATATTTCATCCAAAACAAAACACCAAACTACGGTAACTTATTCATTCCAAGCTCACACGGGAAACTGTAAGATAAATTCTAATTTCTTATTTTTGCTTTTTTTTTCATATTATTATTTGTTTCAAGTAGAGAAAATGATAGAAAAAATGAGAAAAAAATATAAAAAATTGCAAAAATACAATATATTACGTTATCATTTGTGCATTATTATTAGATTGTATGACAGGGTGCTCCCTTATGCTGTTTCTTAATCCACTTTAAACGGAAATTAAGTAATGTTTTACAATAAATATTAAATAAGTATATTAATATTCTATAATATATTAATATACCATGAAATATTCATATGATAAATAAGTAATTTTATTTTACTATAGTTTGTTCAATTTTATTCCATATCAATTGCCTTTTTATCTCCCTCCACGCTAATTTATATATAAAAGAGACTAATTTGTTTGAACTTGAATTCAAAATTAAATATTAATATTAGAGGATAATTAACAAACAAAATAGATAAAAGAAATAAGGAAAAAATGAGAGATATATGTGCAAATTTTGTGTATGAAAGTGTTTGATTGTTATATGAAATTATTGTAAAAATATTTTTTTAAAATTTTTTGGTATAGAATGCTGAGAATGACTAACAAAAACTACGCAAACCTAATAAGTATGTACGAATAGGTGCAGCGGCTGACCTTAGAAGGGACAGGGGGAGCCATGGCTCCCCAAACTTTTTTCAAAACTTTTTTTATATATATACTTATTTATATAATTATAAAAAAATTACACTATTATCTTATAATGTGTTACTATATTATTTAGTGAATATTTTATCTCATGTGTTATTAAACTTATTAAATGATGTGACAACACATAATATGACATATTATTTAGTGAATGTGTCTCATGTCCTCAAGTTTTTATGAGCAAATTAAGTTTTTATACTTTTAATATTAAGCAAATTTAGTCTCCTATCAATTTTCTTATATCTAAAACTTTCAAATTATCACTTTTTATTTAACATCTCCACATATTGAATTAATTAAATCATTTTGAATCTTATTAAGTTAAAAAATTCACCAATCAAAATAACATATTTCACCTAAAATTGAAAAAATCTCAATTTTTTATTTTATTTAAACCCTAATTTCACTCCTATAAAATCCTTCAAATTTTATTAAATTTCTATTAAAATACTTGTGAACCTTTAAAATTATTTCATATTTCAAAACATCATAAACTACCAAATATTTAGATTGAACTGATAATTTAAGAGTGTTATGTGGAATACAATCGATAAAGGAACCAAATTTACTTAATTTTAAAAATTAAGGAACTAAATTTACTAACAAAAATGAAGGACCAAAATTGCATATAATGTAAACAAGAGTGACCGAAAATAAAATTAAGGTGATGTTTGGAAGAGCTTAATATTCGAGCTTATTTTATGACATAAGTACTTATGTAACTGTTTGAGTAAACTTATGAAAATAGCTTATCACATGCTCATAAGTTGTTTTCAGCTTATTTCATTAAGCTCATGAGAATAGCTTATAGAATATCTTATGAATAATTTAAGTGCATTGCACCTTCTTCAATTTTAATATACTTTTTTAAGAGCTTATTCATTAAGTGTTTATTAAATAAGAGCTTATGTTATAAGCACTTAAATAAATTGTATTTCTAAACAAGACCTGAGTCTATAATATTACTCAAAAAAATCATCATATATAAACCAAATATTTAGATTGGAAATGAGAATTTAAGAGTTTTATGTGGATGATAACTGATAAAGGAACCAAATTTACTTGGTTTTAAAAATTAAGGAACTTAATTTACTCAGAAAAAATGAAGGACCGAAATTACATATAATATAAACAAGAGTGACCGAAAATAAAATTAAGTCTATAATATTATATATTTATTTATACATTAAAATATTATTTCGGCTCCCCCAACTATTTTGGTCAAGATCCGCCATTGTATAGGTGAACCCCATTAATGCATGTGTATTGTAATGGACTTGTAGGTGAACCATGAATTAATTCATGTGAATCATATATTCATTCAATTATAAAAATCTTATATATATAAGGTGCATATTAAGCATACTGTAACATCTTCTAGCTCAACCACTAGATTATAAGAATTCTTTTTCTCCAAGGCTCTTCAGGCTCAACCACCCTATTATAAGTATTGTTTTCACTCTAGCCTTTTTGGCTCAACAACTTCTATGAAATAAGAAGAATAAAATGAACTTGAACTTCAAATAAATTCTTGTTCGGTGTGTACAAAGAAAATTTGTATTTGATACAAGATAAGAAGGTTAAATTGTACAAATTTAAATCCGAGTTTTTGCCCAACAAAACTTGTAGAGTTTGAGGTCCTAAAGAATAATGCGTTGTATATTTTGATCTTGAGCAAACTCGAGTATTTATAGGCTTCAAGTACTTCTTTCTCCAAAAAATATCTGTTTCGAGATAACATTAAATGCATTGAAATTGTGACAATTGCGAACCACAAATTAATACATGTGAATCATTCATTCAATTATAAAAATCTTATTTATATATATATATATATATATATATATATATATATATATATATAAAGATGCATATTAAGCATATCACAACATCCTGGAAACAATCTTTCACACTCCCTAATTTGGTCACAAATTCATTCATTCAAGATGACCCAAAAACAGCATCCAGAGAGTGAATCCTCCCTTTTTCTCAAATCCATACAAGATGACGTGACCCAAGACCATAAAGAATTCATATCCACCTTGCCCATGGAGAAAGGTTGGACGGAAAGGCACCTCTACCAATACCAAGGCTTTTGGCACAACCCTATGATACTGCAAGGAGTTTTATCTTTTCAGAAGCAATTTCAGGCCCATGACACCGATGTCCTCCTTGTTACCATTCCTAAATCAGGCACCACATGGCTCAAAGCTTTAACATTTTCCATACTTAACCGAAACAGATACCCTCCCATTATCCAATCTCATCATCCTTTGGTCACTAGCAGTCCACATGCTCTTGTACCCTTCTTGGAGCTTGAACTCTGTTCTGATAAAGACCACCTTCCTGATTTCAACTCATTTTCCTCCCCAAGGCTCTTCTCTACGCATATCGCTTATACCTTAATGCCAAAATCCGTGAAGGATTCTTCAACTTGTAAGATTGTTTATCTGTGTAGAAATCCCAAAGACACTTTGATTTCACTTTGGCATTTTGCAAACAGAGTGAGACAGAGCATCAATGAATCCGTTTCACTCGAAGAGGCTGTTGAGATGTTTTGCAGAGGAGTGAGTCCCTATGGACCCTTCTGGGAGCATATATTGGGCTATTGGAAAGAAAGCTTGGAAAGGCCAGAAAAAGGTCATGTTTTTTAGTTTTGAAGAAATGAAAATGAAGCCAGATTTTTATTTGAAAAAACTAGCTAAGTTTTTGGGATGCCCATTTTCTGAAGAGGAAGAGGCTCATGGCATGGTGGAAGATATTGTGAAGCTGTGTAGTTTTAATAACTTGAGCAACTTAGAGGTAAATAAGAGTGGAAAGTTGCCATTCGGGATAGAAACCAATGTGTTCTTCCGTCGTGGCCAAGTTGGAGACTGGAAAAATGATCTCACAGATGAAATGGTTGAACAAGTAAACTCTGTTATGGAAAAGAAACTTGGTCAACTTGGGCTTAAATTTTTAGATGGTACGGTATGACATGATCAGTGTGTTCAACAGTTTTTAATTGAGTAAACTGGCACTTAGGTCCCTGACTTTGTGAGCGTCGTGCAATTAGGTCCCTGACTTTAGGAAACTGGTCCCGTGGTCCCTGACTTTAACCTCCGTCATCCAGTTTAGTCCAAACGTTAAACTTATAATAATTCATGTCGTTAAATCATGCATAAAGATCCTTAACTTTATATAAAATCATGCATTTAGGACCTTAACTTTACAAAAAATAATGCAGTTTAACAACAGAAATTAACAGAAGTTTGACGTTTGGACTAAACTGCATGACGGAGGTTAAAGTCAGGGACTACGGGACCAATTTCCTAAAGTCAGAAACCTAATTGCACGACGCTCACAAAGTCAGGGACCTAAGTGCTAGTTTACTCGTTTTTAATTATTATACTAGCTAGTATTTATTACTGATACGGCTCTAATAATCATGAGACAGTGTTGCCATAATAGCCGTTGAAATTTCTAAATTGTAAGTTTGTTGTTATTTCTTGTCTCATGAAATGAAATCCCTAGTGATGAATCCATGTTTACTTTGATTGTTGGAGTACTTTAGTGGATTGTTTTCTATGGAGAAATAGCATTTGTATATCAATAATGTACAATATTACATATAATAATGAGAGATCGATAAAGAGAATAAGGAGACACAAATGTGGAGTGTAATAAGTGATGTGATTAAGATTGAAGAGAGGAAGAAAAAAAAGTGTCTTATATAAATTGTTGTATAATTTTTTTTTGTATAAATAACACTTCTCTTTTCTATGAATCGATCATCACATATCTCGTTCCTTATTTTTCTATAACAAATAATATTTTATAACTAGTATTTTATCACTTGAAATCACGGAAAAAATATATATTTTTATATAACAAATATGTTTAAATATAATTTTTTAATAATAAATAACTATATTAAAATATAAAATATATATTAGATTTAAAATGAAATAATTTAAATTTAATATATAAATATTAAGAGGTAATTAATTTCAATTAGGTATTTAATTTGAATATATGTATATTAAATTATAATTATTTTTATTCATTCATAAAAATGAATTATTCCAGCTATACTATTCAATAAATAAATTTTCATATAATTTTAAAATTATTGCATTCTTTTTATATAGTTTAAATTTTGAAATATTAGTAAAAAATTATATTATTCAAATTTTTAAAATCAATCATTTGTTCTTATTATTATTGATAAAAAATTATAAATTATTAAATGTTAATGATAAGAATTTAATAAAAAGATTTGAAATAGGGAAAAATACACTCAGAATTATAATCATAAATATGTAGATTTCAAAATATCATTTTTTAAGAGTTTGAGAAAGATTTGAGGGAATGTTCAAAAATTGTTGTAAGGGATATATGTGAAATACACTCAAAATAGTAAAATAATGTAGAAAATTATAAGTGACTTTTTAGATGAGAGAGCAGAGAAAGTGAGATATGATTATTGTGTTCATTAGTTTTTAATTACTAGCTAGTGTGTGTGTGTGTTATAAGTACGTATGTGTGATGTGTCTCCACTCTCCAGTCCAGCTGATATCATGTGTGATAATCTTAAAACAATCCGTAGATAAACATGGTCTTCCATGTTTTCAGCGCCACTAGTGTTTGAAATTCCTATTCCGTTGCCGCCTACAAATTCTGTTGATACTTGGTGTTGGAAGCATAACAATGATGGGACTTACTCCTCCAAAAGTTGTTACTCATGGCTTCAAGATCAGAACAGAAATGTATCTAATTATGTAGCAGCTCTGGAAAAGGTTTGGTTTATACTTTGGCTGGCACTTCCTAGCTAGATCTCTTACTAAAAGAGGTGCTTCATAGACGTAATATTGTGAATAATGCATAAAATGAATAGAGAGAAATTGAGAGATATATGATAATTAATGTGATTAGAAATAAAGAAAGAGATAAAAATAAGTATAAAAAAAATTAAAGTTAAAGATTAAAAACTAGGATGTCATTCCTTAATGGATCTGGATCAGCTGCAGCATCTCCCCAGCCAATATTAGCTACGGAATAACTAGGAAATCAAAATCCGTAGTTATTCAGTAGCTAATGTTGGCTGGAGAGGCAGGAGAGGTTAGAGTGGATCCTTACACCTTCTTAATGGAGAATTAATACATTAATTGAACGGAAATTATTATAAGTGTATGCTTGTTTTCCATTTAATAGTGTCTTAAAGGTACGTTTGTACCAATGAAGGAAGGAGTTCCTTGTGTAAAAGTGTCTCGGAAAGAGAGATTTTCCATTTCAGTTTTAATACAAAAGACTCTAAAAAATGTTTTGCAACAAATATTAAAAAAATATTAATATTCTATAATATATTAATATGATAAATTAGTAATTTTTATTTTATACTATAGTTTGTTCAATTTTATTCGATATTAATTGCCTTTTTATTTACCTTAACGCTAATTTGTATATAAAAGAGTCTAATTTGTTTGAATTTGAATCCAAAATATCAATAATAGAGGATAACTAAAAAAAAATAAATAAATAAAAGATAAGGAAAAAAATAAGAGATATATGCAAAATTTTTGTATGAAAGTGTTTGATTTTAATTTGGGTATAAAGTGTGGTGACAATGATAGTAATGAAATAGTGATCAAATTCCATTATTTTACACCTCATCTAATTTCTTTTTTTTTTTCTTTCATTGTTGGAAAAAGTTTCTTTCTACAATCAAATTTTGAGTGTAGGAAGTATAGAGCTAGAAAAGAGAGTTAGAAAGAAAAATGAAATGAAGAGAGAAAAATGAGAGATGTCATAATTGATGTGATAAGAAATGAAAAGAGATATAAGAAAAAAATTGAGTGTAGATGAAAATGTAAGAAAATGAGTGTGAAAAAAAAAATCAAAGTAAGTTGTTCATTGTTATATGAAATGATTGTACAATTATATATGTGTGTATTTTTTTAATTGGAAAAGGTTGGGCACTTGTTAAAGAACGAAAAATAGAAAATTTTTATTGGAGTGTGTGATATGTAATGTCATAGTTGTAATTAATAGTGTGATTTCCAATAAAAACATTCTCCTTTTTATGGATCCTTAAGGGTACTTCTTAGCAGCACCTTTTTTAATTTTTAGGTATAGAATAGTGAGAATACTACTGAAAATTATGCAAACCTAATAAGTATGTAGGTGAACCATAAATGCATGTGTACTGTAATGGACTTGTAGGTCAACCATGAATTAATGCATGTGAACCATTCATTCAATTTCAAACATTATTGCATATAATAATGGGAGATAAAGATAGAGTTATATATATACGATATACAAAGTGTTGAATGTGATAGGTGATGTGATGAAGATTGTTTCACATTGTCAATCCCTTCATGCGCAGTTGCTAGAATATCCTGGATCTCTTTGGCAGAGGTGCATCCATGAACTTTCTCATACTCTGGTGTTTGTAGATGGTTCCATCTCAAAAGGATTTTTCATCTTCACTTGTTAAGGTGTTCAGCCCAGAGGTTGAGCTTTGATGCCAATTGTAGAAACACAGGTAAACCTAAGAAGGAGGTTGAATTGTGTTTATAAAAACTTTTTATTTTTCAGGTGAAACTTTTAAAATGTTTTAAACAAATTTCAAACAGATTATAAAAGTTGTATAAAGTTTGACTCTCTAATATGAAGTTTCATATAAGAGTTTTTTTTTTTAAAAAAAAATATCTTTCCAAAGCTAATCTTTAAAATCATTTGATATACCATGAAATTTTTAATACAAAAAGGCTCTAAGTAATGTTTAGCAATAATTTTTTTAAAAAAAATAATATACCATGAAATACTCATATGATAAATTAGTAATTTTATTTTACTATAGTTTGTTCAATTTTATTCTATATAAATTTTCTTTTTATTTCCCTCAACGTTAATTTGTATATGAAAGAGACTAATTTTTTTTAAACTTGAATTCAAAATTAAATATTAACTAATATATTAACCTGCGTAATACGCGGATAAATATATATTCAATATAATTAATTTTACAATAAACTAATATATTTAAATTTAAAAAATTAGAAATTTTGTAATTTAATATATATTATTATTTGATGATATTCTATAATGATTTTGAAATATAATTTACATTATTATTTGATAATAAGATATAATGATTTTAATTAAAATCATAATGACAAGAATAAAGATTTATATTAAAAATAAGGATTGGAATAGAAAAAGATAGGATAAGATTTTAAATATGAATAAATTTCAAAAATTAGGATTAACATTTATTAGCATTTTAAAACTCAAGTAGGAAGCAATAGAAAATTACTATTAAGATTTGAGAGGGAGAATCTCACTCTCATAAGTAATGAGTGAAATTCACCATCCAATGAGAGAAAGAGAAAATGTTGAAAATCATTGAAAGGGAGAGTAGAGTGGGTGAATGTCTCACTCTCCAAGATGAGGTCTCAAAATTATAATATAGAGAGTTGATATAAAAGGATAATTAAAAAAACAAAACGGATAAAAGATAAGGAAAAATGAGATATGTGTAAATTTTGTGTATGAAATTGAAAGTTTTTTATTTTAATTTGGAGTAAACTAGCACTTAGGTCCCTGACTTTGTGAGCGTCGTGCAATTAGGTCTCTGACTTTAGGAAATTGGTCCCGTGGTCCCTGACTTTAACCTCCGTCATGCAGTTTAGTCCAAACGTCAAACTTCTGTTAATTCCTGCTGTTAAATTGCATTATTTTTTGTAAAGTTAAGGTCCTAAATGCATGATTTTATATAAAGTTAGGGATCTTTATGCATGATTTAACGACATGAATTAACATAAGTTTAATGTTTGGACTAAACTGCATGGCGGAGGTTAAAGTCAGGGACCACGGGACCAGTTTCCTAAAGTCAAGGACCTAATTGCACGACGCTCACAAAGTCAGGGACCTAAGTGCTAGTTTACTCTTTTAATTTGGGTATAAAGTCGTGATAATGATACTAATGAAAGAGTTATCAGGGTACATCATTTTATATCTCTATATTTTCTTTTCTTTTTTCTCTTTCATTGTTGGAAAAAGTTTCTTCCACAATCAAATTTTGAGTGTAAGAAGTGCAGAGATAGAAAAAAAATATGAAATGAAGAGAGGAAAATGATAGATGTGATAATTGATATGATGATAAATGAAGAGAGAGATAAAAAAAATTGAATGGAGATAAAAATGTAAAAAAAAATGAGTGTGAAAAAATCAAAGTTGTTTATTGTTATATTTTTTTTGTGTTAATCAACGGGTAACCTCTATTACCCGAGGTAATATTGTTTGGGGCTTAGTCACAATTAATTAAGACTTCTCACCCCTCCCTAAAAATTTGTTTAGCAGGGATCACCCCTACATTTTTTCATGTTTTTTATTTTAGTCCCTTCCAACTTTTTTTTTTTAAATTTAATCCCCACTTTTTCAAACGTATGTTATTTTAGTCCCTGTCGTTAAAAAGGTTAACGAGATTGATGACATAACAAACGTTTAGTCCTGCTCATATGGTATTGAGCTCGGATGGTATCCGTGGAACTCAGAATGATCCGGCCAAGGTGAAGAGGTAGGCCAGATCATTCTGAGTTCCATCTGAGAAGGCTACATTCCGAGCTCAATTCCATCCGAGAAGGATACCATCCGAGCAGGAAAAATGGGGGTTAATGTCAACGCCAACAAGAGAGAAGGATATCATCCGAGCAGGACTAAACGTTTGCCACATCATCAATCTCGTTAATCCTTATAACGACAGGGATTAAAATAACATATGTTTGAAAAAGTGGGGACTAAATTTTAAAAAAAAAGTTGGCAGGGACTAAAATAAAAAACACGAAAAAATGTAGGGACCAAAATGATATTTAAGCCATTAATTATATATAAAGTGCATGTTAAGGATACCACAACATCTTCGTGTTCAACCACTAGATTACAAGTATCTTTTTTTTCAATCCTCTTTAGGCTCAACCACCATATTACAAGTATTGTTTTCACCCCAACTTCTTCAAACTCAACAACTTCTTTGAAATAAGAAGAATAAAATGAACTTGAACTTCAAATACATTCTTGTTCTGTGTATAGAAAGAAAAAACTGTATTTGATACAAGATAAGATGGTTAAATTGTACAAATTTGAATAAGAGTTTTTGTACAACAAAACTTGCAGAGTTTGGGCTCTTAGAGAATAATGCATTCTATATCTTGATCTTGAGCAAACTCCAATATTTATAGGCTTCAGGTACTTCTCTTTCCAGAAACACTAATGTTTTTTCCACACTAAAACACGTACACTCACCATTAGGGGTGAGCAGCCCGTCCCACTGACCCATCCTAATCCAAGATACTCGGGTTTGGGTTAATTTGTATATTTTATGTGTATCAAAATATAATATTTATAAATATTAAATGTTATATATATATATATATATATATATATGGGAGGGGTTGGGTAACCCGAAGATTAACCCGAACCTGTCCTTAACCCGATACCGGGTTATAGACTGAGACCCGATTTAACCCCAATCTTTCATGTGGGACATGGTCTAACCTGACCCGAGTATCTTGATCTTCTAAGTGTAACTGATAAATGGAAACAAAAAATTCTTCAAAACAAAAAATTCTTCAAATGAAATAGATAATTAGTAATGGATATTTTACTTTTTCTGCTGTTTGACAATGGCAGCGATGGATTACTTTGTACCGACAACAACGCTCCTAGAAATTTGCTCTCTTTCTATTCATATTTTTTAATTAGATTTATGAAATTTATAAATATGTTATTTTCATTTACTTGAATAAAATTATTATTTTACATTTTGATTCATTGTATGTTTATTAGAGTAATTTTAAAAGTTACGTTATTTTTTCAATTATAGATTTAAAGTGATTTTTCATGAACAACACGTATCTTTCATGAGAGGCGCGCGGTCCTGCTCTTGCAATGAACATATTTTTAAATTTATAATCATGGCATCGATGGTTTTGAAACAGTTTGACATTTGTATTATTATTATTATTATTATTATTATTATTATTATTATTATTATTATTATTATTATTATTATTATTATTATTATTAGGCTTAAATATCATTTTGGTCCCTACATTTTTTCGTGTTTTTGGTTTTAGTCTCTGCCAACTTTTTTTTTAAATTTAGTCCCCACTTTTTCAAATGTATGTTATTTCAGTCCCTGCCAACTTTTGATTTTAGTCCCTGCCAACTTTTCGTGTTTTTGGTAGGGACTAAATTGAGTAAATCGTCAAATTGATCCCTGAAAGTGTTGTTGGCTGTCAAGTTAGTCCCTGAATTGACAGAAACTAAAAATTAGTCCCTGAAATTGTATTTCGTCCATCAAAGCAGTCCCTCTGTTAACAAAAACAAATCTTTCAGGGACTACTTTGATAGTGGTTTGTTAGTTTTAGGGACTTATTTGACTTTACGTACTAAAATTTGAAGGATTAAAATGACAGTAAGTATCAACTTACAAGGACTAAATTATACTTATGTTAATAGAGGGACTACTTGTAACGTCCTAATTTCCTAAATTCAGGAACAATGTCCGTTGGAAACATTATCCCGAATTTCCGAAATTATTTCGCGCCATTTCAAGTATCGTCATACACACATAACGCCTAAGCAATCCAACGTTTACTTAGACTTCCTCAACATTCAAGCATCAAAATTCACAAAGCCAAATCTAACTTAGAAATATGGGGACGAACCAACACTCTAAAGTGTTAAGGTTCATAAACTCCAACCAAAAATCCGGCAGAGTTTCCCCTGAAAACTGGACATTTCCCAATTTCCAGAATCACCTGAAAACCAGCAAAAACCCAGAACAATTCATAATAACAAAAGGACTAATCCAGTTCAAAGGAGAAATAGGCCTCCGTGGCCAATCTAAAGGTTTCTATGTCATACATCATTTCAATAGTCACTACAAGTGATTTTCCAATAACATATCTATATAATTACGATAATTAAACTATCAATACACCAATAAACTACTAAACTTTCTGGGCCACTGGGAGTGGGGTGAGACTACGGTCCTAGTGAGCAAAACAATGCAGCAAGCAGTGTGGGAACACAAATATATGCAATGAAACACCCAACACAGTTCATTAAAGTACACTTGAATGTTTTGATCACTTATTTCATAACTTTCATCAATGGAATTAGTGGATAAATACAACATAATAATTAAGGTACTTCGATACTCAAATAGACTGTCACACACACAACTTAAACGAATACACATGAACGACATAACCCAGCCGTCGGGTTCTTATCACTTAAATCTCGAATAACTGTGTGGCTAAACCTGAGCTCAGACTACAAGGAACGTCTTTCTTGGGCACTAATCACCACCACTTGGCACTAATCACCCTGGGCACTAATCACCCTTAAATCTTTGGGCACTAATCACCCAAGTCTTAAAACAACAATAGAGTTATATTCTTTTCGTTCGGATAAATTAACTAGGCCAGAGCCAAAGCTTAAAATGTGAATGTGGAGGCCAAAGCCAAAAATCATCTTCTTCAACCTTTCCAATCAACAATAAATCATACATACTCAATAGCTTTAAAATCAACCTAGAATGTCTAAATAAGTCACACAAACCCCCGATATCAATTATTCACTAGTACAAAAAACACCTTTAACATCGGTTAAAATTGACCTTTTACATCGGTTCTTAAATCGATGTGTATAGAGCCGATGTAGAATGTCGAATTATTCTACATCGGTTATACCAACCGATGTAGAAAGTTACACATTTTACATTGGTCATGAAAGAAACCGATGTAAAAGATACCCCCTTATAAATCAGTTATTAGAGACGGAATATTTCCGTCTCTATATTCCTTCTCTAGCACCTAGACCTTTTTTTTTGGTCGAACTCTAGCCTAGACCTTAAGCTACCTACTTTTTCAAACAAACATTTGTTGTTAGAGATGATCATAAACTATGACTCCCCCAAACACATATACACCTCCCCGGTTCCACTTCTTAAACAAATAATAAATGTCAAAAGGCCAATTAAATTAAATTAAGTATATAAATAATTATGATGTGAATGAAATTTGCTAATGCCAAGAGTAATATATACACAAAATCAATTTTGCTAAATTGTTAGTAGTAGTTAAACAATAACAAAGAATTCCATTTCCCCCTTATTGTTTGATATCACACTCACAAAGAGAGGAACTGGATTCTAAACAATTTAGGAAGCTTATTGCATAAACATCACTGATAATGTTGAAATAATATAATAAAATAATAACTGAGATCAAAACCCATTTAGTTAAAAGTATCCAATAACATTACAATTGTACCAGTATGTAGTTGTGGTAGTAAAATGAACAAAAATACAGCTCCAAAATCATATGAAAAACTCAAATTATTGTATTGGCCCTATATATTAAAATATTATTTCTAATATACCATTCTTTTATACTTAATTATTGGACCTCACATCCAATTAATTTAAACGTGTTATGAGATCTTAGGCAATCTACTTATATCAAGATATCTAATAATAATAATAATAATAATAATAATAATAATAATAATAATAATAAAGTCATAGTTACCTTTCTCTCTTGGCAGTTTTAATATTTCTAGATATAAACAACACAAAGTCATAGTTACCTTTCTTTCACATACTAATCCCAGGATTGTAGAAAAGAGAGTATTTTTGTGTTTGTATTAGTACTGTTGGCTCCTGCACAGAAGAGAAAAAAGAGAAGATATCACACTCATGTCACAGGTACAATTGCAGGCGTCTCAATAGGCAAACGATTCAGATGGAATATTCCTTATGAAGCAAGGAAAACTTGCTTCCAAGATACTTCCAACACACGAACTTACTTCCAAGGTTTCCCCAGCTGTGTTTTATGTGTGAAACTGTAAATCCTAATACTACCTCATGTCCTTATATATTGATATTAAGATAACAAACATGCAGGTTTGATAAAGAAATCCTCATATCCATGAAAAAGATTAAAATTTGATAAAATTCAGCTTGATGAACTCACATCTTTCCTTCTAGTGTCATTACCCTCATCTTGATGCTTATTAGACCTTGCTTCACCATGTTCTAAGCCAAAATGAGGATGAAGTTTTATACTTGATAGGATTAGCCATCAATATGAATCATGTGTGGAATAATCTTTTGTATCTTACCAAATGAAAAATGAATAAAACAATTGTCAAAAAAGACTAGTGGATATGCACAAGTACCTGATTTTGAGCCTTTGACATTCAATTGCTTAACTGAACAGGCTGCAATTGAAGCAGCAACTATGAGTCCTAACCTGACTATCATGAAGCTTTTGGTGATAGAAATGTCCTAATTTTGAATTCCTTCAAATATGCAACCCATTTCCAGAACCACCTGATTCTCGGTTATTACCCAATTATGCCTGCAAGTATAAAAAAATAGAAGCATATAAAATCAATAGTATAATCCCCTCTGACTTGTGAGTCACTTTCATTAAAGCTAATTGGCCAGCATAAATAAATTACATAATCTCAGTGAAACCAGAAACTCATGTCTCTTACATCCATATATATGCTTGGATAGAAACTGCAGAACATAAAAGACACCTCTAACTAACTCTAGAACAATTTCAAATAAAGGCTTAATTTAATTATATCCTGCAGTTTTATTAATATGGACATCTGCACAACCAAATTAAAACATTCCCCTAATTGATAATGCCTTTATATAGAAAGCATGCTTGAATGGTGGATAAGTGTGATGTATGAGAGTGCCTCTGCCTCATGCAGAGTTATGGTCTAATTAATTAAATTAAGATGGGCTTAAATTCTAAATTAGCAATTGAAGTTGGAACTAACAGAACATAACAGAGCAGGAATGGAGGCTATAAGCTAGAATTTACTTCTCTGACAAAAACTCCCCAATAAAGAGCTCACTTGAAAGTATAAACTTGATCATCTGGATCTCTTTCATGGCTCTCTTCACATGATCATCTGGATCAATATCCACAATAAGAGTCTGAACTATCTCATACCCAAAAGCTGACATAGCCTAGAAAGTAAAAGCAAACAAATTATAAGTATACTACTCCTATCTTAATTTACAACAAACATGAGTTCCCTCACACACACACACATTTCATATGCAATTAAAAATTTTCTATACCCTGAGTTCCTCTAACATTGATACAAAATCAAGCTTTTAGAAACCAAAATCAATATTATTTTAATGAATTATGTGTTAGAAAACTTGTCACTATAGCATACTAATATTTATTTAGGCCACAAAATCAAGTGAAAAATAAAGTTAAAGGAATAGTATAAATTATTTCAAGCCAAGGGTTTTGTACCTTCAAATCTTTTAGGCAATTCAATATTCCCCAAGAAGCAGGAGACATGCCCTCAGATGTGCCATTCTGATGCAAAGCACAAATACTCAACCATTTTCCAAAAATAAAGAAAGTACCAAAAATTCAATGGGTATAGAAAAAGAGATTAATCTACATTCAAGTAAGCTGCAAGCTTTCTTTCTTTTTTTACTTGACAAGCATAACATTTTGAGTAGCAGAAAATTTATAAAGTGAATCCACATAAAGTGAATCCAGATACTGCTGAGCAAAATGATGACAGGATATCTTAAGATGTTGTAAAATAAGTACCTTTGCACTCTCACATGTCACCTAAAGGGATTCTCATGACAGATGCAAGTCATGCCTGAGATGGAGATGGATTTTAATGTTGCTTATGCTTCAACCTGGGATTTAACAGCCGCCATAGGATTCAGCTGCACCTTCACAGCAAATGGCACTTTCTCCCTGTAATTATAATAACTTATAAAGATGTGTGCTCAAACCCATAATGTCGTGTCACACAATACATATAAAAGCAGAAAAATATTGAAAAAAAATGAAATAAAAGTAGAAAGGAAACCTTAATATCTCATTCAGTGATATTATTTGAGATGCAATAAGTTGCTTACAGTGGGACACACACTGCCAACTATGGAAAATGGCAGAGGTATGTGGCATGGTTACCTAAAGGGATTCTCATGAGACGCGCAAGCCATGCCTGAGATGGATTTAGTTCACTATTTAAAAACAGCCAAAGCTGCACCTAAAACAAAAAATTGGCACAAGTTGGTAACTTCTCTCTGAATCAAAAGAGTACCTTCCCCTTGTTGATGGAACATGGAAAAGAAAGGAAAAGTCCATGATTTCAAAGGTAAAATACAGCTTATTCCTTTAATGCTTATGCTTCAACCAATGGATATATCAAAATAAAGCGCAATATATGTGTAATTAGTTTTATTTCTTTTCAAGTTATCAACTAACTACTGACTACTGACACGGAACAACTGACTACTATTTACTTCTAGTTGATTACCTGGTCCGCCAGTGGGACAATGCATGTAGCATACACCATATTTAAGAGCAAACAACCTGAGCAGAAAAACGATATGATAAAACTAGTTTTCCACATGGTATGAGATAAATCCAAGTCAACATAGAATTATTTCAAATCTAAACAATTGAAAGTAGGCTCCATCAATCACAAGAGCCCTTAATTACTGTCTTTAAATTTTTAAATGACAAGGCTATTTAGAGAAATCTAAAGTCTAAACTAACAATAATGAAAATCCAGTTCATTATTTGCTCAAACTAGGGGGTTGCCACCATATAAAGCTTTCTTTCCTTTCCATTCCTAACTCGCACTCCTAAGATTCAAATGATTAGTATTGACAAAACTATTTGGAAATCCAAAGCTCCCTCCAAGGCAAAGTCATTTTGTCCGGACAACAGGACATAATAAGATTAAAACAAATAACTTGCAACCTTCACATTCAGCTTGAAATTTGTTCGGATAGCAGGACATAACAGGATTAAAATAAACTTGTAATTTTCCTGTTTTATATTTGATAAAAAAAATCGAAGAATATAATTTCTAGGCAAAACAAAAGGATGGAGAAGAGATTGTAAACCTCAACATTCGCATTTGGAAAGGAATCTACAAACTGCAGGACATTAAATCCTCAAATCCTTTTGCTGAAAGAACCAAATCTGAATGCACAAACAAATACAAATAAGATCAAGTTACAAGTGACATCTAATAGACACACACCAAATCAATCTATGCAATTCCTACCCAGCTAGGTTAAAAAAAGGGCTACATTGCAACATTGCTACTGAATAGTGCATATCTCTTCCAACACCTCATCGCTCTCTTTAAACCCCTCAGCAACTCTCTCCTTGGTCCTCATACTTGTAATCCCCCAAAAATGACTTCCAAAAATGAACCCTAACAAATCCCCCAACACTGAAATACCTGTAATCCCCAACAATAAGGTCCAATGCATTATATACTCACAGCGGAGGCAGATACAGAGACACAGAGGCACAAAGACACATAGACAAACGAAGAGGTGTAGATATAAGGCATACCTGGTGAGATAGAGAGAAAATGCAACAAAGCTAGAGGAGACGGCAGCGTCGAAGTGGAGAGGGGGAGGAGATGGTGTGGAGAGGAGCGAGAGGGAGGATACGAAGTGGAGAAGAGTGAGAGGGAAAAGAGAAATCAGGCGCTGCCGAGAGCCGAGAGCCGAGAGCGAGAGGTAAGAAGACGATAGAAACAGAGAGAATAAGAACCCTAAATGTTCTTCATTTGTTAGCTTTCAACATCGGGTATTAAGATAGCCGATGTAAAACTATTAATTTAATTTCAAAAGTGCCACCGCCCCTTATTCTACATCAGTTACTTTCGATGTCAATTCTTGTTGTAGAATCTATATTTTGCACTTCCTGCAAACCCCCCCCCCCCCAAAATCCCCAAAATCCACTACCCTATGGTTTCTTATACAAGCTCTTAATCCGCATAAATCATGTACAACAATAAACCAACAACCACAAGTCAAAATGAAGAGGATTAGAGGGAGAGGGATCATAGGAAAGAAAACACAAGATGAAAGTGAGGTGTGTGAGTTATACTCACCTCTAAAGCAACCAACAATCTCCTAGAGGAGCACCAAGCTCCTTCTCTCATCCTTCCTCTCTTTTTCTCCCTTTCTCTTTAGTTATAAATCTGACTTCTTCTCCCTTACGCAGCTGTGGCGTGATGCGTTCCAGGAGAGGGTGTGCGGCTTGTTCCTCGACCTCCATAGCTCGGTTCCTCGACCTCCATAGCCACCTTCACAGACCACCTCCGCTAAACCCAGATCAGCCACTGTAACTGCCTCATACCTCCCCAACCAAGACACACACCTCTGTCTCACCTTCCTGCCACAAATCCGCTGCTCCTTGCCGCACCATCACCATCCTCAACCTCTATTTCACGGCCACAACTTCAATAGGAGTCATTGCTTCCGTCGCGTTCCGCAGACACGACACCACCGTCAACAGCCGCTGCTATTTCTGCGTATCCATCGCACAAACCCAGCAACACCGCCCTCACCGTTGAGCCTCTGTGTGGTCGGATTTATCACCACCGCCTCACCGCCGCGGCTGAACCGTTCACAGCCACCTTCGCGCACTTGCGCCTCCTTTGGTCGCCGCGCGCCACCATGGCTGTGGCCTCACATGGCCGCTTCTCTTCCGCTGGCCGCGTTCCCCTTCTCTTGGCCACGGTGGCCATGGCTGCTTGCAGCCGCCTATCCCTCTCCCTCTCTTAGGTTTTGTTTCTGATGGTAAAAAAATAAAGAAGGATGTGTGGTGTGTTTTTGTAAAAAGGGGCGTGAGGGTTTCTTTTGAAACCTGATCCCTTTTCTTCCTTTTTTTTAACGTAACCTATATATATATATATATATATATAGTCAAAATAAAGTTAAATTACATATATAAATACATAAAATTATATTGCTATGAAAGGATGAAATTTAATTTGACTCTAATAAAATTTAGGTTTAAATACTCCATCTTTATAAATATTATCTTACCTTATAGCTCATTTATTTAACATATTTTCTAACTTATTATTATTATTATTATTATTATTATTATTATTATTATTATTATACTAACCTTATTATTATTATTTTATTAATTACTTGTATTGAAATAAATTATAAGTACTTTAATTATAACTCTAGATTCTTAAATTTTGGGATGTTACATTTCTACCCCTCTTAAATAAATTTTGTCCTCAAAATTTCAGGTTGATAAACTCCACTAATACATCCAGACCTAATCCCTCCTCAGAATACTGGGGGCCTAAGGAATTTTCCAATCATCGCCTGATTAAAATACTTTATTCCCTAAGGATGGCTTCGGGAATTAAAAGTCGTTTGGTCTCCTAGCCTTATCTTATCATTCTTTATCTACTAGTCAAGCCTTAGGTTTACTTCCCTTGACAACTTACCCTGAACAGGTGGGAGGACATAAAGACACATTCCTGCCGAAAAACCAGCCAAAACAATAAATATCAGTACAATGCAAAAATAAGTAACCTATTGTTTCTGAACTGGATCCATTCATAACACTTGTTTGGAGAAAGTGTAAAGTGAAACCTATGAAGCTGCAACTAGTCATTTATACCAAACTTGGAGGAGCTTTTGACTTCCAAATGGAATTGTCAAGAAGGAATATGAAGCTAAACAGAGTATTTACAAGAGAACACGTAGAAAGGTTTGAAAGTTCAGACATCTTCTATCTGAATTGGAAGAGAAACAAGTCGATTCAAGTTAAAGCAAAAGAGACTTTTATTCAACAAACTAAAATATGGAAAGTAGATAGGCTGGAAGCAAGTCATCAGATGATATTTGCCCCAATTCAAAAAAAGAATAAAAATGTTCAATTACTGAAGCTAAAGCACAAACAATAATACCCATACCTAGTAACAAAACAGAGTAAATTGCATCGCATTTCAAATAAGAAATATACCTTTGGGTGAAATACACTCTCCATCCCTTGAGAGATGCTAATATTACATTGCCCTCTCATCTATTTTGAAATATTATGTTACCCTCCTCCCTTAAGAGATTAATGTGCTACATTTAGTGCTTTTAACGCGAGTAAGCCTTTCATGACGCTTTTCTTCTCTCAATTCTCAATGTTATCAGTTGCTAGTTTTTGAATCCCTACCACTGACTTTAGAACTTGAAAAGACAACATAAGGATTTTGGGTGAAGTCCCAAAGCTGATGGTAAAGGGTGTCCAAAACTTAATTTCATCTTCTAAAATGTAGAAGTCAATAGTAGGAGACTAGGAGTGTTTACAAAAAAAAGTTGTCAATGACCCTTAGAGTCACAAAAAAATGCCCCTAAGACCTAAGACACTATTTGTAGCTATTCACTGCTTATTTATATCAAATGGACTAAAGTACTACACATTTCATCTTTCCAGGGATGGGAGCATAGTTTTTCAAAATAGAGGGAAAGATAGTGATTCAAGTATCTATTAGGGGGAAGAGAGAGTGATTTACTCTAAACTTTTCTGTAGGAGCAAGGTTGTCAAACTTGAGAGTCCACATAAACTAGTGGAGTTTCCATAAACTTGACTCATAGACTTGACTTACAACATCATAAGTTTACTTAATTAAAAATTAATATTTAAAGAACTTATAATAGTATCGGAAATTCAAAACAATTTAAAATAAAATTGCTTTAGCCACCAATTTTAGACATTCCATAATGGGGACAATATAAAATAGGTATAGAACAGCAAGAACATGGAGCCAATCAACTAATAATAGAGCACAGATCCAACAAAAACACAAAACAGAACAAAAAACACAACCAGAAGGTCACACTGAGCTTTGGTTATATGAGCAACAAAAAAAATGGGCAAGAAGAAAATGGATGAGAAACACAAGGACAACTTTGATCAATTTGCAGAAACCGTGAATCAAAAATAGAACATAGAGCTTCAATAGATTTGGGCAGACAGTAAGCAACAGAACCATCTAGGCAGCAAGAAAACTTCATCTTGAGCTTCAATCCATTTGCAGATAGAACCACCATGGATGAGGATGACAACAATGGGCAAGCAACAAAGAATAATGAGGGTAATGGTAACAAAACTTTTGCAGGAAATGAATGAGGATGAGGCTTTGTGTTCTGAATTTTATGATTGAGCCCCAGATGTGGCATTTCATGCATAAATTATTTTAGGCAGGAATTACAGTTCCCTACAAACTCACTGACTTGCTCATAAATCAGGAGTGTATGTGAGTTTGACTAGGCTTAGTCAAGTCTATCCAGAAATGAGTTTTAGAGCAAGTCAATTTGATTTCTCTACCTGAATTTGTAAATTCATACGATTCTAGGAGTTAACTCTGAGAGTCTGACAACAATGTATAGGAGTTGCTCATATAAATTTATTGAATAACAGAAATTTATCCTATTTTAGGTTTAACATTAATCTAGGATTGTTTATAATGGTTTAAGAACAGTCATGGGAAATAATTATAGTAGCAGTTTATCGCCCCATAAAACAGCAACTGAAGTCATAAATCATATAAAATAGAGAGCATATCAAATTCAGTAACCATTATCAAGTGTTAAAACTTAAGCAAATACCAATACTAAAAGAATATGCATGTAGATAACGACATGCCAATTGGGAGATGTCTGTAATTTCTAAAGGAAGAAACAATTAGAACCATGTAAAATGTGTAAGGTAGACATGCTAATTTTTCCTCAACCGAGACAACCTCAAGTGTGAAGAATACAACATTACAATAAGGTGTCAATATCTCGGACAATGCAGAACGATTTGAGGTTTAACTGGTGACTTGTCCAAAGTTTTGATAAATCTATGAACCACAATATTCCAATCCTTTCATCCTTATTCCTTACAACATGATTTACCTTCATTTTCTATATATTCATTTTTCATTTTTTTTAGGGACCAGGGGAGTTGAGAGACAGATTTGTCTTGAAATATTGATCAAACTCTTTTCCACAACAGAAAAGAACGCTTGCAAAAGAAAAGGCTTCATAATCTTTGATTCTACCCAGAGCTTGAAAACACACCCCAGGGAAGTGTTGCATGTATCCAGTATCCACCATATTAACACAATATTATACCGAATTTGGAAAGCTCTCAATAAAATTTAAATGAACTGAGAATAATCCCCCAAAATTGAGAATCTAACTCCCCAATCCATCCAACAATAACAATAATCTTCACCAGAAATTCGAAATAAAGGAGGATGAAAGCAAACAATTGCTTAACCAAGTAGATAAAATCACAACTAATCCATCAGGTCACAACCAAGTGCACAAAACATACAATCATGCAAACATGCAAGCATTACACTCAGTCCAACAAAACAAACATCCTATTGAATTCCAGCAACCCTAGTTGCCAGGACTTTAGGTCCAACGACAACCTGCTCATCAAGGTCTCTAGGGTGGAAGTCCAACTCTTGGAATCAGATTTATGTTACTCTATTCCTATCTGACAAATGGGTGACTCTAACCTTGTTAGAGAAGTGCCCCAACTCCCTAACCAAGCCATCCTACTTACGTTACTAACCATAATCCCACGTACAACGCACTCAGTAGAGGGTGATCATTCCCTATACTGGTTATGAGGTACGGTGGATTCATAGCGAGTCATGGGCAATCAACCTAACCACAGTCTAATTGGATTGAACTGCTCTGATACCAAAATGTAACGTCCTAATTTCCTAAATCCAGGAACAATGTCCGTTGGAAACATTATGCCGAATTTCCGAAATTATTTTGCGTCATTTCAAGTATCGTCATACACACATAACGCCTAAGCAATCCAACGTTTACATAGACTTCCTCAAAATTCAAGCATCACAATTCACAAAAGCCAAATCTAACTTAGAAATATGGGGACGAACCAACACTCTGAAGTGTTAAGGTTCATAAACTCCTACCGAAAATCCGGCAGAGTTTCCCCTGAAAACTGAACATTTCCCAATTTCCAGAATCACCTGAAAACCAGCAAAAACCCAGAACAATACATAATAACAAAAGGACTAATCCAGTTCAAAGGAGAAATAGGCCTCCGTGGCCAATCTAAAGGTTTCTACGTCATACATCATTTCAATAGTCACTACAAGTGATTTTCCAATAACATATCTATATAATTACGATAATTAAACTATCAATACACCAATAAACTACTAAACTTTCTGGGCCACTGGGAGTGGGTGAATCCACTCCAAAAGCTCCATCTTTCTCTGAACATCAGTTGGGAGTACCCTGCACAGACTAAAATATATCCCCGAAACATGGGGTGAGACTACGGTCCTAGTGAGCAAAATAATGCAGCAAGCAGTGTAGGAAACAAATAGATGCAATGCAACACCCAACACAATTCATTAAAGTACACTTGAATGTTCTGATCACTTATTTCATAACTTCCATCAATGGAATTAGTGGATAAATACAACATAATAATTAAGGTACTTCGATACTCAAATAGACTGTCACACACACAACTTAAATGAATACACATGAATGACATAACCCAGTCGTCGGGTTCTTATCACTTAAATCTCGAATAACTGTGTGGCTAGACCTGAGCTCAGACTACAAGGAACGTCTTCCTTGGGCACTAATCACCACCACTGGGCACTAATCACCCTGGGCACTAGTCACCCCTTAAATCTCTGGGAACTAATCACCCAAGTCTTAAAACAACAATAGAGTTATATTCTTTTCGTTCTGATAAATTAACTGGGCCAGAGCCAAAGCTAAAAATGTGAATGTGGAGGCCAAAGCCAAAAATCATCTTCTTCAACCTTTCCAATCAACAATAAATCATACATACTCAATAACTTTAAAATCAACATAGAACGTCTAAATAAGTCACATAAACCCCCACTCTCAATTATTCCTGCAACCCCCCCCCCCCCCCAAAATCCCCAAAGTCCACTACCGTAGGGTTTCTCATACAAGCTCTTAATCCACATAAATCATGTACAATAATAAACCAACAACCATAAGTCAAAATGAAGAGGAATAGAGGGAGAGGGATCATAGGAAAGAAAACACAAGATGAAAGTGAGGTGTGTGAGTTATACTCACCTTTAAAGCAACCAACAATCTCCTAGAGGAGCACCAAGCTCCTTCTCTCATCCTTCCTCTCTTTTTCTCCCTTTCTCTTTAGTTATAAATATGACTTCTTCTCCGTCACGCTACTGTGGCGTGATGCGTTTCAGGAGAGGGTGTGCGGCTCGTTCCTCGACCTCCATAGCCACCTTCGCAGACCACCTCCGCTAAACCCAGATCAGCCACCGTAACTGTCTCATACCTCCCCAACCAAGACACACACCTCTGTCTCACCTTCCTGCTATAGATCCGCCGCTCCTTGCTGCACCATCACCATCCTCAACCTCTATTTCACGACCACAGCTTCAATAAGAGTCATTGTTGTCGTCGCGTTCCGCAGACACGGCACCACCGTCAACAGCCGCCGCTATTTCTGCATATCCATCGCACAAACCCAGCAACACCGCCCTCACCGTTGAGCCTCTGTGTGGTGTGTTTTTGTAAAAAGGGACTTGAGGGTTTCTTTTGAAACCTGATCCCTTTTCATCCTTTTTTTTAACGTTACCTATATATATATATATATAGTCAAAATAAAGTTAAATTACATATATAAATATATAAGTATCTATTTTGTTTACTTTATTTTTTTTATACATAAAATTATATTTCTATGAAAGAATGGAATTTAATTTGACTCTAATAAAATTTAGGTTTAAATACTCCATCTTTATAAATATTATCTTACCTTATACCTCATACTACTACTACTACTACTACTACTACTACTACTACTACTATTATTATACTAACCTTATTATTATTTTATTAATTACTTACATTGAAATAAATTATAAGTACTTTAATTATAACTCTAGATTCTTAAATTTTGGGATGTTACACTACTTTGACGGATGAAATACAGTTTCGGGGACTAATTTTTAGTTTCTGCCAATTCAGGACTAACTTGGCAGCGAGTAACACTTTCAGGGACCAAATTGACGATTTATTCGACTAAATTTAAAAAAAAGTTGGCTGAGACTAAAACAAAAAACACGAAAAGTTGGCAAGGACTAAAACCAAAAACACGAAAAGTTGGCAGGGACTAAAACCAAAAGTGTCAGGGACTAAAAATAACATACATTTAAAAAAGTGGCGACTAAATTTAAAAAAAAAAAGTTGGCAGGGACTAAAACAAAAAACACGAAAAGTTGGCAGGGACTAAAATAACATACATTTGAAAAAGTGGGGACTAAATTTAAAAAAAAAGTTGGCATGGACTAAAACCAAAAACAAAAAAATGTAGGGACCAAAATGATATTTAAGCCTTAATATTATTATTATTATTATTATTATTATTATTATTATTATTATTATTATTATTGCTTGATACCAACATTGTTTTGTACTTACTGTAACACTCCTGACAATATACTCCTAAACTTTCTATTTATATAAGTTGTTTTACTTTCTTTTTCGATACAAAAAGGATGAGAACTATCATTTATCTCTCTATTTTATTCATTTATATTTTCAATTATTATCTCTCTTATTAAGGGTAAAAATAGAAAAACGTAATTAATACTCTCCTGAACTTCTAAATTGAACAAATAAATAGAAATATATTTTTCTCAAATAGGATAGATAAATAGGAAGGGAGGTAGTACCTATATTGGGGTGGATTCTTTAGACCGTTGAAACAAATTGGGATCAAATATCACAACTAGTAGTTAGACAAGGAGAACACACTTATGGTTAAGTTTGTATATATTAGTGGTTAATTGTTCAACCAAAATGGTTAAATATAAATATCATACAAAATAGTTAAGTGAGAGTAAATATATAGTTAATTATGCTTCTTATTTGGTTAAAGCTAAAGTTGCCTTAAACAATTGCCAAATTGATAAACATTTAACTTCATTACAATTGAATGCAAGAATGAGCCATGTGAATTAAATCAAGGTGAGATCATATATCATAAATAGCAAAGTTTATTTACATTTATAGTTAAGTCTATGTACATATGGGGTTATTTATTATACCAAATCAGTTAATTACAAGTAAAACACAATGTGATTAAGTGTGAGTTTGTATGTGGTTAAACGAATTGCTCAATTGGTTAACATCAAATTTACTTTAATTACTTGTTCAAAATTACACACATTTAAATTTTAGTAAAATTTAACGTAAAGATTATTATTATGTGATGGGTTCTTTGGAATGATGTAGTAAAATAAGATCATATATCATAACCAACATTTAGAAGAAATGAAATATGTATTGATGGTTACGAAAGTGTACATTTATGGTTATTTCTTTTACTAAATTGGTTAATTGTGTAAAACACATAAGTTGGTTAAGTTTGAGTCTTTATATGGTTAAGTAAGTTATTTAATTTGGTTAATACTAAAATTAATTTAAATGATTGTTCAAGTTGATAAACATTTAACTTTTATTGCAATTGGGCATAAAGGTCATAGTCATTTTTTTTTACAAAAAAGACAATGAGATTTGAACCTAAGGTCTCATGCCAAACTATCCAAATCCCCCAATCACTAGGCCGACCCTAGCAAGTTAAAGGAAATTGTCGTTATGGTTTTACATATATAAAGTTACCCACATACAGTGAAGAATTAACCTTTTATTTACATAACATTAACCATTTTTAGCATTGTCACTACATATTGTGGTAATTTAATTATTAATATTGTTAACTTAATCAAATTTCTACATAATTTTAACCACGATATATATCTTCACATGTGAATTACTACTTTTGTAATTTAACCACTAATATTGTTAACTTAACCCCATTTCTTCATATTATTAACCACGGTAGATTGTTTGGTCTCGCACACGTTTTTTGCTTTGTGTGGACTATCTAGATTGGATTTCATCAATTCATCCTTGACAAGCCTTTTCCGTGTCATTTGACATTTTCTCAATCACTTGGTTTGAAATTTAGATTCGTTAATGGGTGTTGTATGTTAATTAGATTGGTATATTTTGTTGGTAGCTATTCGGTGTTTATTTGGTTCACGATCTTTATTTTTTTCTTCTATTTATCTGTTACATTTAGAAGTTCAAGAGGGTTTTATTATGTTTTTCAACTTTTACTCTTAATAAGAGAGATAATAAGTCAAGATATAAATGAATAAAATAGACAGTTAAATGGTATATTGAAAAAATACAATAAATTTAATGTAAATCAACACATTTATTATATTACTTAAGAATTTAATAATTATACTATGTCAGTGTAAAAAACTTTTACATTGACATCCAATGATGTGTTGCCACATATTTAAATGATTTTAATGATACATGAGGTGTTATACTCATTAAATAATGTGGCAATATATCATTGGATGTCAATGTAAATTTTTTTATACTAATATATAATAATTAAACTCATTTTTAATCTATATTTTTATATAATAAAACAGATAAATAAAAAGGAAGGTAATAATAAAAATGAAAAAATAAATAAAAAATATAAACTCGTATAATGAGAAAGAATAAAAAAATAAAAAGAAAAAAGACGAAGTATATGGCAAGTGTACATTATTAAGTGTGGGAATATCGTGATTCTTCCGAAAAATATCTGTTTAGAGATTGTATGGTTGAAATTGTGAACCGTGAATTAATGTGTAACGTCCTAATTCATTAATTCAAGAATAATGTCTGTTGGAGACACCATTCTCATATTTCTGAAATTATTTCGCTTTATTATCGGTATCGTAACAAATACACCTCAAAAGCTTAATGTAAGTCCAATGTTTATATAAGTTGAATATATTAATCATACAACATACATCTCATGATCCCTATGCCATTCAGTGGCTAAACTATCAATCAATCATAAATACATAATTTCTAGCTTAATATAACATAATCCAACCCCAATACATCTAAAGCATTCATAGAATCTACACTGCTATCTGGGGGTGGAAGGATCCACACTACGAGCTTCCCATCTCCATCCAAGCATTCAACCAGTCCATCATGCATAACTAAAATGTATCCCACAACGTGGGGTGAGACTAGTGTCTCAGTGAGCATAAACATGCATGCACGCAGTGTGGGGAGAGCAGACATATGAGATGCAACACATCGCTAGGCAAATCATATGTAACTATTTTAATCACATTACATCACAATGCCATGACTTAACTTGACTAAGGTATCAATGCCAACTTAAATAAGTATGCTATGCAGGATCTGCATTACCCGGCAGGCTAGGCATGAGCTCAGATTACCGGGGTAATAATCACCGCCTCTGAGTACAGCCTACAAGGGAACTAATCGCCCAAGGATACTAATCACCACCTCTGATTAAGCTGAAGTTTCGTTTTCTTATTGTCTGGGGCCACAGTCCTAATTAAATTCTCCATGATGGCACTTATGACATGATTCAATGCCACAAGGAAACATAACAATCCATGACAATATGACTCAACTGAATATAAACATGACGTGTAGGACCTGCATTACCTGGCAGGCGGGGTCTTATCACTTGTCTCTGTGTGGCTACACCTGAGCTCAGACTACAAGGAACGTCTTCCTTGGGTACTAATCACCTCCACTGGGTACTGATCACCCTTATTAACTGGGTACTAATCACCTGAGTCTTAAATCAATGACTGGAATCCAATCTTATATTATTAGGTGAACTGGGGCCGAAGCCAAATTCATTTCCCATGTTTCAAAAAGTAATGCTAACCATGTTGATGATGAAGGTACACAAGGAATGCTCAATCATGTAACAACATAGATAAAAACGTAACATACAAACCCTAACTCATATCTTTAATCATAACATTTATCCAAGCCAAACATAGAACATCAATAACCTTACAAGAACATACAAGACTAGAGGAAGCAGAAAAGAGGGATTAGGGTTCATTCAAGGGATTCAAGCAAGAATGAGAGTGGGTGTGAGTGTTATACTCACCTCAAGGAAGCTTAAATGGAAGGGGAAAGAGGTTGGGGAAGATGGGAACAAGGATCCTTGGTTGCCTCATGTTTCCTCCAAGCTCCCAAGTGTTAGAACCACAGGAAACACTAGAAGGGGGAGTTGAATAGTGTTTTAAAACTTTTAACTAATTTTGGAAATCTTGAAAGTTATGACAAATGTATTAAGCAAATTATTATGAAAAACTTAAACTCAGAGATATGCGGAAGATAAGAAGGTGAGATGTTCCAAGGACTTAGTAAGTAAGATAAAGTTGATAAGCTTTCTAACAATACTTCAAAGGTTTTGAATAAACATCCAATTAATTTAGTTTCTTATTTAAAACTGAGTTATCTGAAAACATCTCAAAGTACCTTCTGAAGATTATTTCAGAAAATCTTTTCAGAACTGTTTCTGAGCTACTTTAGATGATTAATGATCGTCTGAAGTCTGTTTCTAACTTCTGAACTGAGTTCTTGTCCAAACTCACTTCAGAAAGTTATTTCAGAGGTTCTTTAAAAAGTATTTTCTGAGATACTTCAAATGATATGAGATTGTTTGAAGTTTGTTTATCTTTAAAAAATTTTTTATTGAAATTGTTGAAATAGAACTTAATATGAAAATACTTTCCAATTCCCTACGTCAATACAAAGATGAAAATAAAAGAGTTTAAGGGAACGAGAACTTAGCCAATAATTTATCCTGGTTCACTCACCAACCCAGTGAGCTACATCCAGTCCCAGGGCAAACCACCACTGGATTTTCCACTATCTGAAACTCAGATACAAGTATTCTTTACCATAGCCTCTTCAGGCTTAACAACAAGTATTCTTTGTTTTCAACTGCATCTCCGGGCAACATATGCAGTATTATTTTACAGACAAGCCTCTCCAGGCTCAACAGCAAGTATTCTTTTGTTTTCAATTGTCTCTCCAGGCAACATATGCAGTATTATTTTACAGACAAGCCTCTCCAGGCTCAACAGCAAGTATTCTTTCTTCAACCAAGCCTCTTCAGGCTCTCAGACACATAAAGTGTTTACAACATACACTAAGTTTAAGTTTCTAAGAAACATAAACTCATATTCTTCTTGTACAAAGGAATTACTGAGTCTAACTCAGGTTACATGAATGAATTCTAAGTACAAGGAAACAACAGAGATACAAGTGTTTGATTTACAATAGGCTTAAATTCATCTCTGTGTGATGGGTAACTTCTTTTGAAAGATGGCTTGATAGGATATTGGATTTGTTATATAGCCGATTCTTTCTTGGGTATATTTTCAGCCTTGAGCTTCAATACAACCCTTTTTGGTCGAATTCTTGTGGATGTGTCGCTGAGAAATTTTTGGTCGACTTCCCGACATCTTCAAACTCTTTCTTGAGGCTATTTATATGTTCTGATAAAATATAGTCGTTTGAAGATTGCTTGGTTACCGTTGAGAAGAAGTGTTTTGGCTCAAATAGCCGTTGTGAAATAACTTCTTAAACGGTTGCTTCTTCTTAAGCAGAATAGGTGTGCAGATAGCTTAGCTCTGACACATTTAGATGAGCTCCTTTACCTTGAGAGATTTTCCTTTAACAGGTAGATATTCCTTTTCTCTCTTTTCTGCTTCTTCTTTTCTTTCACCTTTCTTCTCCGTGAGCGTGAGGAGGTATCCGTTAGATTTGTCTTTTAGCTTGTTTTGTGCTAGCTTCTTTTCTGCTTAGCTTCTGACATTTTTTCCTTTTTCTCTTTGGATGGAGTTCCTTAATAGATATGTTTGAGCAATATTCTAGCTGTTGAACCCATGGTCCTTTGCCTTTGTTGAGACTTCTCGTAGTTTGAGATTAGTCCACGTAGTCAGAGTTGAGAGTCTTCATATCTTCAGATAGTCTGAAGTGTCTCATTGTTTTGTTCAGAGAGTATGTGTTTAGAAGGTTGAATTTTTTGATCTTCGCATACTTTCAGATGATCAGTGAGCTTTCAGATGGTTGCATTGTTTCAGCTTGATGTCATCAGCTTCACACTAAGAACGCTTTCATCAAGTTCCTCTCTTTTAGCAAAAGTTGCTTCTTCTATTCTTCAGATGATAGCAGCTTTGTTCTTCTTTGTCTCTTCCTATTGGAGATGATTACTTGAAATGAGTATACTTGGTCCAGATATCTTTTGTCAATTTCTTGTTCAGTCTTCTGATACGTTCTGGGCAGCAGTGGATGCAGGTAGGTCTGCGCATGCAGTGCTTTTCGTTGCAGGTGTAGCAGTAGTTGCAGAGTTTCCTTATTTGTGCAAGACTTTTGATCGAGGTAGAAAAGCATGTCTAACCTTTGTGTTGAAATAAGTGTAGTTCATTGGGCAGAGTGTTCTTCACACTTAACAGCGTATTCAGTAATTCATTCCTTGGTACAACCTTAAGGTATACAGAGTTCTTTTTTATCAGCTTCAAATCTTCAAATGATAGTTACTCTTCAGATAATGAATAGTTTATTCAGATGATAGATAAGTCTTCAATTTGTCTTCACGTTTTCAGATCGTGCGTCTTTAGGTCTTCAGATGATGAATATACTTCAGATAGGATTAAGTCTTCAGTTTGTCTTCAAGTCTTCAAATTGTCTTCAGATCTTCAGTGCTTCTTCAAGTCTTCAAATTGTTTTCAGATCTTCAGTTCGTCTTCAAGTCTTCAAATTGTCTCCAGATCTTCAGTTCGTCTTCAAGTCTTCAAATTGTCTTCAGATCTTCAGTGCTTCTTCAAGTCTTCAAATTGTCTTCAAATCTTCAGTTCGTCTTCAAGTCTTCAAATAATGAAAAGATGCTTCAGATGATCAGATTTTTACTTCTCTTCAGATTCAGTGCTTCGCTTCATCTTCTGATTCGCATTTGTTCTTCTTCTGATTTGCAATTGTTCTTCTACACTTCAGATGAATACTTCAACTTGAGACACAATCTACAAAACAATACCTTTCTTAGTAGCACCTGATTTAATATGATCTTATATGTTAATCATTAAAACCTAAGGATACCGAGTCTTAAGTTAAGCTTGAATGTTCAAACTAATTCTTAGACTCAACACCAAGATGAACTTCTCTCTCTAGAATCTCTCTCTAGAATAGAAAAGGGGGAAGAAGGAAGTATGACGAAAGACCTAAAATTGTGTTTTTAAAGACTGACACGCTCATTCTCACTCAGCGAGCTCTTCTCGCTTGAGCGAGAATGCTATGAAAATCCTGGATTCACATTCTCGCTTAAGCGAGAGGCTTCTCGCTCGAGCGGAGAATACTCCAGAGAGCATTCCCCTCTCTGGATGATTCGCGTTGGCGAGAATCTCGCCAGGCGAAAAACTACTTCCAGAGAGCACCATAACATTCCCCTGCTTCTCGCTCAAGCGAAAGCTCCAGAAACCCATTTTCTCAATTTGCTGCTAAACTCGCTCAAGCGAGCCAATTCTCGCTTGAGCAAGAATTCTAAGACTTGAATTCTATATTCCCACTCTTAAGTCCTTCTCTATCATTTTCTTACTCTTTTCTTAATCTTCCTTTAATGGTTATTACCCTATAACCTCTATGTGCAATTGGTTTTAAAGATTGGATGTTACACTTCCTCTAAGTCGATCTACAGTTGTTTGACTTAACACTCGGTTCCTCTTTCAGAATCTCTTAAAACTCACGACTCTTAATATGATAGTCTAATTCTTGTCTAAATCCACATTCTAACTCCCAACTTCTCCTTTTACGTCTTGACTTCCTCCCTTAGCCGGATCACAGCCTGAGGCTCCCACTATAATTTCTAGACCCTAATTTTCGGGATGTTACAATTCTACCCCCCTTAAATAAATTTTGTCCTCAAAATTTGCTCCGATTACTCCCAATCCAAGCCACACTCCTATTCTCAACTCTATTGTTTGCTCTGAAGTCTCCCAAGTTGTCACTCGATTAAAATTACCCATATTCCTCACGGGAGCTAAGGGGAATTAAGGGTCGATTGCACTCCTAAACATGTCCTCCTGATTCTGTGTTCACAGGTTAAGTCTTGAATGTCGTTATTCCCTAAATTGTTCTAGGCCTAGCTTATTCTGAAACCAACCAATCTTCCATTGTTCCCTCTTGGTAAGACACTCAGTTAGTTAGCATCCCTCCACCTTAAAATCCTAACATGGTCTTCTAGGTGACCCCAGGTTAGTTCTCTTTACTCCAATGAGGCTTGCTACTTTGGGCCAGCATGCTACTTAACAGGTCAAGGATGTCCTACCAATGGTTCCTAACCGGATGAAGGGTAATTGTCCCACCACCATCTTATGTCCTATATCAAAGTCCCAGGTTACCAACAAGGTCGCAACACGAAAAGGGGTTTCATAAAACTCCGAGCTACGATTTCTAAGTCAATTCTCAACGCGTACACCACTCTTAGGAACTACCTGAGAGTTACGTAAATTGTTAGGGATCCTAACTCTCAGTAGTTACAACTCGATCTAAAGTTTTGTGTTGTTAACAACCTGGCCTTACATTAAGCGTTTTCTAATTGAATTCAAGCTCATTCTATGGTTCCCCTAAAACTAGTGTTGTTAATTCAATCACATGCAATCACTTGACCTCTTGAATCACGAAACTTGCACCGGCGGAATAGTCCAGCACTTGAGTCGCGTCCAAGGAGTATAAGTCGACATAGGTAACACATGCAACACCTGTAACAATCAAGACCTGACATGTAACAGCATGCACATGCCGAACTAAGGAGGCACCTATGATTCTTACAAGAAACACTAATACCACTATCACAAGTGAAATTCCTACGGCTCATGTATGGTCCTGGTAAACCCCAACTAGTCCCGTAACTTACCTTAGTGAACTTTTCTTTCACGGGTCCATACTACAAGTACCCCCATAAGAAACAAGGCTTCCACCTAGCTTGGCTCTAAGTCTCAACTGGAATTGATGTGATCTATGCTTATCCACACTCTGGTCCTCCTAGAAAACAAAGGACTTATAAAGGCTTCGGTACTCTAACTCGGCCTGCAAGTCTAACGATTCCGTAGTCCCAAACCTGACCATCGGTTCATGACTAACTACCTACTCTTAAGTCTAACTCTTAGACTGGGTACACCTTGGGTGTGCTCTAGTGTACCGGGGTTTCCCCCTGTGGTTTCCTATACCCTGTTCTAAAAGACTACCCTCTTAAGGCTCAGACTCCTCCTAAGCAGCCCTCAAGTCTCCCAATCTTCGTTTCTCCACCGGAGGTCCTAAGCCTACACCCTAAGTTTCAAAACTCAATCATGTTCTCCCAGTTTAAGCTCTAGGGCTACTTCTAAAGGCGGTTTGATTAGGACTCTCTATTTCTACTTGGTATGTTGGCACATTGTGTCATTACCTTTCGTCATCTGAACTTGAATCCTTAGCTCTCTCGACTGAAATTCCTATCCTCCAAGGGTTGGACTAAGGCTTCCTTGCACCAGTATTGGGAGGGTCTCTATTGGGGCACCTAGATGGTGCTCCAGTTCAGCTGCTTGTTCTAAGGAAATTTCTGGCTTCCTCACGACCTTCACTAGGGCCTTTCCCTCATATCCCCAAATGTGTTTCCGAATCCTCACTGGTCACCCGTGGATGCGGTTAATCCTAAAGTCTGGATAAGGTATCCTGTTTGGGAATTTCTGGCTTGTTGGGGCATAAGCCACTATTCCCTCGCCTTTCGATGACTACAACTTACTTGAATAAGATTCACACTCTAGGCGTTCCTCATACCACAAATTAAGGGTCGATCAGTGTTCCCTAGGTGTTGGATAGAAAGGGTAAGTGTGGTCGGTAACCATGACAGTGTGCCCATCTATGTAGGGCCTATGGGTTTTATCCACGTAATTTCATGGATAAGGCAAAAGTATGGGGTGGCCGAAGGCGTCACTAATTGCTTGACAAGTCCCTTGGTTGGCCCTACGGTGATTCAGAAGTATGCATTTGTCCTAATCTACACCTGCTAAATTTCGATCTCCTGCCCTTTCTGGATGATACTAAGGTGCCTATGTTGTTCATACTAATTTGCTATCCTCAGGGGAAGTCTTTGGTTTACTAACTACGTGTTCCAACACTCCCCTCCAGTGGATTCTATTTATTCTATTCCTCTCATGTGCCTAATTAAAATTTGGCTTACTCTAGACAAGGTTTCTATTTTGATCTAGGCTAACTGTCCTATTCTCACTCCTACCAAACCCTGACAAGGTTCCTAGTCGTTCGAATCTCGACTCAACGAATTCACACATACAAAACACAACATATCATACAATCACTTAGGCAAGTCAAGCATCACAATCAATCAAAATAAATTATACTACCAAGATCTAGGATCAAGCAAATAACAGTCTCCTTACTCATTAGGGAGTCTACTTATTTTAGTTTCCTCTGCGTGTAACTCATGTCCACTAGGACCTAAGGGTGACGTTCTATAAGGTCTCTAGGGTGAATGTTTTACTCTTGGAAATAGACCTATGTTGTTCTCTTCTCTCCCTAAAAGGTGGGTGGTTCTAACCTTGCTAGGGAAGTGTCCCAACTCCCTGACCAAGGTATCCTATTCACGTCACTAACCATGATCCTGTATACAACGCATACAATATAGGAGTGATCAGTCCCTATAACGACCATGGGGGACTGTAGGATCATAGTAAGTCACAGGCAACTAACTAAACCACAGTCCAATTGGATTGAACTGCTCTGATACCATAATGTAACGTCCTAATTCCTTAATTCAAGAATAATACCCGTTGGAGACACCATTCTCAAATTTCTGAAATTATTTGCTTTATTATCGGTATCGTAACAAACACACCTCAAAAGCTTAATGTGAGTCCAACATTTACATAAGCTGATATATTAATCATACAACATACATCTCATGATCCCTATGCCCCTCAGTGGCTCAAACTATCAATAAATCATAAATACATAATTTCTAGCTTAATACAACATAATACAACCCCAATGCATCTAAAGCATTCATAGAATCTACATTATTATCTGGGGGTGGAAGGATCCATACTACGAGCTTCCGATCTCCATCCAAGCATTCAGCCAGTCCATCCTGCATAACTAAAATGTATCCCACAACGTGGGGTGAAACTAGTATCTCAGTGAGCATAAACATGCATGCACGCAGTGTGGGGAGAGTAGGTATATGAGATGCAACACATCGCTAGGAAAATTATGTAATTATTTTAATCACATTACATCACAATTCCATGACTTAACTTGACTAAGGTATCAATACCAACTCAAATAAGTATGCTATGCAGGATCTACATTACCCGGCAGGCTAGGTCTTATCACTTAACTAAGGGAGGCTAGGCATGAGCTCAGATTACCGGGGTAATAATCACCGCCTCTGAGTTCAGCCTACAAGGGTACTAATCACCACCTCTGATTAAGCTGAAGTTTCGTTTTCTTATTATATGGGGGCCGCAGTCCTAATTAAATTCTCCATGATGGCACTTATGACATGATTTAATGCAACAAGGAAAACATAACAATCCATGACATGATGACTCAATTGAATATAAACATGACGTGTAGGACCTGTATTACCTAGCAGATAGGGTCTTATCACTTATCTTTGTGTGGCTAGGCATGAGCTCAGACTACAAAGAACGTCTTCCTTGGGTACTAATCACCTCCACTGGGTACTAATCACCCTTATTAACTGGGTACTAATCACCCGAGTCTTAAATCAATGACCGGAATCCAATCTTATATTATTAGGTGAACTGGGTGATAAGTTCTAGAATTAAGTAAATTTCCATGTAATTACAACACTTATTGGTAATGAATTGTTGAATTTATAATCCAATTTCACCCTTCTTTGCTTAATTTGTGGCTCTTATATTTATTGAAATTAAATATGAATTTGATGCTATTTTGATTAGAATTTTGTGAATTTTATAGAAGATGAAATAAAGTACAAATTGAAGCATCAAGTGAGCAGAGAAAGGAGCAGTGCAGAACAAGTTTCAGAGGATGCTATTTCCTGAGCTTCACCTGAGCTGAGCGCAGGATGAAGCTCAGGATTGCTTAACTGGTTCTGTTTCCTGCACTTCACTTGCACTGAGCACAGGATAAAGCGAAAGATTGCTCAATTGTCTTTGTTTCCTGCACTTCACTTGCGTTGAGCGCAGGGGAAGCGTAGGACTCGTAAACCTAGCGTTTAATGAGCCGTCAGACAGTTTTTAAGGGGTTTTTGCTGGTTTGAAAAACAGTTTTTTACAGAGCTTTTGGGGAGGAGACGGAAGGAAGAAAGGAAACCATTCCAGAACAAGATAGGGGGAATTCAACGAAGCTGGAAAGCTTAGCTGGATCTTTTTCATCTTATTTCTGTTGGTTGTAAGTGCTACCATGAGTAGCTAAACTCTTCTTTAGGATTGAATGTAGTCAATTCAAACCCCGAATGTGATTTTGTATTTTAACATTTAAGATTCACTGTTTTATCAATAAGCTGGTGTTTTTATTTCTATTCTTAAAGCTTAACTTCCTTCTTGTAATAGAGTTATGATCTGATTTCTTGAATTGGCTGGGAAGCGGTTCTTTAAATCTGATTTGGGTAAAAACACTCGATAGGTTGAATGCCTAGGAATAGGATTCAATTTATTGATAGCTTTTAACAACTGATCTTAAAGTTAGGCAATTTGCTAAACATCCAAGGGATTGGTGTTTAGGGAATTATTCTAAGAATTTCATAGTTGAGGGATCAATGTGAATGAAATTTATTTGTGCTTAAGTATTGATAAATTCAAATTTCTAAATGCTATTTATTTTCAAAATCACATAAAGGGCGCGATATACGAAATTCAATCCTAGTTTTCCAGCTGAATCTTTCTCAAATATTTCTTTTGCTTAAATTTCTTACTGCACTTTTTATTTAATTTTCACAACAATCATTCCACAAATTCTTTATTTACTCAATAAGACTGACTACTAAGAATTTATTTTGTACCGTTACTTGTGGGTACGACAACCCCTACTTTTCTACTGTTATACTGTTGCGATATTGGTACACTTGCCAAGATCTCAACACTGGGGCCGAAGCCAAATTCATTTCCCATGTTTCAACAAGTAATGCTAACCATGCTGATGATGAAGGTACATAAGGAATGCTCAATCATGTAACAACATAGAGAAAAACCTAACATACAAACCCTAACTCATACCTTTAATCATAACATTTATCCAAGCCAAACATAGAACATCAATAACCTTACAAGAACATACAAGACTAGAGGAAGGGGAAAAGAGGGATTAGGGTTCATTCAAAGGATTCAAGCAAGAATGAGAGTGGGTGTGTGTGTTATACTCACCTCAAGGAAGCTCAAATGGAAGGGGAAGGAGGTTGGGGAAGATGGGAACAAGGATCCTTGGCTACCTTATGCTTCCTCCAAGCTCCCAAGATGAACTTCTCTCTCTAGAATCTCTCTTTAGAATAGAAAAGGGGAAGAAGGAAGTATGAGAAAAGACTTAAAATTGTGTTTTTAAAAGACTGACACGCGCATTCTCGCTCAAGCGAACTCTTCTCGCTTGAGCAAGAATGCTGCGAAAATCCTAGATTCTCATTCTCGCATAAGCAAGAGGCTTCTCGCTCGAGCGAGAATACTCCAGAGGGCATTCCCCTCTCTGGGTGATTCTCGCTTGGGCGAGAATCTTGCCAGGCGAAAAACGTCCAAAGAGCACCACAACATTCCCCTGCTTCTCACTTGAGCGAGACCATTCTCGCTCAAGCAAAAGCTGTAGAAACCCATTTTCTCAATTTTGCTGCTAAACTCGCTCAAGCGAGCTAATTCTCGCTTGAGCGAGAATTCTAAGACTTGAATTCTTATATTCCCACTCTTAAGCCCTTCTCCTATCATTTTCTTACTCTTTCTTAATCCTTCCCTTAATGGTTATTACCTTACTAACCTTCTATGTGCAATTGGTTTAAAGATTGGGATGTTACACTTTCCTCAGAGTTCGATCTACAGTTATTTTACTTAACACTCGGTTCTCTTTCAGAATCTCTTAAAACTCACGACTCTTAATATGTTTGTCTAATTCTTGTCTAAATCCACATTCTAACTCCCAACTTCTCCTCTTACGTCTAACCTTCCTCCCTTAGCCGGATCCACAGCCTGAGGCTCCCACTTCAGTTTCTAGGCCCTAATTTTCGGGATGTTACATAATGCATGTGAATAATATATCCATTCAATTATGAAATGGTTGAACAAGTAAACTCTGTTACAGAAAAGAAACTTGGTCAACTTGGGCTTAAACTTTTAGATGGTACGGTATGATATATATTGTGCATGCGTGTCTCTAGTCTAGCTAATATGGCTCTAATAATCACGAAACACTGTTGCAATAATAACTTTCGAAATTTCTTTTCCTTGTGGTGGTGGTGGTTCTAAAATAGCTAAGTCGGTTTCTAAATTATAGGCTTGTTGTTGGCTCATGAAATCCCTAGTGATGAATCCATGTTTACTTTGATTGTTGGAGTACTTTAGAAGATTATTTTCTATGGAGAAATTGCATTTGTACAACAATAATGTACAATATTGCATACAATAATGAGAGATAAAGAGAATAAGGAGACACAAGTGTGGAATGTGATAGGTGATGTGATTAAAATTGAATATAGGAAGAAAGAAAAAGTGTTGAATTGTTATTTTTTTTTTTGTATAAATAACACTTTTTTTCTATTTATCGGTCATCACATATCTCGTTCCTTATTTATTCTGTAACAAATAATATTTATAACTAGTATTTTATCCCTTCAAATCGCGAAAAAATATATATTTTCATATAACTAATATTTTTAAATATAAATTTTTAATAATAAATAACTATATTAAAATATAAAGTATATATTAGATTTAAAATAAAATAATTTAATATATAAATATTAAGAGTTAATTAATTTTAATTAGGGATTTAATTTGAATATATACATATATAAATAATAATTATTTTAAATTTAAATTATTCATTCATACAAATGAATTATTTCAGTCATACTATTCAATAAATAAAATTTCATATAATTTAAAAATTATTGTATTCTTTTTATATAGTTTAAATTTTGAAATATTAGTCAATAATCGTATTATTTAAATTTTTAAAATCAATCATTTGTTCTTATTATTATTAAAAAAATATATTATTAAATGATAATGATAAGAATTTAATAAAAAGATTTGAAATAGGGGAAAATAGGCTTAGAAGTTAGAATTATAATCATAAATATGTAGATTTGAATATAACACTTTTTAAGAGATTTGGAAAGATTTGAGGGAATGTTAAAAAAATCTGTAAGGGATGTATGTGAAATACACACTCAAATAAAAATAAGAGTCTGTTTGGGTGAACTTCTGCAGAAGTACTTGTAGGTGAAGAAAATAACATGAATTAAATAAGTCAAATGCATTTAACTTCTCCATAAGTTAAAATTAGTTACTTTTGGAGAAGTAAAATGGGAGAGCTTTTGGAGTAGGTGGTCTACAAAGACTAATTTTAACTTGTGGAAGAGTTAAATGCATTTGACCTCTTTGATTAATGCTATTTTTTCACCTATAAGTACTTATGCAGAAGTTCCACCCAAACAGACTCTAAGAAAATATAGAAAATTACACTTGACTTTCTAGACGAGAGAGTAGAGAAAGTAAGATGTGATTATTGTGTTCAACCGTATTTAATTACTAGCTAGTATATATTATGTATGTGTGATGTGTCTCCACTCTCGGGTGCAACTGATATCATCTGTGTTAGTTACCTCATGTTTATGTTTATTGGTTACTCTAATAATCATGAAACAATCCGTAGATAAACATGGTCTTCCATATTTTCTGCCACTAATGTTTGAAATTCCTATTTCGTTGCAGCCTACAAATTCTGTTGATACTTGGTGTTGGAAGCATAACAATGATGGGACTTACTCCTCCAAAAGTGGTTACATGTTTTCTGCCACTAATGTTTGAAATTCATATTCCGTTGCAGACCGGGATCCTCTGCATTCCAAAAAATACTGGACGAGATCTCGGCCCTTCAATATTTCAATGCACCAATTAAAAAAGTAAAAGTCGGATATATTAAATTACAACCGTTGGATTGAAAATTGACACTTTGCAGTACTGCAGAGAATCCAGTTCCTTCCGTTGCAGCCTACAAATTTTGTTGATACTTGGTGTTGGATGCATAACAATGATGGGACTTACTCCTCCAAAAGTGGTTACTCATGGCTTCAGGATCAGAACAGTAATTAGGACCGGGATCCTCTACAGTCCAAAAAATACTAGACGGGATCTCGGCCCTTCAATATTTCAATGCACCAATTAAAAAAAAGTAAAGTCGGATATATTAAATTACAACCGTTGGATTGGAAATTGACACTCTGCAGTACTGCAGAGAATCCAGCTCCAATTAGGACCGGGATCCTCTACAGTCCAAAAAATACTGGACGGGATCTTGGACCTTCAATATTTCAATGCACCAATTAAAAAAAAGTAAAAGTCGGATATATTAAATTACAACCGTTGGATTGGAAATTGACACTCTGCAGTACTGCAGAGAATCCAGCTCCTTCCGTTGCAGCCTACAAATTTTGTTGATACTTGGTGTTGGAAGCATAACAATGATAGGACTTACTCCTCCAAAAGTGGTTACTCATGGCTTCAGGATCAGAATAGTAATTAGGACCGGGATCCTCTGCAGTCCAAAAAATATTAGACGAGATCTCGACCCTTCAATATTTCAATGAACCAATTAAAAAAAAGTAAAAATCAGATATATTAAATTACAACTGTTGGATTGGAAATTGACACTCTGCAGTACTGCAGATAATCCAGATCCAATTAGGACCGGGATCCTCTGCAGTCCAAAAAATACAGGACGGGATCTTGGCCCTTCAATATTTCAATGCACCAATTAAAAAAAAAGTAAAAGTCGGATATATTAAATTACAACCGTTGGATTGGAAATTGAAACTCTGCAGTACTGCAGAGAATCCAGCTCCAATTAGGACCGGGATCCTCTGCAGTCCAAAAAATACTGGACGTGATCTCGGCCCTTAAATATTTCAATCCACCAATTAAAAAAAAAAGTAAAAGTCAGATATATTAAATTACAACAGTTGGATTGGAAATTGACACTCTCCAGTACTGCAGCTCCGGAAAAGGGTGTGGCATGTAGCAACTCCGGAAAAGGTTCGGTTTATACTTTGGTAAGAAATTCATAGATCCCTTCCTACCAAAGAGGTTCTTCATAGACGTAATATTGTGGATAATGCAATTTTTTGTTGTCAATATGAATAATGCAATTTGTCCACTTTGCATAGCTCATATAGAGACTGGGAACCAGTTGGTTTCAATTTT